>CM062815.1:590723004-591323004 GCA_031772625.1 Pinus tabuliformis
ACTAAATTTGAAAATTCTCCAACGAATTCCATAAAGTGTTTGACCTTCTTGTCATCCTGAAATACTTTCCAGTTCTTTACATTATTAGGTATAGGGGGTTTGTATCTGACTTCGAATTCATACGTCAGAAGTGGGTTTTGAGGAGGCTTAAAGTTGCTTGCAGCTACAATAAGGGAATCAACCATTCTGTTCCCTTCCCTGGGTAGGAATTGAACATTGAATGCCAAGAAGAAGTTTTCCATCAAGTCCCACACCTCATTTTTGTAGGCTCTTAATCTGGGATGTTTAGTCTGACACTAATTTTTTATTTTCTTTACCACTAGATCAGAGTTTCCATATAATGTCAGGCAATCAATATTCATATTCCTTGTTGTCTGTAGCCCAAGGAGTATTGCCTCATATTCCGCCATGCCATTTGTTTCCTCAAACTCTAGTTTAAATGTAAGTGGGATCAAGCTACCCTTAGGGGATACTAACAACACCCCTGCTCCATTACCTTCTCTGGAATTAGTCCCATCAAAGTATAATTTCCATACTTTTCCTTTGGTTTTGTGCTGGTCATCTAATTGGACCGCTAGGTGTACCTGTGTTTCTTCTGAAATGATATCATATTCCTCTAGTAGCAGACATGAAAGATCACTCTCTTTCCCGTACAAAGCAGAATTCTTCAAGTCGTCATCTTTAGTAACTATTTTTACAAACCTTGACTCTCTATATAGTCTTCTTTCTTCCCCCCCCAAAGGTAGGTATGGTGGCATAAGTTAGATCTGACTTGATGGAACGTCTAATTTTAGTACCCAAGAACCTAGATAAAAGCATGCCAAATCATGCATGGATATCGTCTACCATTATATCCATCACTACACTCTTAACAGGGATTTGAGCCGAGTTCACTACTAGGTCCTTTATCATTCCCAAGCATTTTACTCTCTTAGAATCGAAGGAGTAAAGGTGCTTATAAGGTCTAGTTATTTGCAAACCAAGTTGCTGCATTATAGTTAATGGCATGAGATTATTTGAGGCTCTTGAATCCAACATACAGCTGTGAAGAAAAAGGTCATGTATTACAAGGGTCACATAGAAGGGTGCGATAGAGGGATCTTGCTCTTCGACATGAGGTCCAAAAACAACCATAGGTCTTTCTTATTAAAGATTTAAATAGTCATGGGATGGTGTTGAGGTGGATGGAATCATAAATTGGGAGACTTGGGGTATATAAGTGGGTTGTTTTAGGAGTTGAGTTAAAGGAACAGGGATTTTTACATGCTCGAGTTCTTTTCGGAGATTGAAAACAGTTTGTCCTTTCTCCATGTTGCTAGATTCTACCGGTTCTCTTTTTTTTTCACAAGTTTGTTTTGAAGGGATGGATCGATTCTCCTATTTTTTCTCTTCAGGCTTAGGACCATATTGGTTTAAAGAGTCCTTAATTTTTTACACATTTGCATCTAAGGGCCCTTTTCCCTTATCAAAATGTCTAAGGACATCTTGGGGAGAAACACCTTCTTGCTGGTGTTGTTCTGTTGACCTTTTCCTTGAGGAATGAAGATCATACTTCCTATGTAGCTGGGCCTGCATGAAATATGCAATTGTTTACAATATTCACCTATTTCTCCCTCATTCACCATTGCATCCATATCCTGAACTTCTTCATGATGAGTTTGGATTTATTTCTCCTCTTCTGAGAAAGAAGAGTACAAGTTCCCGTGCATTTCATGAGTGTCTTATGACTGTTCATCTGGATCATCCTCTATGTACAATGTGGTGGCGGGGGGGGCATATGGTCAAGTTTTTCTTTCTTTCCCTTTGTAGTATCTGTAATGGTTGTCTTCATTATTGGGGATTAAAGCCCTGATTCGATCCTTGAGCATTCTTTTTGGGGAGGTTTTTGTCTTTCAGTTCAAGGTTAACCGGTTTATGTGATAAGATTTTTATTAAATTATCCATTTCTTCTAACTTTTGTTCCTGTGATTCTTTCACTTGACCAGAGGAGGACATTTCTTCTTTTCCCTTCTTGTTTTCCCTAGGATCAATCTTGCCTCTCGACTTCCCCATAGAAGTGAAATTTTCCTCCACCTCTAGGTCATCAATTTGGAGCTGGTCCAACATGCGAGAATTCCTCTCCCTTAGTGTAAAACCAAATTCACATTCAAAAGCCCCCACAAATACTACCTGGGTAGCAGCTTGGGCAGGTTTGATTTCAATGGGCAGGTTGTTCTATTGCTTGCTAAACCTCTTTATAAATATTGAGATATCTTCATCTAGTTTTTTCTTTATAGCATTAAACTCTATTAGGATATATTCATGGTCTCTCTTCGCCCCCCATTTCTATGTAAAGGAGTTCTCCAACTATTCGAAAGTAGCAATGGAAGCATATGGTAAATATTTGAATCACTTTCTGGCTTCTCAATCGAGGGATTGAACAAAAAGCCTCAATACCCATGCCCAAGTGCTCAAAATTTAGATATTCTAGCAAATGCATAGAAAATATCTATATGTCTCTATGTGGAGGTATCATCCTCTCCATTGAATCCAGGTTATAGTTTAATGTATTCTTGAGGCATGGCACTCAGAGGTTGAGGCAAGTCTAATGGAGAATACTTGTTCAGTAGGAAGCTTGGGACCTCCCTTTGTACTAATGGAGGTGGTGCTAAATTTATCATGGGTCTCTGTGTTATGACAACAACTGATAGTGTAGACGGGTTGAGAATTGTGGAATTTCTTATGTGATGAGTATGACTGTCAGTGAGGATGGCTTTTCCCTTTCTGATCTCAAGGGGAGGTGGAAATGAGAAGGAAGGAGTATTAACTGGAATTTCTTCTTCCTTGACCTATGATGGAACTATATTGTGTATTAGATCATTTTCATAAGGGTAGGTTAAGACTCTAGGAGTAAAGTATGAGAAATGAATAATGGCGTGTTGAGAGCTGGACGAGAAGGCTTCAAGAAATGAGGAGAATGTGGCATCAGTAGCTGGGGTTTTCTCCATCCAAACTCTCATGAAAATTAAATTCTTCGAGTTGGATAAAGATGGATTTTTCTATTGAGATGTATCTGAATGAGTGTGGGGTCTCCTAAAAGGTGGGATGATATTCATGAGATTTCGATAGTGCATTCGCCAAGGTGACGAATCTGCAATCTAGACGTCTTTTCACACCTTAACAACGAGAGTTTGAATGTTGTATCCCAAGGGAAAATTTCTCTTAATTCGATCCCGGACAACGATGCCAAAAGATGTTGTCGATTCTAGAGACAACCTATGGACTGCGAAGAGACCAACGCCTAATACATCTGAATCTGGTGCATCTCTGATAATTCTTCAACGGATTTGAGGCATCACTTACAATATTTCTTACAAATAGAGTTTAGTTCGTTCAAACAACTTAGGGAAGACATAAGCCATGAGTTATATATATACATATATATATATATATATATATATATATATATATATATATATATATATATATATATATATATATGAGGTGGACAATGATATAAAGTATCAATCAAGAGAGGCCAAAATCTCCCAAGGAGTTATAAATCATTTACTTTAATGTGAATGTGATAGCAAAAGATATAACGGAAGTAACCCATAATATAAAGCTCAAGATATTGAGTATTCTACACTTATATGGATTCAGAAAGAAATGACAACTATGTAATGGTAATGGATGCAAAGACTCATGGAGCACATTTAAATATTTAGCTTCCAAAAACTCAGACAAGCATTTTTCATTAACATCTTAACTCAAATGAATCTTTATAAAGAAGGAAACATGTATGGCAGCTACATAACGTGAAATATGATAAGAACATGAGAAATTATGATATTAAAAAAGAGAGGAGACATATTGTAATCCTGGAATGAAGGAATCACCATTGATATGCATTAATATTCCGAGTAACACATATATGAAAGAACCAAAACATTCTAAAAAAAAACACAAAATTTCTTTCCAAAATCATGAACCCTTTCTTTGTCCATCAAAATCACATATATAGGCATCCATGAAGAAACATGACGTTAGAGCGATATTCTTTATTGATTTGGTTCATCAAGTCAAAAATATCTTAAGACTTTAGCGTGTGTGCATGCACAACTATTTAACTAAAATGTATTGATTATAACTGATCAAAGTAAAGACAGTAAGTAAAAATAGGATAAAAGTAGTTTAAAATGCCAAAGCTTGGCATGATCTAGAGAATTCTCAAGGACGGTTGGATGATGAGGCCCGATGAGGCACATGCGGAGGCCGAGGATGAACCATTTGCATGATCAGTGGATCAGCGAACAATTCACATCTTTCCCACAATGCTTGAGGAGATAGAGGAGCAACACTAAACTTCTTGTAGTTAATCTTCAACTCAATCAAGATTGAATATTTGAGTCTACGATGAAATAGACTTCTAACCATCCCAAGTAACTGAAATTCCCTATTTAAGAAGTTCACTATAGTTGTCCCTTTTAGAGTAGATGTTTTCTCATGGTAGGACCCTGCCTTACTCTTTTCTTCAATCATTTTCTGATTGTACTGCTCCTGTGGCAGTAGTTATCTATGAGACCCCAAAAGATTAGGCAAACTAGCTTGTAAGAGTCTATCAAATTATTCATTGAAAAAATCCATGTCCTTCTACAACTTGATGAGGCACTTGTCTACTTTGACTCGGGCTTCTTCCTTTGAAATCACCTTAAAAATATCCACAATTGCATTGGTCTTGTTTGCTATATCCATTGGCCTCAACTCCTCTGCTAGCTTCTCACTAAGGAAAAGAATAAATTTCAATGCAAAATGGGAGTTCCTTATACGCCTCTCTTTATCATTTATGATTGATGGTTCACTTTCTGCAAATATAAACTTTTTCTCATGTATCAAATTTATATGCTCCCAACTAATATTCATCTCTTGGATGATCTCATACCATACCAACGGTCTAGCTTTGAGGAGAGACATATTTCCTTTGAGTTTAGCCTTGAAGTCCTTTATTTCTTGTGTGGTGACCTGTAGATCCTTAGTGACATTTTCAACTTTTATAATAGAGGCTTGCAACTACTTTTCCTTCTAAGATAACTGGACTGTAGCAGCATCCTAATCACTCTGGATCTTCTTTAGTTCTCCTTTGGAAAACCGAAGCTCAGTTAGTTCCTGGGTGAAGTGATCAGTGGGATTCTAAGGATCTTTAGGCATTAATATCGTAAAAACATGGGAGGTAATCTTATTTTGCAGGCCAGTCACTGTCTGTTCCAAGGCCAATACCTTATCCTTATTGCCATCCATCTCTTTCATTAGTGCCTCCTTCTCCATATTGACCTCCGCTAACTCCTCTATTTTGACATGTTCACTGTCAGACATCTTTAGCTTTCGTCTCAGCTCTTGATTTTCCTATTGAGTGTATTTTAAAGTAGCTGCCACTGCTGACTTGTCCTCTCGATCTATTCCTAGCTTTATGATCAACTCTTTATAAGACTCCTTCTATAATAATATTTCTCTAGAGTTGATTTTTTCCATTTTCACCTTATTAGAGACTTTCTTTATATATTTTTCAGCTCTGTTGATGCTCATGAGGTTCTTAGCTAGATCATTGTATAGCATCTCCCCAACTTTCTTGTGTAAGTTAACTTTGCCTACCAAAAGGACACTGGTTAATTCTAGGGAGACATCCAAATTCTCAAATTGAGGCCCTGTGGGCAGGGACTGTATTGATGGATGTTGCAGTCTTATCCTCATTTCTTCTTTTTCTAGGTCCATAGCGGCTAGCACTCTAGTGTGGCAAGGTGTTAACTTAGAAGCCATTTCTTTATGAATTCTCTCTGACCTTCCTGTTGTTAACTTGAATAGCCTTTCCTAGAAGCCAACTTGACCCTGTAGCATCAGCATTGCCTTCGGGATATGGGATAACTACTTCGGTTCAGGATGTAGGGGAGGCTACTGGTGGACTCTCAGGATTAATCTGAGAGCCTAGGAGGTCAAACATTGGTTTTTCCATCTGTATACCCTCTTTTTCTTCTTCCTATCCCTATTCCTGTTCCTGTCCCTGTTCTTGTCTTAGACTTTGAATTCTTGCCCTTTTAGTGACATGTTCTTCCTCCATGTATTCTCCCCTACTAAGTTAGCAGTCCTCTTTGATGCTTTTTTCGTGTTGACTAGCGATTTAGTCTCCATCTCTGTATTAAGAGGCCAAGAATCAAAGTTAGCTTTCCATTCATTTTCAGGCTTGGGATCATTCACTTAAGTTGAAGCTTTAATATTTTCTCTTCTTTGTGCAAGGATGCCTTAGGGGTTATAATGCCAAGTGTCTCCCATTTTGAACTCCATGGATTCAAGTATGGTCTCAACTACTTTGAAGGCCTGCCTTGTGTTTACCACAAAATGGACTATAGATTGTCCCATTTTAAAAATGCCATCTTTCTTTGCTGGTACAAAGTGGAGCAGGTCTACACTAAGGACCTGTAAGATGAACTCAAGGGTGACGATCCTCATAGAAATGAACATTGGCAGATGATATGGATGAAGTTAACAACCATAAACCTCAATCTTTGTTTAATCCTCATATAGGTACTAGTCTCCTACGACAACTTCTTTGTAGAGTTGGAGGAAATCTTTTTAATGTGGGAATATTCTGGGAAGCAGAGTCCCATGGATGATTTGGTATGTAATGGCCATGAAGGTGGACATGAATTGAGAGCACCCGCCCAAACTAGGCATTTTTCTCACTGAGATATTCTAGTCAAAGACAAATTTTTTATTCTTGTTGGGAGCAAAAACTTCAAGGTCCAAACATTGAAACTCTTCGACATGGGTATATAGGAACAAGTATAACAATAAGTTGTAGAAGCAAACATAAGAAGAGGCAAGGAAATATTGGAGCTGAAAGCAAATGGCAGCTGATAGGTAGACTGGGATATTGAGTACGCAATCAGGCTACTACATTTTATGTAGGCACCCCAAGGTGGCTTTATTTACTCTCTGAGAGGTATATTAACCCATTAAATAGGAAATTGCAACCAGGATGGGTTGAACTATTTTCTAAAAATAGATTCATTGGGAACCACTTTTCTGTGGGAAGGGTTTTGACTTTAGGAGCAAGGATTTGGTCTAGGAAGGACTATTGTTCCTCATGGAGGAGGGTAAGGAAATGATGGACTAGCGTAGCATTGGTGAATGTATTCATAGTGGAGGAAACAAGGAGGATTAAAGCTCTTTGGATTAAAAGGGGTGTTATCTCCATGATTTTGGCTCTTGATGTAGAAACAAAATAATTCAGGTTCTTTCGATACGCATTGGCTAGCTAGGACATAAACTCAGGGAAGAGGTGAACTGGGGGCGTAATTTGGAAATACATGCTGGAGTCAACCACCCTAAAATGATGCTCTTTCCTCACATGGTTGGAAAATACTTCATAGTGGAGGTCGGCATGCGAGAATGGGTAGGCATGGTCTACAAATTGACACTTGGAGTCCATTAAGGGCCCAACACCAGTGGACTTGACTTTGTGGGTGCTAGGGGTTGTAGGCACCACATGCTTCATTTTACTTAGTGAAACAAAAATAAAAAACACAGGAGGTCAGGGTGTCAGGTTACCTAGAGCTTGTAGGAGCGTCTGCAAGTGATTTTGGAGGTGGTCTTTTGCTTTTGGGAGTATGCAAAGAGGTGAATCGTGCACAGATGAAAAGATGGGAGATATTTTTATTGAGCTCAAATAAAATGTATTGAGGAGGTCAATTAGGGTGATAAGGGTTTATATAATAGAAGGGCGCAACTGTACAAGTGGCAGATTTGGGAATGGGTGTAGGATGGCACAAGGCAGTTTAGGATTGGTCTTCAGTAATGGGAACGAGCTTTGGATGGGAAGACAGACCAAAGTTTTACATTTACCTTATACATTTTACATTTTGCCTCTGTTCTTGATGAGCTAGTGAAAGGAGTCCACCTAGCGGGTGGTTCGCATCGCGTTAGGACATATTGTACTAAGGTCGAAATGAGTCCCTCGCTAGGCACCAGAATCGATCCTGACCATTAGATTTGCGCTGACCTTTCAATGTTGGGGCTCACTCTTCCATTATCTCGCACGCATTTTCACTGTCAGAGTTGATACATATGAGCAAAGGGAGCGAATGAAGGGTGATCCTATTTGGAGAAGTGTGCCTTTTAACTGAGGGCTAATTAAAATATATCATCAGACCTTTGAGTTATCGGAGCTGAGATTAAGTCTGAAACATTTTCCACAATGCATTCATTTCCATGAGTCAGATGCTTAAGGGGGACGGTTCCCTTCATTGATTTACACATTTGACGCCATTACAGTCCTTAGAAAGCTATAACAGAGCTAGGGATAAAAGGAAGTATAATATCAAAGCTTTCCAACATGTCCCGCTAACAAAAAACTTAGATTTTAATATGTACCGATCTTAAGTCCTAAATCCTTAAAATAATAAAGTGTTATGTTTTATGTATATCAATAAAGTTTTGATCCCGCAAGACTTCCATGTAGCATATTGGGGTTTCCATATTGATGTTTTCATTTTGATAACCATGTCAAATCCTACAATCCTCCGATCTCTGATATCCCTTCTCACTACATTCTCCAATATGCAACTCTGCCAATCCTCTGATCCTCCGATATTTGTCTCAACTTCGACCTCTGATCTTCAATATATTACATGCCTCTCGTATCGCAATTGTCATATAAGGGTTTTTTAATTGACAGTTATCCTATCAAATCCCCAATATGAAAACACCTATGTGAAACCTTTGATAATTCTTCCCACCTATAATTCTAAGCTTCTATATGCTATAAGACTATCAGAGGTAAATGATATCGCAAGTTTAAATGGTGCAACAATGAATTTTCACCGATAAATTTCTCCAATATGCTAACATTTAATGTGACCCATGTGAATTCACATTTTATCATTAAATATCCAAATGTGGAGAATTAATGGTTTTCGATATAATAAACGCCTTCATTAATACTAATGATTTCCTAAGATTTTGCTCATAAAAGTCTTCAATTATTGTGTAATTGGTTATTTTCTAAGTTATTCACTCTGAGTGTTAGCTTCTCCTCACTCTCATGTTTCTCTTGACATGCCAGTCTTAACAAGCATAATTCAGCAAAAATGTCTTCGCTGACCAAACCCAAGAAGAAACCTGTTGTTCAACAACAATTAGTCTCTCCTCCCCCTGAGGTCACAAAATTGTCTATATTATTTATTGATACCACGTGCACCCCGAACACTAGAACCTCTACCTGGGAGGCCATGTATTTTCTTTTCGAATATGAAGAGCCGAGAGTCACAAAAAGAGTAGCCACAACTAAGTATTCATACCTAGTTTCTGATACTACATATAGTGATCTCACTAATTCATTCCTCCAAATAATTGCTTCTCATAGGAACATCCTGCCTTACACGGATATGATCAGATGGGTCGTTGATCATATAAACATTGTTGACAGAAATTTTATGACCAAGAGGAACATGGTCATTGCCTCTTTCACTAGAAAATATTTAACTCCGATGTACCAGTGGTTAGCACCTGAGAAGAAATATGATAAGGACTTAAATGAGAAATTCATGAAGGAAAATTCGGATCCATCTGAAGTCATCAAAGGACGAAGAATAGATGCCATCAAGCACAAGTGAGAGGATAAGGGTATGTACTCTATATATTCTCCTGTTGGTCCCTATTGTTATGCTGCTACCATGATATGCAAGTTATTTAGTTATACCAATACCCAAAAGTTTTCAGACCAATGGGTATCCCTGCTTGATGCAACCTGTGATAACTATGTTATGGACTAGGAGACTATTCTATCCAATAATTTAAGTATAAAAATCCTAGATTATAGGAAGAAATGTAGGTTTTCTAAAAATATTGTTCCCCCATTTTACATGAGTAATTATGTAATGGATGTTATTTTATTCAATTCTGATTTCCATCCATGGGATGGAAATGGACCGTAAAAAACCCGATGCCTATCAACATCTACCATAGTAGTATCTAGGAGTCAAAATATCAGCCCCATTTCTACAAAATTTGCCATGGAGTTGTGCTTCCAATCCACCAGTTTGTCTTTAATGAAAAATGCCCTAGAATCTCACCTGAAGCCAACAACCACCTCTTATCAGTTGGAAGATGGTTTGGAGAAGAGTCCTTTACCTATGTTCAGGTTTTTGGCAGCCTTGCACACCCACATGTGTTACCCCTATATATTCCCAACAAGCTCCTAGCTTGGGAAATAACCTATCAGATTGTAGGAAATGGCCTATCTAAGGTCATGAAAGATAACAAAAAGAAAATGTGGCTTGTCTTTCCATTTTGTTGTGGTGTTTATTCCCTTGAGAATTTCAAGCATGCTATTAAGGAAATGGAGGAAATCCAACTTATGAACTTTCCAACCATTCTAAATCAGCAGTTTGACCCCATTGATACTGCCAAGAATGTTACCACTCAGGCAAAACTCAGGCAGTTCACAAATGAGCCTGATAAGTTTGATGACCTGTTTGAGTCATCCTCTGACTATGCAAAGGTTGAGAGAGACACAACAACGTAGTTCAGTCCCGAAGAATTAATTCAGTTCAATCAATACATGACTAAAAGGATTTCCCACTTGCCCATAGAGTTGTTAAAACTCAATCAATAGAGCACAAAGTAGGACAAAGGAGTAAGCACATCACAGGTCTCAGATGTAGCTCATACTAAAGAGACAAAGGCTTCTTCTTCTTCACAGGAAGAGGAAGTTCTAACAGACAAGAATCTGGAAGAAATTTGGGAACAGTTTTCCAAACAATCTAACCCAAAAAATCTATAGACTCCTAAAAACATAGAGAAGACCTTGTTCACTATTGAGGCTTCAAAGGAAAATATGGACACTAATGATTTGGAGATTAGCCTAATATTTCTGATCTCTGAGGTTAATCTGAAAATAGAGGAGATTGCTCCTCTTGATTTATTCTACAGTCTGAAGCATAAGGCAGTGGTCAACAAACAAAGGAAAAGGAGAAGAACTGAACAAAGTTAGACTTTGGTCCTTGGCAAGTCCTCCTTTCAAGTACTCTAGAAAGACGCCCAAGTCACCCTGGCTAAAGACCTATGAAGACTATCACAGTATGCAAGATCTTATGCTAGTGCAATAATTGATAAGGCCTCATAAGTGCAACAAATCCTCAAGGAGAAGGATGAGAAAATAAGGATGTTTGAACAAAGTTTGGAAGGTGAAAAGCAGGGAGTCACTTATCAATGGAAATCTTAGCTTGCAAATTGAAAAACAAAATTTGACAACCTGAAGATTCAATAAGAATCTAACATCAAGAGCCATGATTCCCAAGTACAGGAGATGTGACATAGGATTTAGCAACGAAAAGTCAACCTACTTTCTCAGAGATAAACAACCTACTTGCTCAACAATAGGTTGTATTTTGTCCAAATTTGGCCATTATCCAAGACCTATGCCAGTCGAGTGATTCACTTATAGATCAACCATTTGATCTGAGGACATATTAAAAATAAGTAAAGGTAATAATTTCTAGCTTCATCGATTGGCAGGACAACTCTGAGGGCCAAACGATTGATCTCCTAAAATAGAAGAATCCCAGAAAGATATTATCTTTCAAGAATGGGATATTAAACTTAAACATGTGGATATGGCGATCTAAAGTGCTAGGGATATATCAAATAGCATCATTGAATCAATCATCAATATCTTATTGCAGGCTAATCTCATTTCAGACTACCCTAAAGATACCTTTCCCGATGTAAAATTTCTGAGAATGACTTGGAAATAATCATCAAAGAAGATTGCTGAGGGAATAAAGGCCCTATCAAAGATTGACTCGGAATGCCATTGGAATTTCCTAGTCAAACCTCACAGCCAATGGTTGATGATGAGGTGTCTTTCAAATACCACCAGTCATCTTCTTCCAACAATCAACAATGTGTTATTCACTACTCGGATGCGCAGTTATCCTCACCATCCACCTCAATTGAAGCCAATGATAGACATATTTGATCTTCGACAAGGAGTGGCAAAGTAGTCCTCCTCCCAATTATGATAAAATTCGTTACAACAAAAAGATATTATTATCTTGTATTTTATTTTAAGTGTGGTTTGTTTAATCAACCCAACATTTTTTGGAACTTTTCTATATTTGAGTTTTGACTTTAAACTATAAATCCCCTTCAATATTATGAGGAAGGGGTTCTGAATTTTTGAAAGAAAGATTTTGGTTTACACTACTGTAGCTGAAAATAAGTCTTAAGAGAAAGAAGAACCACTTCGATTTACTTATGAGCAGAGTTAGTGTGTATCAGGTACTATTATCTATATACTAATGTTATGTTTATGAGTTGAATTATTATTTCTTTTCAAGTTTGTCATATATGTTATTGCATATGATTGAACAATTATCACTATTGATGTGTTTTAATCAAAATCTTCTAAGTGTATAGGAAAACAACGATATCTTATATGTGCAGTGAGTATATCAACTAATTTAATTAACTATTTAATTAAATTAGTTATCATTACTTGTTTTATATTCATGAATGGTTTGATGATCTACATTGTCATATTATGAGTGAAATCTTTAAGTCACATATATAGAAGATATATTGTCTCGGGATCGATATAGTAAGGCCTTTAATTATATTCATTTATGTTTTACATACATCCATCAACCTTCACACCTATATATATTTTATCTGCTTTCATATATCTTTTTAAGGGAAATTGGTCCCATCAAACTAGTCAAAGCCACCATCTCAAACTTAAAATGAGCTACTCTAAGTTCCCGACTGGGTGGTTTTCCCTGATGTTGACGCTGATATTTTCGAGCCTTCAAAATGACCTTAAGGAAATGGAATCATATCATAGTAGCCTCTCTGTCGCATGTTTACCCCGGTTGGCCACTTACTTGGGTAGATGTGGGAGGAGGGTGGTTACAAGCTCCATGATGAGAGGGATTAGGCGAGAAAGAATCAACTCGAAGCTTTTTGTTGGGAAATATTTTCCCAACAAAGCTTCTGGATTTTACTTTTTATTTTTTACTTGCATTGAGTCATATGCACAGTCCATAGTATAAGACAATGTGCATTTTTCACTGACTTTAATGGTCTGTCAGACCAGGAGTAACTCCAAACTGGGCAGAAAAACTGATTCGTTTATTTCATTAGGTAGCTATTGTTTATATACATGAATGTGATTGATCAGTTCATCTTCTTGATGACTGTTCACATTCCAGGTTCACCCAACCGCTGAGGATTAGGTGTCAACATTCCCCCCCTTAATATGAAGGGATGTTGGTGAGTCCAAGCATCGTTCTGAATCTTTCAAGCTTTTCTCTTCCAAGCGCTTTGGTGAAGATGTCTGCAATTTGCTCATTTGTGGAACAATGACGGAGATGGAATGTTTTGGCCTCAACATGATGTCGGATCAGATGATATTTAGTATTGATGTGCTTAGTACGATCATGGAACTTTGGGTTCTTGGCCAACTTTATTGGAGAGGTGTTATCAATCATGAGTGGAGTTGATTGTACTTGTTTTACCTGCAAATCTTCAAGAATTTTCCTGAGCCACACAATTTCTTTCGTTGCTTCAGCTGCTGCCACGTATTCTGCTTCTGTTGTGGAATCTGCTGGAACTGATTGTTTGCGTGATCTCCAGGAGACAACTCCTGATCCAAGACTCATAGCATATCCTGAAGTAGATACCCCAGTTTCTTTGTCTCCATCGAAGTCTGAATCAGAGTATCCAATCAAGCTGAAGTCGTCCACCTGTGTATACTTGATTCCAAGGTCTTGAGTTCCCTTCAAGTACCTTAGAGCTCTTTTTGCAGTAGACCAATGTCCCTCACAAGGCTTTTGCATAAACCTGGAGAGGATTCCAACAACAAATGAAATGTCTGGTCTGGTAGTAGTGAGGTAGATGAGACTTCCTACAAGCTGTCTATACTTTGTTGCATCCTCAAATTCCTTTCCTTCAATAGATGTGAGCTTTAAGTTTTGTTCCATTGGAGTAGAAAGAGGATTGCACTCTGTCATGCCAAATCTATTTAACAAATCTCCAATGTATTTCTTTTGAGAAAGAAATATGGATTTTGGATGTTGGGTTACTTCAATGCCAAGATAATAATGAACATAGCTCAAATCAGTCATTTCAAAACTTTTTCCTAATTCTTTCTTTATGGATGCAATATAGCTTTCATTGTTCCCTGTCATTAAAAGATCATCTACATATACCACAAGATATAAAACTGTTTTGCCAAATTTCTTGAAAAATAAAGTTGCATCATCAAGATCAAAATGATTGAAGTTGAGTTTCAGAAGATGCTCAGTTAGTTTTTCATACCAGGCTCGTGGTGCTTGTTTGAGGCCATACAAGGACTTCACAAGTTTGCATACTTTATGTTCATGTCCTTTCACAACAAATCCTTCAGGCTGGGACATAAAAACATTCTCTTTTAGATCTCCATTCAAGAATGCAGTTTTTACATCCATTTGATGGACTTTCCAACCGTTCTGAGCAGCTAGTGCAAAGAGTGTCCGGATGGTGGCCCATTTTGCTGTGGGGGCAAAAGTTTCCTCATAATCGACCCCTTACTTCTGTGCAAAACCTTTTGCCACAAGCCTAGCTTTGTGCTTGTCAAGTGAGCCATCAGCTTTGTATTTGTTCTTGTAGACCCACTTGTAGCCAATTGGTTTGGTTCCAAATGGAGGATCAACCAGCTTCCAAGTGCCATTCTTTATGAGGGCATCATACTCCTTTTGCATCGCTTCTTTCCATTCATCATGAGAAGTAGCTTCTTTGAAGGAAGTTGGTTCAAAATCTGTAGACAAGTTCAATTCACAATCATAAGTAACATCCATATCAACAGGTGAATTAGAGTTATCTACATCACCTCCATCTTGTCGGTTTGTATTTCTGGTTCCTGTTTTTCCAATTTCATCAGGATGAACACTTTCAAGTGTCTTTGTCAGCCACTTTGGGGGACCTTTCTGAGATGGTCCAGGCTGCTCTGTTGATTGAGTTGGGACTGAATCAAGATTGAGTCTCCCAATTCTATCAATTACATCACTTAAAGGATCATCCGGTGTTGGAGTTTCATGCAAGGGAGATTGTTCTTCAGAAGAAGATTCCACATGTTGATCTAGTATAGGAATCCCCCCTTCAAGATGTGGAATCTGATTATCAAACTCTTGAAATGATTTCGTTTTTGTGAATCTATCCAAGTGATCAAGTTGCCGCTCAACAACACTGTCAGATTTGGATGATTCAAGAAAAATGACATCTCTAGATACAACAAACTTTTTATTTACTTCATCATAGAGACGGTATGCTTTAGAGGTGTTTGAATACCCCAGGAAGATACACTTACGACTTCTAGCACCAAGTTTGTTTCTATGTACCTTTGGTATTAAAGCATAACAGGTGGAACCAAAGATCCTGAGATGTTTTACCGAAGGAACATGTCCATACCACAATTCATAAGGAGTCTTGTTTCTTATAGCACTAGATGGACATCTATTCTTTATATATGCAGCACATAGAACAGCATCAGCCCAAAACATTATCTTTACATTTTTGAAGAAAAGCATGGATCGTACCATATTCAAGATTGTTCTATTCATTCTTTCAGCTACACCATTCTGTTGGGGATTATAAGGCACAGTTGTTTGATGTTTGATCCCATGTTGGCGAAGATAGTTTTCAAATTCATTTGATGTATATTCTTTTCCATTATCAGTGCGAATAGACCCAATATGAGATTGTGCATCATTTTCAATCCACTTATGAAAATTCTTGAATGTTTGAAAAGCATCAGATTTGTTCTTCAATAAATAAACCCAACACATTCTGGTGTAATCATCAATAAATGTCATGATATATTTATTTCCATTTGCAGAAGGAACAGGCATTGGACCACATAAATCTGAATGAATGAGTTCAAGCTTCCTATGTGCTCTTGAATGTGAATCATGAAAAGACTGTTTGCTATGCTTTCCTAGAATGCAAGCATCACATTGCTTATGTTTCCTAGGAATTGTAAGCAAACCAACAACACCATTTTTCTTCAATAAGCGAAGACTGTCATAGTTTAAATGTCCAAATCTAGCATGCCATAATAAACTTGATGGAAGTGTACCTTCTTCATGATGAGAAATATATGAGAAATGTTGTGCATGAGCAGAGGTTCCTTGCAGTTTAAGAAGTCTTTTTTCTTCTATTCCCCTCATGACAAGTGAGTGGTCAGATGCCTTTCTTACCTCAAGCTTTCCATCAAACATATGAATGGAGTGACCTTGCTGGCGGATGTGGACCAAGGACAGCAAGTTTCTCTTGAGCTGTGGGAGGTATAGAACATGATCCAGAAGAAAGTCTGGAAGACCAGGCAGTTTAAGCCTGATTGTGCCAAGCCCTGATGGCTTGATTTTTGACTGATCTGCAAAGTATACTACTCCATCAACATTGTCAGTGAAATCTTCAAAAAAATCTTTCCTATGAGTCATATGACAGGTTGCTCCTGAATCAAGCAACCAATCATTTTTCGAATAAGCAACTGAAGCATTAAACAAATCTTCATTTATTCCAATGTTACATTGTGCCTCAATATAATGAGCGGATTCAGGTGCTTTACCTTTGTCTGTATCATCAGTTTTACCTTTCTGCTGGTTTCTTTTCTGCTCAATTTTGTCCCATGGTAGCTTGCATGTAGAAGCATCATGTGATCCATTTCGTTTGCAGTGAATGCAATGCAGATCTGCCTTTTCTCCTTGAGAATGTCTACCCCCCTGCCTCTGAAATATCTTCCTCTTCCTCTTCGTCCACCTCTTCCTCGTGTAGAGTCTTAAGCAGGATGCTTTTCTTTATGAGCAAGGCACACAGTCTCTTCAAAAGATTCAGGCACTGTCTTCTTTCCAAAGGCTTTCTCTCTTTCAGCAAACTTTTTCACAAGAGAGTCAAAGGTTATATCTTTAAGATTTCCATTTGCTTGTAAAGACTCAAGATAATTGGATTAAGTAGGATAGAGTGCCTTGAGAAAAGCAATAAGAGGGATATCCAGCTCAACCTTAGTGGATTTGATATCATGCATTATGGATTTTACTTCAGATGCAAGAGCAAGAGGATCATTATTTTTCAGTTCAAGAGTGAAGAGTTTAATCATGAGCTGAACAACTTCAAGTGCAGAATGTGAGTCATAGAGTTCTTTCAGCTTTTGTAAAGCTTAAAAGGCAGTTGAATATGATGAAATATGGTGACTTACTTCTTGATTTACAGATGCCGCGATTAATGCATAGGCTTTGCTGTTCTTGTTTTCCCAAATGACGAGCTCTTTGTCTGATGTAGGCTGCACTGGGTCTTTGTCTTCTTCTCCGACACACACTCCTTTCCACAACTCATTGAAGATGAGGGTGTGTTTTATCATCCGGGACCATTCAGGATAGTTCTCCTTGCCAGTGAGAACTATTCCTACCATAGAGATGATTGAATGCATTCTGTAAAAAATTACTTCTGCTGCTGATAAAAAAAACTTCTGCTGATAAAAACTTCTACTGATAAAAAAGTGAAATTGCACTCAAAAAAGTATTCTCAAAGGCTAAAACTTTATGCACCATATTTTCTTCAAATCCCTCTAATGTTAGATAAAAGCATCCAGAATAATACCAGCTGTTCATCCACACATAACTTCAATACTTTCAAGATTATCTGAATACTTATTACAATGATGCAAACTCGGTTTCACCTTATACTTATTACAATGACACAACAAAATCGATGTTGCACTTATCGACTGCAGCTCTTAGTTATAGGACTGAATCTTTCCACACACTGCCGGAAACGATGACCGCCAAGTCCAAATTGATGTAAAAGGACAAGATTACAACTTACTCCACGGTTTATGTACAATATAACTCAGTCCATGGTTTATACAGTCCACGGTTTAGGGTGGTCTGGAAGTGGGTTGCGACTACAAAGCCGAACCGGAAAAATGGACACCCCCCTCCTTTGATTAGGAAAGCGGGCAGATATACGGTTTTTATTAAGCTCCCTCCCGTTACTCCTATACCCGCAACTGCCAATCCTAAGCCCAAGAATGTTGTGGACGTAGAGGCCCAAGCCTCTCCTGCCCCGACTAGCTCACCGAAGACATTGGTCGGCTCTGTTTTGGGTTTGATTTCGAATGTCGTTGCTAACATCCAGCGTGTACATTCAAGGGTGGACGAGTATCCGGCAGATTGGTTTGGGCTGAATTAATCCAAGTACCAATGGGCTCTGAATGATTATTTGGAAATGAAAAAATATGGAAAGACTGTCGTTTCCACAGTTTACATACCATCGCCTTCATCCGCTTCAAATCTTCACGCATCTACAACACGTTCCATAGATCACGACCACGGTTTATGTACATTGAAATACCATCGCCTGGACGAGAACGGAATATACACGGGCCAGTTCACAACCTTTTCTTTCTCCGGCTTTGTACGAGCACTGGGGGAATCCTCATTCAGAGTGGCGAGAGAAAAAAAAATGTTTGTCACAACAGTGCAAGGAAACCGAAGCTCACGACCCTCTTACCGTTACAGGACATGGCATGCGTTGGTGCCTGCCAGAGGCAGTGGCAGCGCTGTGTCAGGACAGAGGCAACGCTCAGGAGAATGCAATGCAATGGAGGCAGAGCATTTCAGGACAGAGGCAGTGGCAGAACGACAGAGGACAACAGCAGAAATGAAGGGAGTTACGACTATTTTAAGAACTGGCTCTGATACCATGTCAGACTAGGAGTAACTCCAAACTGGGCAGAAAAACTGATTCGTTTATTTCATTAGGTAGCTATTGTTTATATACATGAATGTGACTGATCAGTTCATCTTCTTGATGACTGTTCACATTCCAGGTTCACCCAACCGCTGAGGATTAGGTGTCAACATGGTCAAGCTTGAGTATGCTCAGAAACTGGCTAGGGAACTACGCAAGCAATGAAAACATAGGTTTTCAGTTCTTGTAATCTAGAAATTTCATTCTCTTTGGGATTTCTTAGGTTCTAACCTTGCAGGGGGATTCTTTGGAACACTTTGATGGATAGCAAAAGATGTAGATTGATGGTCATTTGCTTAATGGTGACAAAATGTTGTGTAATAGATTCCCCCCTAAAGTGCAAATTCAAAAAAGATGTTTGAGGACTGAAGTGCTTTATAATGCCAAGGTTTAGATTAGATACCATAGTTGGAGACCTGAAACAGTCAATCAAATGTTACAATGTAATTTATAATCATCACTGAGGTAGGCATTCTCATACTCAGAGTATAAATATCTCAAAGAATCAGTATGGAAATAAATTTAAAGATCCATGTCAACTGAAGACATAGTATGGACGCAACCATCAATAGATCTATGTTTACAATCATAAATATTTAATAACTCCATGCAACCTGGATGCATGAAACTTGATCGAGGGTCTTGATCTCCATCTCTCAATCTGTAGTATGAATCTAACCATGTGAGTGAATGTCTCGTACTCGAACATGGTAGAAACCACTTGATTACCAGTCAATGATGTGAACCATTAACAAGTGCGAAAGAAACCACCAATAATGACAATGGTTCTCAAGATACTTCCAGTAAAATATATGAAGTGTGAAAAGATGTCTTAAAGCTGAACATTCCTAGAATCATTTGATTCAAGGTCAATGATGAGAAACTATCGTCGAAGGTGAGAAACCTGCCATTAAGGCATGCAGGCTCTAAGGTATAGAAGAATGTTTCTAGATCAACTTCTTAGATAATGAGCTGAAGTCGATAGGAAGCGACCCATCACAGGAGGGCTTACGACACAAAACTCATAAAAATATTTGAAAGAAAACTTTGGAGTAATCCAAGATTGAATCATGGATGAGAAACACGATTTAAGGTTATCAATAACAAGGTAATTTCAACTGAGGTTGGATGTATCTTGAACATATTGACGACATGACATTTGAACTTGGAAAAATTTGACTAAAAAATAGAACCACTAGTTTGAAGACTTTCAATAAGGTATGTAAAATTATGAGACAAATGATTTGCAAACCCAGACACAAAGGTGACAGAGTGTCATGTTCAAGAGAGGCATACTTCCTTCTTACAATACAACAACAAATTTTCTTTCCCAATTTACCCCCACCTTTACTCGCAAGTACCTCTTCATTTTTACACAAGCTTGAGGAGGATAACCTATGCTTGTCATGTAATCTCATCCTTTAGATGAGTCCTTCGGAGGATTCTTAACGAACCCTAGGAAGGAGTGGTTTAGTCTCATCATGATTGACAAGTCCTGCACTGTTTACATTTTACAAGTCCAATGAAGGGGTAACTGGATGTCGTTTTCATATTTAAAGAGTTTGAAAAGACACAAAAAGGAAACTCATTCAACTATTTCAATGTAAAGTTTTAATGAGCCTGGAGAAATTAAAGATCGATGTTTTTCATTTTTAGGGAGTGAGGTGAAAAACATAAGTAAACTTTGAAATGTCCTTTTTCGTAAATTTAGTGTCTCAAGCCCAAAAAAGGGTAAAATAATGCAGGAGATAACTCTTTTGACCATGACTAGTCAAAGTATACTTTTTATGTAAATAGTCTACATGATCCGTAAAAAGTGTAAACTTATATCAAGTAGATATTTTTTGCTTTCTTTAACGAGTTCGAAATAAACAAGCATACTTGACAATATTCTCATATTTTGGGAGTCAGAAAAGAGCTTAAAGGTAACTCTAACATTTTTCTTTTTCATAAGTTTTAACGAATTTGAAAGAGTGATGAAAGTGTACTCATATCACTGAATTTCAATTTAATTAACGAGTATGAAAATATGGAAAGAAATCGACATTTTCATTTACGTTTTACGAGCATGAAAATATAGAAAAAGGTGCTCGAGATTTTCATCAGTTTACGAGTTTTGAAAATAACAACCAAAATGGACTCTAAATAGTTTTCATTTTATATAATCTTGAAATAGAGAAAAATATGCTTGAGGTAAGTTTTAATGTCTCCCAAGCATAACCTGCAAAGGCACATGCCCCCCAAGCTTCTTTTGATCTGCCTAAGTAGACTACTAGTTACTAATAGGTGGATGAAATGAAGGTTCATTCACGAGATTAGATGAAAGACTCGACTGAATTAGGGGAGGATTTGTTTAAATTTTTAATGAGATTGACATAGGAAAATAATTATGCTCATGGAAACTTGTTTCATTTTTTAATGAGCTTGAAACAAGAAAATGAACTATGCTCATGGAACCTTGTTTCATTTTTTAACAAGCTTGACACAAGAAAATGAATTATGCTCATAGGGACCTATTTCATTTTTTAACGAGGTTGACATAGTAAAATAACTATCCTCATGGTTCCTTGTTTCCTCTTTTAACAAGGTTGACACAGTAAAAGATTTGTCCTAATGGTGACCTGTTTCATTTTTTAACATGGTCAGCATAGTAAAATAACCATCCTCATAAGGACCTATTTCATTTTTTAATGAGGTTGACAGAGTAAAAGAACTATCCTCATAAGGATTTGTTTCATTTTTTAACAAGGTTTACATAGTAAAAGAACCATCCTCATGGGGACCTATTTCATTTTTTAACGAGGTTGACACAGTAAAAGAACCATCCTCAAGGGGACCTGTTTCATTTTTTAATGAGGTTGACACACTAATGGAACCATTGTCATGGGGACCTGTTTCATTTTTTAACGAGTTTGACATATTAAAAGAACCATCCTCATGGTGACATGTTTCAATTTTTAATGAGGTTGACGCAGTAAAAGAACCATCCTCATAGGGACCTGTTTCATTTTTTAACAAGGTTGACACAATAAAAGAACCATCCTCATAAGGTTGTGTTTCATTTTTTAATGAGGTTGACATAATAAAAGAACCATCCTCATGGGCACCTATTTCATTTTTTAATGAGGTTGACACAGTAAAAGAACCATCCTCAAGGGAGCCTGTTTCAATTTTTAACTAGGTTGACAAAGTAAAAGAACCATCATCAAGGGGACCTGTTTCATTTTTTAACGAGGTTGACATAGTAAAATAACCATCCTCGTAAGGACCTTGATCATGGCTTCCATTTGGAAGAAGCACATTCCAAGGGACACTCCCCTATCATGGATTCTAGAAGTATTCATCAGAAGGAAGAATAGTTCTCTGGAAGGAACACATGTTAAGGGAATAAATGGAGTTAATAAAACCGGGTTCAAATGTACGGATTGAAGGGTTCACCATGTCAATTACCTGATCTAAGTCAAAAGAAGTAAAGAAAATAGTGAGAGGCTCACTTGCATCGGTAACTAAATGCATGGGAATAGTTGCCACATAATTATACCATGGTGGGGTAGATACCACTTGCATATAAGTAACATTAAGGGGTTTTAGATGGTTTTTAGTCGAATCAAGACCAATGAACGAAAGCTAGTCAATAGTCACAATGTTTCCACTGTGAGGGAAAGACATCGCTTGAAAGAGTGTGGACACGACAACTTTCATGGCATAGACATAGTCTTGCCCAAGGAGTAAATTGAAATCCAAGGGGCCTTGGACTACCATAAGATCAATATAGACATTTTTTCCCTCCAGAGTAATAGGTAACTTAGGAAGGATCCCTAAAGGCTCGCTAATGGTTTTGTTAAAAGTTAACAGACTTTGTGTAACAGGCGCAAGCTGAGGGAAACCCAAAGCTTGAAAGGCAATTGAGGATAAAATACTGATAGAAGCACCTTCATCGATGTTTGTGTGATGCACATTCTTACCATATTTTTTCACAATGATTTGGAAAGTGGTGGAAGAAGGAAGACGAGGCTCTGTTAGTCTACTCCAATAAAAGGAAATAACCTCATTACTTGGAGGGGGTCCAATGGAAACAGGTGAAGTCCCCCCATGTGTAGAAGAATCAGAGGTAACAAGAAGAAACTTAACAATATTAATTTCACTCTCTAAAGGTAGAATGGGATCAAATGAATTTGGAATCAATTGGACCACTTGATCAACCAATGGTCCATCAACCTGAGTGATATGCATTTCACTCTCCAATGGAAGAGTGGGCTTGAATGTACTTGGAATTAGATCAATCACTTCATCAATTGACGGTAGGTTGGGAGAAAGTTTACGGTAACTAGTTGGAAGTTGTTGATGTGAAACAATAAGTTTTTCCATAAAATTTGAGGCTTCATCCATATGAGGGCAAAGGTGACTATGAGGAATCCGTTTGCATAGACTACAAGGAAACCTAACTTTACCCTTTTTCGTAGGAACATGATAATCACTGGTCAATGGATCAATAATAAGTTGATAATAATTTTTAGACCACACTTATAACACCTTTGGAATATCGAGACAATAAATAAGAAGGTGGTCACCCTTACAAAGTTTGCAAGGGAATTTGATCATGTGGTTTCTATTGGATGGTTCCTCAACATTTTCCATACTCAAATCTGGTTGTTTGACTTCTTTCTTACCTTGCTTCTTTTCCTTCTTCTTCCCTTTCTTCTTCTTCTTAGCCACCTGGTTATTAGCATCAAGGCTTTTACCAAGCAAAGAAGAAGAAAGGGAGGAGGACATTCCAGGTGAACAAAGTAAATGGTTAACCAATGGTTGGTGTTGTCGAGACATAGAACTTGGTTGAGGTGGAATAGTTTGGGTATTTGGGATTAAAGAAGTTGAAAAAATTCACACCAGTAAACCTATCGTGAATCTGGGAAGTGACACCATAGCCATATAAGGAGGACCGTCATTTGCAAATTTAGGAAAAGGAATAGGATTCCCGTTAAAAGGGGTTTCTTTATCAGTAACTTCTGACATTGTTGCCATTAGATTAAACTTAGAAATTTATTACCAACTTAAATAATATTCACAATCCACACCGAAGGTCTATAAAAAGTAAAAACAACATACACTAGTAAACCTAAGGAGTCAAACCATGCAAGCAAATGTTTCCCAGCGAAATCACTAGTTGCTGATGAAATCCAACGTCACAAAGATCAATGTGAAAAGTGGATAAAGATAGAGTGGGTGGAACCATTTACGCTGACAACTTGCTTAATGTACATGATCTGGTGCAAGTAACTTCACTTAAGCCATATGGAGTGAAGAATTGCATCCAGAAAGGTCAACGTGATTCTAGCCAATGTTTGTTCTAGGTACAACAAAGACTTCCCCTTCATCATCACCTTAGGTAATAGCCCTAGTAAGATTATGGTCTCTAAGGTTACCACTTAAGACATTTTAACATGGGGGGCAATCATAGATTAGATGTACACGCAAGAGCAGGGTATCAAAGCTCAATCCCCTTGAAAGTTCCTCAACGTGGTTAATCTAAGGTTTACTTCCAAGTTACTCCCAAGTACCTTTCAACACCATCTTTAATACATGAAAATCACTCTACTGTAACCAATGAAGTGGGGTCAATCACTCCACTGGGTCCGATATGATCTCGTGCTTAACTCCTTTGTAAGGGGAGATTCCCAAAGCCAAAATGTAATAAATGGATTTACTCCTTATCGCAAGATTCTAGTGTTTGTTTGCATCTTTGGAAAGTTAACCCACTTTCCTATTCAAAGCCCTGCAACATCATCTAATGTATGTGGAAAGAGCCCTAAAATAGTAAAAATTCTAAATTGGTTTTATTAGCATTATTTTTTGAAACTGATGGTTTTATGACATGACCCAAAACCTTAATGCAATCGAATATGATATTGTGATATTTTCATTTCGATGAATTCTAGCTAATGTAAGGGGAGAGGTTCTTCTTTAAAATATTAACTCCAAAATGCACCACTTCTAATTTTCCAATGCAATTCAAATCCCTAAGTGCCAAACCATGCAATGTAATCTATGCACAATTTGCTTGAAAACTATGCAAATGTAATCTTTGCAAGAGCATTCTTCAAAACAAACACAAGATGATTCCAAATTAGTGAAAGAACAAAAAAACTATTTTTATTCACCAATGTAACTAAAGGACCAATCTAGTGTAAGTAAACTAAATTGGGTGAAAATTCCAAAGATCAAAAGTGATGACACTCAAAGGCGATTAATACTCAAAAACAATTCAAACCCCCCCGACAATTGAGGGGGGGGCGATTTTTTTTGCAAAAATGAAAAGAAATAAATAAATAAACCTCTAAGTAATGACCAAAGGAAATAAAATTAAGAATTTCTCAAAAAGAAAATTGAAAGCACCTAATCAAATTGATAGAGACTCTCTAAAGGTGTAAACATGTGTAATCAAGCATTAAAAAAAGTTCCTGGACTTAGTGAAAGGAAAACTCAAATTTTCAAAAATTTTAGCTATGTGTATAGGCAACAGTTTAATCTTATGTGCATATGCATTATTGCTAAAGGATTAGTGTGAAAGTATATACTCTGTGGCTAAAGATAAAGTGCGCACTTGAGGAAATTTTTAGAAAAAATTAAAATAAAACCAAACAAACCATAAAATCCAAACTCTTGATATCTTTTAGACACTCAGACAAGGTTATGAGAAAAGGTTCAAAATTCAAAACATGGAGATGATAAAGAGGGAGACGTTCCCCAATATGGTCGCAAAATTTGTTAGATGGACTAATCCTTCTTGCAGACAAGATGGACCTCCCTAGATTTCCAACAAAACCTAGTAACAAACATGAAAAGAATTGCTACCTTTCCTTAGCTTATGACTGATTGAAACATATAATATGTGAAGAATCACTTACCTATTCAACAAAGTTCCTATTGAAGTCCTTTCAGTGCTTTCCATGGCCAAGTTTTACTCAATGCCTTAGAGGCTTTCAAAATGCTTTCCAAAACTTATCCATGATGCTCCAAAAGAGACATGCATAGACAAAAAAATTCAAAAGGATCAAAGCATCTTGAATATAAAATAAAAGGTTAATGAAGTTTTTAACTTAGCATACATCATAATTTGAATCAATAATCAGTTATAAAGCATGTGAGTAATCAAGGACTCTCATAAATAACATCAGAAGAGACATAATTAGGAAAGAACAATTTCTTTATACTGAATTCAAAAGAGAGCAAGCTTACAACCTAGTTGCCTTGATGTCACAAGCCTCTTCCTATGATATCCCACCTTCTCCTTGGATGATAAGCCTTTTAAAACTATTTCAACAGCATAAGCCTACCTTGAGTGGTCCTCCCCAACCCTATGGCTTGTATTTGATTTATAGGCCAAGCGGAGGAGGTTTGAGATCCTCAAATGGTGTGCTAGGGGATCCAAAAAGAGAGGGAATTAGCTCCATGACGAGAGGGATCAGGGTTGAGTAAGCATCAACTCGAAGCTTTCTGTTGGGGAAATATTCGCCCAACAAAGATTCTAGATTTTAATTTTAATTTTTTACTTGTGTTGAGTCATGTGCGCAGTACATACTGTAATATAGAGCACATTTTTGTGTTGAATTTAATGGTAAAGTAGAAATTGGCTAGGGAACCACGTGGGTAATGAAAAATAGGTTTTTGGGCCTTGTAATCCATAAATTTCATTCTCTTTGGGATTGTTTAGGCTCTAGCCTTGTAGGGGGATGCTTTGGAACACTTTGATGGATAGCAAAAGATCCAGATGGATGGACATTTTCTAATGGTGGAAAAATGATGTGTAACAATACTAAAAAATATACACTACAACAATTCAAAATAAAACCTCGATAACCAACACAATGGAACACCTTTCATCTCACTTATAGAATAGGAAGAGGAGAGAAAGTACAATGAATATGGACACATGCAAAATCCTATCTGGTTGGACTTTGTCAAATCATATCTCTAACTTGATCACCTAGTGCACCAGAGTTGCATGGTAAGAGTGCCAAGTAAGTGTGTCTTTGTCAAAAGATGAACTAGAGCATGCAAGCATGCATCCCTTCCTCGAGATCTATGTCCTCTACCTAAGATAAGAAGTTCTCATGCATAAGCATTCTAATTGACTAATGATCCAAATATTTTACTTCACTAATGCATACATAACTGCATTTAAAAGAGCATGTACCAAGTAACATAAACAATTAAAAGAAGCAAAAATCAAAAGAAACCTTGAGATCAAGGGAACAAGACAATTTGATGACGGAGTTCACCCAATGTGGTCTATGTCTCCAGGCCCTGCTCAATGTGGGGAGGCCTCTTTCATTAAATGGAAGTAGAATTAAATTACAATAAATTACATAAGTAACCCTTATACCTCCATTTTCTAGAATGGTCTAAAAATGTAAATCTCAACCATAGAAACAGACATCACCGTTGAATTCGTGGCACGAAATAGTGTCAAACGATTGTAAACTTGACCCATTTTTGACACCGTCAAAATCTGGACTCTCAGGAATCTCGAAGATTCACCAAATGATTCCTTCTCACTGGTTGGCTGGAGTTCTGCTTCTCAAATAAAACTTCTAAGTTTGTCGTTCTGCTCCTTGTGAAATTATGAGAAAAATGACTGTAAAGTCGGCATTTTTTTGCCTCTGTACAAAATTAGCCTCCAAGGGAATATAAATATTCCTCAAGCATCAAAATATTCCTGGAAGATTTGGTCTCACAAAATGTGCTAGGCATGGTTCCACCTTGGCCACTGTGTCAAAGTTCCTCCCTCTCAGTCCTCGTGCTCTACCTCTACTCCTCATATGTTTGATACCCCTGAGCGAATGGGTGATTTGGGCATTTATTAGAAAAAATTGGCAGACTGACCAAGGAAAGTTCTGTTGGGCCTCTAGTATTTGGCTCCAATTGGCGTGTGTGGCCTGGGTTCAAAACACCGTTAGCTTCTTAACTTGGTGCATTTTGTTATTTTTTTAATAGGATATGGGTCCGTGGTTACATATCGGTGGAGCATCATTTGTTAGACCATCGGTTGGTGGACCAGCCACCCGACTGGCGTGGGTTCAAACCCCGCCAGCCTATTTATTAACATGGTCATTGGCCATATATCAACATACATTTATATTTGATATAAACAGTAGAGTGGGGTGGCGGGGATGGTGTCCTGCCACCCATTTTTAAAATATTATTTTTGTTTTTTTAAAAACAAATTAGAAAAAAAACCCCGACCAAAATTTTGGGGTCAACGGAAAGATTAATGAGGCGACAAATTCTCCTTTCCACCAGAATTCGTGTGCTGGTAAATGCCAAATTGTTGCCTTGTTATTTGCTCCCACAAGGCCTAGTTTGACCAAAACTTTGACTGGTCATAACTTTCACATATGAACTCAGATTGAGGTGTTTCTCATGTCGTTGGAAAGCTTGCATCGAGATATTCAATTTGACCCTAGTTTCACTGCAATCTAGTGAATTTTATTTTTGATCTTTTCTGAAGCCACTTTTGAATTTTGAGCATTTCTAGAGCCACTTGGATCATTCCTCCCCACTGAGGAGCTTTTGGTCCTCCAAAATCATGAACATAATTTGCAACAACTGTGTCCTTATCAAGCCACATTTTCAACAGCTTCATTCCATGAAAATTTAGTACATTCTTTGCAATCACATAGAAAACCAAACATGACTCAAACAACCCCATACTTTCCAAGAGTTTATGACACACACTCTTTGGTCAAGTTTACATCATAATAGAAACCAATACCTCGACTATCAACAAAAGGCGAAAATATCATTGTTGCTTTAATAAGCGATTGAAAACACATAATCACTTTTACATTTATGTTGAAACACATGATTTACAAAATGTGGTTGTGATAAGCTACCATGTCTAGTAAAACCATCTCTTACACAAAAAAGTGAATGGGTCATATCCCTGTGGCAAATTCGCTTATTTAACATATTCACCGGCTAGTTTCTTCATACGTACTTTCTGGGCTTGGAGTGTCTAACATGTGACTCTCTGGTGTCTAGCCTCATTGTAATAACTACAATGATTCTTTCTCCTCCAAAATTTATGGATCGCCATGGAATGCTTATTCCTGGTGCGCCTTTAATAACTTCCCGTGGAATCTTCATTATCACTGGATTGTGATGAAGTGCTCTCATCATCTATCGTTCATTGGACACTAGCTGTCTTGGAGCATTCTCCAACCTCTCTTCTGACATACCCAAGTCCTACATAGCGAGGCAATTCCTCTACTTTGAAGAGATTCACAATGCCTTAGCCATTAAACCATGGTCCTACCCTTGATACCCCATCTTATTCAACAATTTTGATCCAATTCCTATAGTATGTTTCTCAAAAGCAGTGAAATCATCATCATAAAAGAACATGAAATTGAAGAACCACTTTTTACCTTAAGCTTGTTATGCTGCAAATTTTCCAAGGACTCCTCGTTGTCTTGTAAATGATGTTGCAACATTTGTTTCTCCTTCTCTGCTTCTTGTAGGATTCTTCTTAGTTCAACATTCTCCACTTTGATTCTTTAGTTGATTTCTTCGAGTTCTTGGAGCCATGTAGAGTTTGGTTCCCTCCTCAATTTTTGCACAACATCTTCTGAAATATTTGTCTCATCGCTCAAATCAGAACCCAAGTTGATAGGTCCATCTTCTACAATCGCAAGAGCTACAATATTCATTTCATTACTTGAGTCCGATCCTAGGTCAACTGGCCCAACACCTGGAAATCCTGCAGCTGTGATCTTCTCATCTTCCTCTGATTCAGATTCTTGGTCTTGATGCATAGTTGCAAATTTCTTCTGCTTCTCCTTTGTATCATTCCTCTTTGGCCTCAATTCTAGATGCAATTTCCAACAATGTTCCTCATCATTCCCCTCTTTTTCACAATGAGTACAAGAGTGCTTTTCTCCCTTTCTGCTATTTATTGTTGTCCTCTTTAGGTTGTATTCTTTCTCATTCTTCCCCCTGCTTGTAAAACCTTCACACTAGCTACATCAAGAGTTTTAGGTTCAAATAATAACAATGAATGATGCAATTAAGTATGCAAAGAGCCAGTATATTTCATCAATGTCTAAGGAGTGCATAGTGGAACATTCAATGCTAATGCTTGTTTCCTAAACTCCTATGTAAAATTATGAATAGTTTTACCTTTACATTGTTTCAAATGTTTCCATTCCATCATGGCTTTTTGTTTTTGGCCCAATAGCTAAAACTGTCATCTTATTGCAAAGACAAACTTAGACCAAGATGAAAGAATTTTACAACTATTCTTACCACCTTTCTACAGTTTTGCTTTCCACCAGATGAGAATAGTGTCACTCAATCCAAGGGATGCTAGTTGGATCTTGGCTTCATCCTCTCTTATTCGTTTTATGCAACAATACACTTCAACCTGTTTGATCCAATTATCTACCTTTTCTGCATTAGATTCTCCACTAAACACAAGAAAATAAAACTTTACATCTAGCTTAAAAAAAGGATTTTCAGATGCATTCCTATGATTCTACAAGTAGAATGACGAGAAGAGGAAGAAGAAGAACTTTCACTAGAGGACGGAGAGGGAGGAGGCTCTTCTCCTCCACTTTCATGATTTATCGTGGCATGGTAATTTGGTACTTTCTTCTTAGGCTTGATTGTCTTCTCATATTCTGCAAACAATTTGTCAACTTTCTCTGCCATGGTGAAGAAGATCTTGCGACAATTTCTCTCTTCTTCCATTCGCGTTTCCTCATCTACCATGTTCTGTCTTCGTGCTGCACGCCCCGATTTGGGATCAAAGGATTTGAGTTTTCCTTCTCCTTTTTGGAGCATGTTCCTAGTTAGCATTCACTAATGCAACTTGCATCAAGAAGACCTGCTCTGATACGAAACTCGATCCAGATATTTTACTTCACAGATGCATACAAGATTGCATTTGAAAGAGCATGTAACCAAGTAACATAAACACATGAAAGAAGTGAAAATCAAAAGCAACCATGATATCAAAGGCACAAGGCAATTTGACAACAGAGTTCACCCAATGTGGGCTATGTCTCTGGTCCCTACTCAATGTGTGGGGGCCTCTTTCATTAAAATGGAAGTAGAAATAAATTACAATCAGTTACATAAATAACCCTTATACCTCCATTTTCTAGAGTGGTATGAAAATACAAAGCTCAACTGCAAAAATGAACGTCACCATTGAATTTGTGGCATGAAATCGTGTTAAACGACTATAAACTTGACCCCCTTTTTGACATTGTCAAAATCTGGACCCTTGGGAATCTTGAAGATTCCCCCAAAGATTCTTTCTCACTGGTTGGCTAGAGGTTTGTTGATCAGATGAAAATTTTGATTTCACCATTGCGCTCCTTGCAAAATCATGAGAAAAATCAATACAAAGTCAACATCATTCTGCCTCTATAAAAAATCAGCCTCCAAGGGAATAAAAAGATTCCTTAAGCATCAAGAATATTCCTGTAAAATTTTGTCTCGAGAAATGTGCTAGGCATGGTTCTTCCTCAGCCACTGTATTAACGTTCAACCCTCTCAGCCATCGTGCTCGACTTTCTCTCCTCCTCTGTTCGCCCCCCCAAGTGAATGGGTGATTTGGGCATTTATTAAATTTTTTTAGTAGATTAACCAATGAAAGACCTGTTGGGTTGTTGGTATCTGGATCTAGTTTGGCACATGTGGCCCGGGTTCAAAACCCTGTATGCTTCTTAACTTGGCACATTTCGTTATGTTTTTTACCGCATATGGGTTGGCGGTTACATATGGGTGGAGCGATGTTTGTTAGACTGTCGGTCAATGGACCAGCCACCTGACCAATATATTTATTAACATGGTTGTTGGCCATATATCAATATAGAGTTATATTTGATATAAACGGTGGAGTGGGGTGGCAAGGCTGGTGGCCTGCCACCCCCTTTTTTAAATATTATTTTTATTTTCTTAAAAAAAAATTAGAAAAAAGAATTTGACCAAAATTTTGGCGTCACCAGCAAAATTAACAAGGCAAAAAATTCGCCTGTTCTGGCAGATGGAATCTGTGTGCTAGTAAATGCCAAATTGTTACCACGTTAGTTGCTGCCATTAGGCCTAGTTTGGCCAAAACTTTGACTGGACATAACTTTCACATATGAACTCAGATTGAGGTGTTGTTCACGTTGTTCGAAAGCTTGCATCAAGATCTTCAATTTGACCCTAGTTCCACATCAATCCAAAGACTTTGATTTTTGAGATTTTCCAAAGCCACTTTTGAATTCTGAGTTTTTTTGGGCCACCTAGATCAACCAAGAATATGCATCCTCTTAGTAAGAATAGATCATGCATGGTAAAAATAAAAAAAGAAAAACTCTAATAATAGAAAAACTCTATCCAAAACTGAAATTGCTAAATTTGAAACATCTAAACTAGAATTAATTGAAGGTGTGACATGCATTCCCTTAGCATGCATGCACCCTCTTCCAAACAATAGTCTATTTCACTATCTCCTATAGCATGCACATGCCCTCTATCAGGCAATAGTTGATATCACTCTCTCCTTCATTTTCATTCAACCTGCTGATCACTGATGTAAGGAAACAATGAAGGTGCCATATCTGTTGTCTTCTCTACTGTCTCATCATTGATAGGATCAATAACTTAGCAACAAGTAAAAAATATTAACACACACACATTAGACATAGATCATAGAGGTATTATTAATGTGATGCGTGTCTATTCAAGAGAAAAGTTGCTTGGGCCAACGACCTAAAGCGGGAAGCAAGAGTAGAAGCAAGAAGTGGGAGTGGAAGTAGGAGCGGGGAGTGATATTTCAAAAGTTCTTAGGTTGGGAGCAATTTTGGGTGTGAATTTTATATAATATATATTTTTATATATTTTGATGCATATATGTCAACAAAATCTTGTAAAATGATGAATTTGTGATGAGAAACATAAAAACATGGATTAAACTATATAACATCATTCATCTAGTAGTTATAATATCCATCAACCATAGGTCCACAAATTACAAGTTCTCATTTATATAGCATGTAAGGGCACACATAACCAAAATAACGTTGAGTGCAATCCATCTCTTAACGAAAAATACATCAAAAAATAGGCGCTAGATGGCCTCTATAATTCAAAAAAATCATGCTACAACATTAATACCTACATATCATCAAAATCATTGCCTATCTTCAGATCTTTGTCATTAATATCACCCTCTAAGCATTAACATAATATAGAAAAATGTATCATGTAAAGTCAATATTTTTTTGAGTGACAAGTACATTTTTAGTAGGTCATGATAAAGGAGTTTGAAAACCAACATCACTAACATCAAGGTACATAGAGGGCTTGGTTCTCCTGATTAAATATAAGTTCCATACCCTAGTACATGACAAAATCCAATGGAAACATTGCAATCCCCCCCAATCTTGAAATCCTAAAAAACTAGTAATTCTATTGGATTTTAAGTGAGATCTAAAATTAAACTTTATCCATATGAAGTCTTATGAAGTCAAAACCACTCTCAAAGATCCGGAGTCATTTCATGGTATTGTTAAAAAATTAAGTAAAATGATGAAAATGAAAGATAAAGAAGAATGTCACTTTTACTTTAAGAATTTAACATTACCATTAATTGCATGTCAATACTTGGGCCATAGGTTTGAATATTAGGCTACTATGGAACTCATATTACCATAGTTTTTCCTTTCTCCCTCCCTCTCTTGATACTCCCACAATACTCCTAAACTTCTATTTCTCTAGCCCACTTGTTTTTTTCCTCTGCATAGCCAATGTATTGTATAAATAATACCTCATCATACACATATTGTGATACAACCTATAAAAACAATTTACCCCCTATTATATTCTCAATATATTATTTCATTTCTTCCTCATTTTTTATGCTCTAATATGAACGCACGTGATATGGTATTGCTTTGTTAGCAAAACCCCTGTGTCAAACAATCATGAGGGTAGATGAAGAGTCATAAGGAAGGTGAAGCATAACTTCCTCATTGTTATATATACAACCTCATTGTAAGAGGAAAAGACTTTTCACCATGGCTCCTCCCACAAGGCATTAGAGAGAAAAGCTAGTTCTTTTGAGAAGCAAGGAGTGGCTCCAATATACTCCACTATTGTAGCTAGTGATGTCCATTGTATACATGTGTCTTGGTACTTTTACTTAATATAAGAAGCCATATGGGCCAACACGTTATTCATGCATGGATTATAGATTTGTAAGACTATTCTGCAGATGTTTGTATTTCATGTTTTCTTTCATCTGTGCTAAAGTAGTTAAATATTTCATTTATTTTAGTACTTATCTTATTGAGAATGTGTTGTAATGGTTGTTATTGTTGTCCCATCCCTGTGCAATATTCTACAGGATGCTAAAAAGATCTTTATCGTTGATTGGTTGTAATGACCGTCGCATATTGTGTGGACTATTCCACTAGATGTTAGATGGATCCCTTTGGTTTGCATGTGTCTCTTCTTGGGTGGTACTATTACCTCTCTCTTAGAGGCTCACTTTACTCTTTTCCTTCATAGTAGAAGAAATTTGACACAGCTACAATCGAACGCTCACTAGACACACCTTCTTTCTTTTCCGAAGGCACCATGCATTCCTCTTGGCCTATTGACAGTTAGAGCCAAGGAAAATCTATAAGAATACATGGAAACTAGGTCGATATTCTGGATAGGGATCCTACTCCAAATGGTGTTATGTCTAATTGGGACTTCACATTGGGGAGACCCCTTGGTTGACAAAATTCCAGCACCGTGAACAGAGTCCTAAGTGGGTGTGACTGAAAACAGTGTAGATTCCTCCATTGTGTTTTATTCATGGTAAGTTTCTCACCAATCCTTAACATGGGGGGGAACCTTAAGGAGTGCAAAGGTAATATTTTATCTATTTAAAAAATTTTGTATTGAAAAATACTCTTCTAATAGATATAACCGATTATCTAGAGCATCTTCATATGTCTATCCTTCAAAAATATGAGTATTAAAATTAACTTGTACCTTAAAATGGGTGGCACCTCCAAAGTGGTTATTTGATGAAGATGCATCACCTATTGGCATTCGTCAAAGGATCTGGGAAAAAATATCCATCATATCGTTCTTTTGTCGCTTGAGGGCTTCCTCGATCAACAATTTATTAGGAACTATTGTTCCTTCATCTTTATTTTCTTCTACCATGGGATGTCGTCGGGGTTGGTGAGGATGGTCTTGTAAGTAATTAAGTAATTTGAGTCCCAACTCCTTATACCTCAACCTCGTTGGGGACATACAAAACAAAAACAGATAGATAGTAGATCGCTCTAATACCACTTATATGAATTTATGAAGGTAATGAAATGTTTTACATATTTGTAACCAAAGTACAAAGATATAGTGAAACTAAAATTCTGTTAGTAAATGGAAAGTGCTAAAACTATATAAACGCATAAGGAAAATAAACTAGCTTAAACTATGGTAGCTTATCTCTGAGAACATATGTGACTGCTATGTTCCATATTGAACTATCTTACAATGTGGTTGTAAGGTATTTTTATTATAAAAAAAAATGAGAAAACTATAAACATCCAAAAAGCTAACCCTAGGAGATGAAGTGCTCAAAGGCGTATGTGCCTCAATAGGGTAAGTTGGAAAGTCAACTTATTGGGCTTCTAGCTTTGGCATATGATCTCCACTTGGAGTGCTTAGTATCTTGTTGGAAAGGTATAATCAAGAAGTACATGTTCCAATTGCACTCAACAGTCTATGATTTCGAAGTTCCAATTTTCCCAAAAAACATCATTTATGGCCTAAAAAAAAACTCCAAAAATTCAAAACCCAAAACACTGTAGAAAAGCTACCAAAATATAAAATTGTTCTATGAGCTAGTGGAGTAGGTGGGTAGCCACCAATATCCACTAAGATCATATCTACCAGCTCCCTCCCTATCCCTATTCCTCTCTTTTTCTATCCTTCCCTCACTTCTCATCACTCCTTCATAATAATCCATTTTTAGCTTTATCTCTCTCTCTCCTTCTCTCCCTCTATCCCTTAACCCTCATTTCTCACACTCTCTCCCCCCTTATTTCCTTCTCTCATTCTCTCTCTCCCCTTCTTTCCTTCTCTATCACTCCTCCCTCCCCCTCTCCTCTCTCCCTTCCTTACTTTCTCTATATCTCTCCCCCATCAATCTCCCTTAACCTATCTCTCTCTATATCTCTCTTCTCCCCTCTTTACCCCTCCATATCCCTCCTCTAGATCCGTCTGTATATATATCCTTCTCTCCCTCACTCTCTTCCTTTATCACCGAACTCAATATTTGTCTCTACCTCCATCCTTATCTCCTTATCTCTGTTTCTCCCACTGAATTCCTCTCTCTCCCCTCCTTCCACTCCCATCCTCCATTTCTCTATCCCTCCCTCTTTCACAAAATCCCCCCTCCAACTCTCTCTCTCTTCCCTCCAAATTTTTTTATATCCCCCTCCCTCTATCTTTCTCCTTCTCCCTCACTCCTTACCCATCTCTTGTTTTCTTTCCCCTATCATCTCTCTCTCTCTCTCTCTCTCTCTCTCTCTCTATGTTAGTCCCTCTTTCACAATAATCCCCCTATTAGTCTCTATCTTCCTCTTGTGTCTCCTACCGCTCTGTCACTTGCTTCCCCCTCATCCCCCATCTCCCTCTCTCTCTCTTCCTCACCTTCTTTCCCTATCTCTTCACTTTCCAACCCTCACTCTCTCACTCTGTCTCTCCTCCTCTTTTCCCCTCACTCACACACTCATCCCCCCCCCCACCCCCCCTCTCTCTCTTTCTCTTATTCCCTCTTTACGTCCCTCTCTCCCCCTCCTCCACTTGCCCCCAATCCCACCTCAACCATTTCCCATGTGTTAATATTCCTAGCCACAAGAATGAATGTGTGTGTTCTTAATGCTATGAATGTGTATGTGTTATTAGTGGCAGAAAAGCATGTGTGTTCATGTCACTACGAAGATGTGCATGTTTTTAGTGGCATGAACATGCACACATTCCTATTGCTAGTATTGTGTGCACATTTTTAACACCAAAAATACACATGCACCTTTTTGAATTTAAATTTCATTCAAGTGGGAGGCTTGATTGTTCAATGAGTTGGTTTCTTTGGATATAGGTTTAGAATCACAAACCTAGTGGTTTGCGCTACAAATACATGAAAACATCAACCTTTGAGAACACTTATATATATCTCTACTTTTTGAATTGTTTTTCTATAAGAGAGAGAAATTTGTTTGTCATGAAACTATAGACACGTATAGAGGTCACTATGCAGATTCTAAATATATCATCTTTAAAAACAATTAACATTTTTTTTTTCTATTTTTAATATATTTTTGTCTTGACACATGTGAAAATATTAAAATGCATCCCTCGTCTATTTCCATTATAACTTTTTTGGGCCTCAACCATTTGAAATAAAAATTATATGGTGAATTAGATGACATTAAGAACTACAATCTAAAAAAATGAGTGTTTGATACTGTTAAATCCCTTTTAGGTTGCACTAATGGAAGGCCTTGTAATTTGAAAAATACGTTGACTTTGATTATATATATATATATATATATATATATATATATATATATATATATATATATATATATATATATATATATAGACACACACACACACACAATTAAGATCATAAATTAAAAAAAATAGATGTATAAAAGAACATTATATTCTCTACAACTCTACAAGTTTTTATATAAGATTCCATCATTTAATGGTACTCAAAGGTTAGACTAACATAAACATGTATTATATTTTGCATGAAAAATAGCATATCAATGACGTAAAAATTCAAAATCCACATATTTAAACACAGTTTGTATAAATGAAAATTATATATTGGGAAAGATAATTCATTTGTCTAAATTTCATCTTTTTACACCATCTTCAAATTCATTACGTAAGCACATCTAATCATTCATCTAAGTTAATTTATTATTGTTTTTCCAAGTGTGAATTGCCACTAAGAATCATGAAGGACACATTTGGAAATATCACTTATATATGTTTATCAATAAAAAAGTAGACATAGATGTCCAAGTCAACAAATCTTTCTAATTCTAAAAACACTTGATTTTATTGTACATGTATTGACTTTTAGTGTACATTTCTCATCATTTCTAGATCAATGCATCTAAATATCAAATTGTACATTGAAATCAATACATGAGAATTTGAACATGGATTGAAATATAATAGAACTATAAGTTGACATGTGCACTAAAATCAATGCATCGATTTCAATGTACATTTTCATCATTTCTAGATCAACACACCTAGAAATTGACATGTACATTAAAATCAATGTATTAGAAATTGAATAGAATTGGAATTGAAATTGAAATAGACATAGAAAGTGAAAGTGAAAGTGAAAGTGACATTGAATATAGACAGAAATTTAATATAAAATGAAATTAACATGTGCATTGAAATCAATGTGTTAGAAAGTGAGATATACATTGAAATCGACACACTAAAAAATAACATGTATATTGAAATCAATGCATTGATTTATGTCTACAAGCTTAATTTCAATGTAACTTTTTTATCATTCAACATTGTTATTGAATTTCTATTAAACTTATTCTTCATGTAATTCTTGAAATATGCTTTTGAATAATACTCTCTATGTTCTCAACAAATTGAGAAAACTAAGTATCTATGTAAAAAAAGTTCACATATATATATATATCCTCTATGAATTGTGTCATTATACTAAAAAATAAAGAAGATAGATTGACATTAATCCTTCTTGAGTACAATGAGAAAGATTCAATTCTTAAGCATTTCATTTTATTATTATTCAATGTTTTTATCACTAGATATTGTCACTTTGTTATTATTTGGATTCATAATGTTGTAAATTTCAAAGAATCATGTTCATCTTAAACATATACATATACATAATCATTATTAGTTGCTCATGATTAGAACTAGTGTATATCCATCTTAACTTTAGATCTATCTTGCACCAAAAAAGATCAACTCCTTCAATATGCAAACCTTTTACACCTCCATAGATTTAAATCAATACATAATGAATTTAAACTTAAAATAAATCTTCCCTATTATAACTAATACCTACTAAAACATTTATTTGAAAGTAAATGATTAATATATAATATTTGTAAACATTTTTGACAAAAAAATATATTTAAAAAAAATAATAAACTTATTTATTTAATCCATATTTGAAAATTTATAATTTTTTCCAAATACAAATAAATAATTAATTTCATTCTATAAATAGAAATACTTAAAATGCTATTTTAATAATAAAAACCTGTAGCTTTATAATTTTTTAAAAAGTAAAAAATTAATAATTTTTTGTACACCAATACACATCTTTATAAGAAACATTCTTATTAACGAGTCTAATACGTACATACTCCAATCATGGGATATGCAATTCAATATCAAATTTTTAGCCACGGACAAGAACAAAGCCCACTCACTAGAAAACCCAATTTATTAATGTCTGCTTGATGAATCATAGAGCAAGTGAAATGAGTTAAAAGTCATACGAAGGAAAGAGATTGCAATTATACAATTTCTGTTCGAAGTTATGATCACATTAATTTTGTTTATAAGGATTGACTCTATTTCTATTTCTATTTCTATTTCTATCTCTATCTCTATCTCTATCTCTATCTCTAATTCTAATTCTATCTATCTCTAATTCTAATTCTAATTTTTATTATAAGAAATCTATTTTCTTATGGAAATATAGAAAAATATACTTCCTGCATTGTTTTTCTGTGTTATAATGTTTTTGCATAGTCTCTGTGTTATAATCTTTTGACATGTTTTTGCATTGCGACGAAACTTAAGAAGTATATTCTCCATAACAATTATAAGCTTTGTAATATATTAATATATTAATATATGAAAATTTGAAAGTATGATTTGGCTAATTATAATTTACTATATTATTAAAATAACAATAATAATATAACAATAATAACAATAACAAGTGACATTTTTCAATATTTTAATATTATTATTAATTTTATAATAATATATAATTTTTATATTAAAAAATAAAAATAAAAATAAAATTAAATATTGCGGTTTTTGCAATGCATTATATTATATATCATTTTGGGATTCAACTGCATTAAGTAAGTCATTCATCTATGACCATTTCCATGAGAGGTAATCGTAACTGACTAATTTCTCATGATTTTTGAATAATCCACTTAACACTCATTGCATCATTATATTAGATATCATTTTGGGATTCAATTGTGTTAAGTAAGTCACTCATCTATAACCATTTCTATGAGATATCATTTTGGGATTCAAATGCGTTAAGTAAGTCATTCATTTAATGAATTTAGGTTTCTGTGATCCATATCAATTTAGAGAAGAATCTTCGGCGAAAAATCACATAGAGATATTTTAGTCGACACGTTTCGAACCAATCAGTGTGGTTCATCGTCAGGACAAGTAGAATGAGCAGAACTTGTTATGCAATATAAATAGATCAGGCAGAATATCCCATGATCAAATTTCTAGATCAGGTAACGGCTAAAAAGATAACAGCTAGATTTGACCAGGAAACGGCTAGCTAGAGTATGAAGGGCATAATTGACTAAATAAGCAAAATCAATTATTAATTTCCTTATAAACATAAATGAATAATTTTATAATTATAAATATATGTTAGAATAAGCAAGTTAATATATTATAATCATAAATTAATTCATGTAATAGAAATAAATTAGTTACGTTTTAAATCAAATATAAGTTAAAAGGGATATTTAATTCTTAATTTAAATTAAGTAAATACATGAAAGAATTAATTAGTTATCTAATAGTTTATAAATATTAGTTAGTTGTGAAAGTTAAAATAGAATATAGTTAATTCTATCATAAGCTTAAAGAATATATATTTATGAATATATATTAAAATAAATGGATTAGTTTTAAATGCAAAGTCAAAGAGAAATTACAATATTAATTAATAGTTTATTAAGGGGTAAAAAAATAGTTGAAATAAATAAATAAATAAAATAGTTTAAATAAATATAAGCGAATTCACCAAAATAAATAAATAAATAATAATAATAATAAAAAATTAAACTAAATTAAATTAAATTAAATTAAAAAATAAATAAATAAATAAATAAAAATAAAAATAAAAATAAATAAATACAGTAAAATCAAATCAAATAAAAATAAAAATAAATATAGAAAAATAGAAAATTCAAAAAAAATAAAATAAAATTAAAAGAAAATAAAATACCCAAGGGAGAAAACGACTAGGAGAAGAGGGTTGGGGCCCAACAACTATTGATCTTCCAACCATCTTCTCTATTGAGATTGTTTGGCCTTTTTTCAATCTCAAGGGCTTCCCTAAATTTCCGGTGATGGAATTGCGACACTCTAGCAATCACACTAGCTTCTTCGATGCAGACATGGTGATTGGTTTTCTCCACATGCTCTACTAAAGTAGAAGACTTAGTTCTCATATGAGAACTAAGTCTCCTCAAGCATATGAGAATTAAGTCTTCTGCTTTAGTAGAGCATGTGGAGAAAACCAATCACCATGTCTACATCGAAGAAGCTAGTGTGATTGCTAGAGTGTCGCAATTCCATCACCGGAAATTTAGGGAAGCTCTTGAGATTGAAAAAAGGCCGAACAATCTCAATAGAGAAGATGGCTGGAAGATCAGTAGTTGCTGGGTCCCGGTCCTCTTCTCCTAGTCGTTTTCTCCCTTGGGTATTTTTTTTTGAATTTTCTATTTTTATTATTATTATTATTATTATTTGTAAACTACTGCATTTCTATTATCTACATCAAATTAAAAAATACAAACTAAGAAACCTCAATCCGCCCAAATGGGAAACCGAATCTGTTGGTTCCTCTTCATCAAACATTCAATACTGTTTTTCGTTCTACATACTGTCATTAAAAACTTGCAGGGCATTAAACCTTTTTACTCCAAATGTTTCCAAAAAATGTTCTTTCAAAGATCTGCTAAAAGACCTATCTTTACTACTATTGTTGTGACATGCAAACTAGTTTCCAAAAAACATAGAAATAGCATCTAAATTCAAAAAATACAGTTAACAAGCCTCTCAATTCTCTGCGCTTCCCCTTTTGGTTTCATTGCTGTCTTTGGTCTTCACCAGCTCCTTCAGCATCTCCCGAATCTCCTTAATTTGTTCGTTCTGTTGACGCAACATCCCTTCAACGTTCGCCACCTCCTTCTTCGCTGCCGACACTTCCTGAGCCATTTCCACCATCTCTGCCACTACTTGCTCCATGGCCTTGGCCAAGAGATGCTTCAGAACCCAGTACGTGTGAAGAGCTCGGGGGTATAGAGTTAATCTGCCTCTGGTGTTGCCTGGGTCAGGCAGCTGGGTTGTCCATTCTTCCATCTCCGGGTCAGACAGTTCCTCCAAGACTCTGTCTTCCATAACATCAATGATTTTCTGTATGTCCTCATTTGTCTCTAGATTGTACGCCTGTTCTGCTTCATGCACTGCCCTGCAGATAGATTTCTTCCCCCCTTTTTTGCCTTACCTGAGGCTGATTCGCCTCCTCACCGATGTTAGCTTGCTGGGGTCTACCTTTGCCTCTCTGTTCGTGAGCTTTCCTTCTTCCATATTTTCTACCTCGCTTAGTACCTTTGTTGCTCTGACCTGTTTCAAAAGTCATACCCCGAAAACCCTCGTCCTGGTTATTCTCCATTTCGTCTGAGATTTCAATTTCAATTTTTACTCTGCTCCATTCAAATTGCCTGTCTCCAAATTCCTCCCGCTCTGCCTGGACTCCTTTATCCTAGCTCGCTGCCATTTTGGTTTGTTTGAGGCATTGATTTTGGTTCCTCTGCCAGGTCTCACCTTTCCTCGCCACCTTCTTCAACTTCTTGCTGTCTTTCATCCTTCTCTTGTTCCGCCTTATAGAATTCTCGCCACCTTTCCGTTTATGATGAGTTTGCCCTCCACTTCCTTTCTCCCTTGCAACTTGAATGATGCTCTCTTCGGTGTTTTCCGAGTTTTGTTTTGGACTGCGTACCTGCTGCTCTGAATTATCATTAATTGCTAATGTCAGGGAGGTGTGGCCGCCGTCCTTCTGTCCTGTCTTTGCTGCCGAATAAACCTGCCTTATCTTCCCGCTCCAGATCTTCACGGTTTTTTGATTACCATTATGTTGTTTCATGGTTATCGTTGTCTATGAGTTGTTTTAAGCTATCCCATCTTGTCATCACTATTTGATTTGTCCAGCTGTCATCCACTTTCCCCAATAATTCCTTACTTCCCCAATTGGCCAAGCAATCCGCAGGCTTATTTCCTTCTCTCCTGACATGCGAGGTGATTTTGTATTCAATACCTTTCAATGTTTCCTCAATTTCTTGGACTATACTCGCTGTTCTCCAGCTTTTGACAACCTGCTCCCATTGTTTCCCTTGTATTAATTTTCTAATGGTGGTTATGACCAGGGCTGAATCGCCTTCGATCTCTATCTTCCTATATCCATTTCTTGTAGCAATTTTGAGGCCCTGGTAAGCTGCCATAAATTCTGCTTCATTATTACTCATTGTTCCTCCATGTTCTTCATAGATCCATTCAACCTCTCCTTGTCTGTTTCTAAAGACTCCTCCATATCCTGCTGGACCTGGATTCCCCTTAGCTGCTTCGTCAAAGTTAAGCTTGATAAACCCTTCCTGAGGCTTACGAAAGACTGCAAGACTTTGGTCAGCGATAGGTTGGTGTTGCTTTGTTTTTTGTTGAGAGACCATCCCTTGTTCCAGGTTCAACCTTTTTATGATTTCTGCTTCTTCCTCAGAGGTCTTCCAATCTTCCTCTGTCCAAATTTCTGCGAGGATTGATTCTCTGATTTGTCTTAGGGTCCTTTGCCAAACTTCTTCTGGATTTGATATTTTCCCCTGGAAAATTCATCCATTTCTCTCTTTCCAAATATTCCACACATTGAAACCTGCCACCATGTTCCAGGCTCTTCTTACCATTGAGCTTTTAAACTTTCCTTCTCCCCAATTACATAGAGTTTGTATGATATCCTGTGGATTTTGTTTAGTTGTCGAAAATAGATCTTTAGTCTTATCCCATTGGAACTGGGCCATTCTGCAGCCATTGAGGAGGTGTTCCTGGTCTTCTTCGTCTTGGTAACAGAGGCAACATCTTGATGGGCCTGAGAATCCTCTTTTTTGGATTCGATCCCAGGTTAGAATGCGTTTTCTCCCTACCAGCCATACGAACATCTTTATCTTTGGCCACCATTTATTTTTCCAAAGCTTCCTCCATTTTTGCTCATCTTCCCCCTGCTCTTGCTGGATTTTTACATTATATGCTTCTCTAATAGTGAAAGTTCCTTTAGTTTCTTTACCCCATCGTAGAATATCATTGCCTCCTCTATTTTTTATTTTCCTGGACTCTAATTCCTTACTGAACATTTTTTTTTGTTCCTCCATTGCATTCCTATTCTAGTCTTCCATTGATTTCCATTCCCTCCATTCTTCATTTCCTCTTCCTTCTATCTAATAATCTTTGACCCTAATGAGTTCTCTGTCCATACCTGTTCTGTAGATATCCTGCATTCCCTGTAGATTCAACATTTTCTCCCTTTGTTGCCACGCTTCCTCCCAAAATCTCGCATTCTGATCCCCTCTGATTTCCCAAAATATATGTCGATCAACTAATTCTTTGCTTTGATTAGTCAGGTTCCATATATCTGATCCTCATGGTGTTTCTTGTTTCCTTAATATTTCTTCAGGAGTTGATGGCATATTATAATTTGCTATCCATATTTCTTTCCACAGGTCCTTCCCTCCTTGCATCCATCTCCATCTTAATTTGGCTGCTAGAACTTGATTTAGGACCGATGGGTCCCTTAGACCTAGTCCACATTTTTCTGTTGGTTTGGTTAGGCTATCCTATGAGCAGAGTGCCCATTTCTTTTGTTGCTTAGGCCCTCCCCATAGGAATTTTCTGTATATCTCTATCAGTTTATTGCATATCCCTTTTCGTGCTGCCATTACTGATAAAGGATATATCAGAATCGCCTGGATGGTTGATTTAAGCAGAACGACCCTTGCAGCAAGATTCAGAGTAAGGAAAGACCAATTTTTCAGTCTTTTCATGATCTTTTCCAAGATGGACTTCCAATTTCCTATTTTAAGGGATGGTGAGTCTAGAATAGTTCCTAAATACTTTGTTGGAAGTTCCCCTTTTCTATAGCCCAAGGTCCTGGTTAAATGATTTTTGATGGGTTCCACTGTATTAAAAAAGAATGTTCTTGATTTTTCATTATTTACCTCCATACATGAACCTTTCATAAACACCTCTAGAATTCTCTTTATCCTTCTCACCTCATTCAAGGATACTTTGCAGTATATCATGATGTCGTCCACGAACTGTTGGTGGGTGACAGTAGTATGATTGCCCCATAGTCTCAGACCCTGGATTTTCCTTTCTCTTAATTCTTTTTTGAAATATCTACCTAATCCTTCTGCTGCTATTATGAAGAGAAAGGGGGATAGGGGATCCCCTTGTCGAAGTCCTCTTGAAGCATTAAAAGTAATAGATGGGGCTCCATTTAGCAGGATGGAGAAATTCAGTATGGAAATCATGCTTAAGACCCACTTCACCCATGTGTCGCAGAATCCAAAGGCTTGAAGGATGGCTTCTAGATATCTCCAATTTAACCTGTCATAGGCTTTTGACAGATCTAATTTTATCAGCATTCCTTTTTCCTTCTTCATTTTCAAAGAGTGGATTACTTCCTGGGCCACAACTAATCCATCCAGAATCTGTCTTCCTTCTACAAACCCAGTTTGTTCTGGGGATATTATGTTCGGGATAATAGATTTCAGCCTTTGGGCCACCACTGAAGCCACTATCTTATAGATAACATTACATAAAGCTATAGGCCGAAAGCCTTCAGCTTGATCCACTTGGGTAGTTTTAGGAATAAGAGTCAACAAGGTTGAGTTTATACCTGGCCATATTCTTTGATTGATTCTAGCTTCCTCCACCACTTCTAGAACCTCTTCAGCAAGGAAGTGCCATCCTTCTTGGTAGAATTCTACCGTGTACCCATCTGGCCCGGGAGCTTTGTTCCTTTTCATATTCCTGACTATTTCCTCCACTTCTTCCATTGTAACTTTCCTCATCAGAGCTAAATTCTATTCTCTGGTTACCAGTTTAGGGATCTCCCTGCTTATCTTCATTATAGCTTCTATTCTATTGTCTTGAGTTTCATTTAATAAGTTTTTGAAATGATTAACCAAAACTTTTTCAATTTCTTCATGCTGGAGGACTCGCTGGCCTTCTTGGTTTTTTATGGAGAAAATTCTGTTTCTTTGTCTATGCTGTATCATTGCTTTATGGAAGAACTTAGTATTCCTTTCCCCTTCTCTAAGCCACTGAACCCTTGACTTCTGTCTCCATAAGATCTCTTCTTGTTTCCTTCTCTCTTCTAGCTAGTTTATTATAATTCCTTCTTCCTTTATTCTATCTTCCTGTATACCTTTTAAAATATCCATCTGCTGCAGCTCTTCCATTCTTTGCTCTAGGCGCTTTTTCTCTTCCAATATATTTCCAAATTCTTCTTTATTCCACTTTTTTATTTTATCTTTCAGCTTCTTTAATTTGAGTTGGAAGGTGTGCATTTTATTTTTTCCTTTTTGTTCACTCTTCCTCCACCATTCTTCAAGTTTCTCTATCAGCCCCTCGTTTCTTAGCCAAAATGCTTCAAATCTAAAAGGTTTGTTGTTTGGTCTTTGCTTGAGATCTATTTCCATTTTAATCGGCCAATGATCCGATCCTGCTACTGGAAGAATTGTGGCTTCTATGAAAACATCTTTCATCATTATTTGTTCGGAAATTAAGAACCTATCAAGTCGTGAAGCAATTTGATTAACTCCCCCTCTTCGGTTGTTCCAAGTATGGTTTCCATTTATAGTTTGAATATCGATCAGTCTCTACTCCCTTATCAAATCTCCAAACTGTTCCATTGCTTTATCCATTCTCCTTAGCCCTCCTCTTTTTTCTGCTAAGCTTTTAATTAGATTGAAATCCCCTCCTACGATCCACTGCCTTCCAGGGATTAGACTCCTCAATGCTTTTAGATTTTGCAGAAAGTTTTCCCTTTCTCCTTGGGTATGGGGTCCGTAAACCCCTGTTATAATAACCTCCTCCGTTGTTCCTATTATCTTTGCAGTCCCTGTTAGAATCCTTGGAAAACTTATCCAATTGCTTAATTGTATTTCTTCAGGGTTCCAAATTATTGCCAGACCCCCCGCACTCCCAATCGCATCCTGTCCCATCATTTCATATCTATTCTTGTTTCTATTCAAAATGTCTCTCATTTTCTCAGTACTTATTTTTGTTTCTTGTACTATCATTGTGCTGGGTTTATCTTTTTTCAGTCTGTCATTTAAATACCTCTGTTTGCCTCTACTGTTGAGGCCTCTTATGTTCCAGCTTGTGATGATCATCGCAAAAGTTTCGGGGGGGGATTTGGAATACCTCTGAGAGAGGTATCACTCTTCCTGAATTTACTAACATCTCTCTGACTTCTTGAATTGTTTCACTCATTGTTCTTCTACCTCTTTTTTTGCCTCCCTTGCCAATACTTCACATTCCTAGATTTTGTGTTTCCTGCATCTCCATTTTCCCACCTCTTCGATCTTCCGTTATTCCTTTTTTCTCTTTATATCTTTGAAAGGCTTCTTTGTACATCTGTTTCTTATCCTCTGGAATAAATCTTTCATCGAGCCTCTTCCATTCCTGCAAGAGCTTCGTCATTACTTGTTCTTCTTCCTCTCCTTTTGTTTTCTGTGGGTCTATTTCCATTCCTCATTGATCCTCTTGGTTTTCTATTGGACTCTTTGTCCTCTCTTGTCCTTTATCTATTTGATCTGCCTCTTTATCTGTGTTTTCCTTTATGACTTCCATTCCTTCTATTTCCTCATCTTGATTCTCCTCTGTTTCTACTTCTTCATCCTGCAGTATTTGGAACTTGTTTTGGGATTCTATAATATGGATTCCTTTTTGTTTGTCCATCTGTGTCTTGCTGTTCCCTGTTTTTTTCTTCCTCTGCACTTCTCTGAAGTCCTCATCCTCCTTTCCTGATTTCTTTGCCGCGTTTTTCCTCTCATTTTCTGCTTCCTTTTCCTTTTCTGCTAACGTGATAGGGCATTCTCAGTACAGATGACCATACTCATGGCATCTTCTGCAATGAAAGGGAATGTGTTCGTAATCAATTGGTTAATGCCAGATCTCATCGTGATATTCCAACTCTATTGTGTATGGAAGTGGCTCTGTTATGTTCATGTACGCGCATATTCTTGCGTATGTTGTATATCTTCCCCTCTTTGTCGATTCTGCCACTTTCACAAATGATCCTATTGTGTTACCTATACCCTCAAGGATCTCTGGGTCCCAGAATTCTGTTCGTAGGCCAAAGAGTCTGATCCATACTGGGGCTCCTAACATTCTTTCCTTATCTGGGTTGTAACAGTCTACCCACTGTCTCATAAATAATCCAGCATTGTTCATGAAGTAGGGTCCTTCCTCAAAGATCCTTTCCCTGTCTTCTAGATTGGAAAATATAACCGTAAAAAATCCCTTCACCCCCAGCTTTATTTCCACATGTCCTTTTGGTTTCCACCTTTGCTGAATCCATCTGAGAAGGTCTTTCTCTACTCGCCAGTATCCTACAAACTTAGAGATCAAAGCATAATCCTTCATGTAGCTTCTATATTTCTCTAATCTATTATGCGGTATTACAAACCTGGGTTTGTTCGTCGCCCTCAGCAGACATTTACTTGTTGCTCCCGTTCTCCTTTGCGTTCCCGCTGCTGAGGTCTCTCCTTCCTTCTATTGTTCCTTCCTCGCTTCCCCCGTTATCGTTGCTTTGAAGGAGGGGATCTCTCCCCTCCCCTGCTCCATTTCCATTTTGTTCCCTCAGATCTTGCGCTTCTGTTTATCCCCCAGTCTTTAGGTTTTTGTCCTTTTCTTGCTCTAGCTCCTATACTTCTGAATCTCGCACCCGAGATCTATCCTGTTGCGCTGCGTCCATAATCAACAGCCCTTCTTCGCTTCCTTTGACGAAACCCTCGCCTGCGAAACCCTCATCTGTTCAGCCTCGCACCATATTCAACCTATTATTATTATTATTATTATTTATTTATTTATTCTTGAATTTTCTAATACTGATTTAAAATCCTTTACTATCCAATTAAAATTAATATTTTTTTTTTATTTTTATTTGATTTGATTTTATTGTATTTATTTAATTTAATTTTTATTTATTTCTTATTATTTTTTTAAATTCTATTTATTTATTTATTTTATTTTTCAACTATTTTTTTTTTACCCCTTAATAAAGTATTAATTAATATTGTAATTTCTCTTTGACTTTGAATTTAAAACTAATCCATTTATTTTAATATATATTCATAAATATATGTCCTTTAAGCTTATGGTAGAATTAACTATATTCTATTTTAACTTTTACAACCAACTAATATTTATAAACTATTAGATAACTAATTAATCCTTTCATGTATTTACTTAATCTAAATTAAGAATTAAATATCCCTTTAACTTATATTTTCTTTAAAATGTAATTAACTTATTTTTATTACGTGAATTAATTTATGATTATAATATATTAACTTGCTTATTCTAACATATATTTATAATTATAAAACTATTCAGTTATGTTTATAAGGAAATTAATAATTGATTTTGCTTATTTAGTCAATTATGCCCTTCATGGTCTAGCTAGTTGTTTCCTGGTCAAATCTAGTTGTTATCTTTTTAGCCGTTACCTGATCTGGAAATTTGGTCATGGGATATTCTGCCTAATCTATTTATATTGCATAGCAAGTTCTGCTCATTCAACTTGTCGTGACGATGAACCACACTGGTTGGTTCGAAACGCGTGGACTAAAATATCTCTATGTGATTTTTCGCCGAAGATTCTTCTCTAAGTCATTTATCTATGATCATTTCTATGAGATATCATTTTGGGATTCAAATGCGTTAAGTAAGTCATTCATCTATGACCATTTCCATGAGAGGTAGTCATAACTGACTAATTTCTCACCGACTAATTTGTAACCAAGACTTCCAAGGTGGTCACCCATCCCAGATCGCCTCTGGTTCAAGTGTGCTTAACTGTGGGATTTTTCCCACAATCAAGCCCACTTAGCTTGCTACCCCATATGCAAAACCTTAGCAAGTATTGTGCCTCCTGAACCATTCATGTAGAGTTCCCTTCACTCTTTTGAATTAAGTATTGGGGTTTTCCAATGCATTATGTTAGATATCATTTTGGGATTCAATTGTGTTAAGTAAATCATTCATCTATGACTATTTCCCTCATGATTTTGAATAGTCCATTTAACACTCATTGCATCGAGTGATGCTCACAGAAGTAGTGAAATGGGATTGAAACTAATAAAATGAATCACATAGCATCAATCATCACTTCCAAAACTTGCACTCAATAACCAAAACTTCTTTAACATAATTGAATCCTAAACTAATATTTAATAAAAATAAAGTTGTTAGCCGAAATAACGGCAAGTTTCGATACGTTGCGTTGGATCAGCTTAGATGCACACAACATTGGTTGGTAGTTGAAATCACCGAAGGCTCCGACTCTGTAACTTAGAGAGCTTTAAATACCTTGAACCAAACTTTAAGCGGATATGTGGAATAGTTTAAACCATATAAGGAGGTTGGTAGTTGAAAACAAAGGTTATCAATTGAAATCTGTCGTTTCAAATATATGTTCAACAACTGTAATAAAAATGCTAATATTTGAAATCACATGAAATTTCAGGTCTCTATCGTTTTAAAGTTTTTGTAAGTGGCGTGTTGAAAAAGTAAGATTGATAGTTGAAATCATAAAAAGTTTTGGCGTTTAATGTTTTTTAAGTACATTAAAAAAATAGTTTATTTATTATAAATTTTGAAGAGTTATCTGATATATTTTTTGGATTAATTTGTTTAAAATTTTGTAAAGATTTGTTGGAAATATAAGTTTGAGTTTTGAACTTTTTATAATTAGAAAGTTTTTGGTTTTTTTTCCAGAATTCAAATATGTTATTTAAATTTATTTTAAATAACAATAATAAAAATTTTAACAAAAATAAACTTCAAATTCAAACCATAAACTCCAAAATTATAAAAATTAAACAATATCAGGACAAAGTAAAATTGATAATTAAAATGATAAAAAATTTCAAACTATTTTTCATTATAAAGTGTTTTTAGACGATTACTGAAATATAAAAATTAAACATAAAAACATATATTTCATTTTTATATATAGAAATGTTCATTTAATAAAATTTTAGTTTCGGGAATTTCATGAGTATAGTTCTGTATGTTCCAAAACCAACCAAACATATAAACCTAATACATATATAATTCCCATACTCTAACCATAAAACAAAATTATAAGCATTTTAATACAAATCTTATTATATAAAATAAATATATAATTGTTTTTACTACAAATAAAATTTGTAATCTTTATTGATAACTTTTTCAATTTAACCTAACCATCATAAGTGCATTACATATTTAGTTTACCAATAAATTCAATATTTGTGATTTTTAATAAACATAACTTTTTCATTTTATTATTTATATTCAAATCCACTTTAAAACCAACTAAAATTTGATACAGTTTTTACAAAATAAACAAATAATAATAATATACTATTTTTAAGGTGATAGTCAAGTTAGACATAGAATTGGTATATTAGACTCTTTGTTTGTGAAATAAGGAACTCACCTCCATACAACTATTTCACTGCTAAAATATATGAAGATATACATACTCTAACCATCTCTAAATTTGAATCTATAACTTTTTATGTGAATACATATACTCTTAATCATTAAACCTACTCAAATTATATATATATATATATATATATATATATATATGTATATGTATATGTATATGTATATATCCCCGCTCAGATCCTTTCAACTAACCTACAGGACAACCAACCATAGATTTTCATTAATAGATTGGTCTCTCAGTCTAGTGAGGCTCGAGGCTCGCCCATAATACTTTGCAGGCCGATTAGTCTTCGCCCCCCACCTAATCTCGTCTACCAGCTCTTACCTGCTCTTTGAAGGGCCAACCAACCCCACATCATAAATTTCCCTACAAAATGAGGAGCAACATTCATTATGGTGGTTCATTTTTAGTGATACCACATATTCTACTAGAGATATGTACGTTTTTTTTAGACGTACCACATATTCCAGAGGAAGAGAGTGGTCTTTTGCTTTCTCTCTTGCTATCCCTAGAGACTGAGAACTTACCATGTTTGTGGGCTCACCTATGACTATTATCCCTATAAAAAACTGATCTCCCATCTCATCCCCATCAGAACAATTTCTTGGATGAATACACTAAATCTTACCATTACAAAGTCTCTAAATTTGATGAAGTTTAAATTTTAACTACTCTCTTAACTACAAATGACATATTGAGTTTACAAAATTGTTTTCAAAATATTAAATTCAAATATGTGATAAAAACTCATTTTAAATAACAACCAAGAAAATTTAATCAAAAAATAAACTTCAAATTCAAACCATAAACTCCAAAATGTATATACTTTAAACAATACCATGACAAAGTAAAATTACTAATTAAAATCATAAAAAAATTCAACTATTTTTCATTATAAAGCCTTTTTAAGTGGTGTGCAAAATATACAAATTAAACATAAAGAATATAGTTCATTTTTATATGTGCCATACAATTTCGGATAAGAATATTTATTTAGTCAAATTTTCGTTTCAAAGTTTCATGGGTACAATTTTATGTTCAAAAACCAACCAAACAAATAAACCTAACACAAATATAATTCCTATACTCAAACCATAAAACAAAACTATAAGCATTTTTAATACAAATCTTATTATATAAACTAAATATATAATTGTTTTTACTACACATCTTAATATATAATCTTTATTGATAACATTTTGTAATATCTCTCCTCCATAATATTATAATTTTTTATTTTTTACATATATGTGTTTACGCAACCATCTGGGTTTATAAAAGCATGTAGTTATCTCAATTCACTAAGCGTGTTAATATCTTGAGAGTAATATAGTATTAACACTGATTTCATATTAAACATATAAACAACCCTCATATTAATATAATATTAACACAGTATTTAACATATAAACAATCTTCGCATTAATATGGCATTAACATTGGTTCCACATATAACATATATACAAATAGTTAACTATGGGTTACCCAATCCAGACCTTCCGAACTCTTCGGAAACCTAACCCATGTGTGGAAGTTCTCCCTTGAGATCGACGCTCCCTCCATGGTGGGAAACTCATTTGGGATCAGTACTGGATCAACGACGGATGGAGTTTTGGGTGGGATCGAGAGTGCAGATCGTGGGGAAGGACTTAGAGGGTAACTACCCTCCCCACGCTCGCACTTAGTTGCTTCATTGTGCATGTTCACAGCTCCAAATTTCGCAGCGTTCAACATTTTCTTTGAGTTTCCTTGGTTTTGTCGTTGCTTAGATGCTATCATGGTGTGCCCAAGCTTATGTTCTAGCCAGGGTCTTCACCAGTGAGGTCATGTAACCTATGAAAATGAGTTTGCGTTCTACCTTGCTTGATTTATTGTGACATAGTTTACTATTTGCGGTTTGTACACAGGAATGGTTGCCGGTGGTCGTTATCGTCCTAAGGATCGACTATCCATCTTGCTCGACTCTCCCTTTATTTGCAGGGTTCAGGTAATGGCTATATATATGTGTGTGTATATATATATATATATATATATATTTATTTATTTATATATTTTCTTGTGCTTGTAATTTCGGTTATGAGTAAAGACCAACCCAAGGCGTTTAACTCATTTTACTTGCTTTGTTCCTTAACGTAGAAGAGTCTCCTTCGCACGTTTCAAAGGTGCCACTCGAGTTCTTCCCCTTAGCTAGACGAACTCTAGAAATTCCAGGTGTGATTGTAATCTCTCAAGATGTAAAACCGACCTTCTTGTGTCATGGGTTTCCAATATAGTTTGCATCGCGTCCACCGATAGTTTCAGAAGGGTTTCTGTTCTTGGTTATTTAGGGGTTTTAGCTCGCATGATTTTTGTATGGAGTTTTAGTTTGTATAGTTCGCATCACCCATAAATGTTTTCATTTTCTTTAAACTTAAGGACTGGTAATTGATGGTTGTAGCCATCAGGAACTATGGTTCTTCCAAATGAACTCTCAGCTTGCTTGGTCACAAGATATATATATATATATATATTTCTTTTCTTTTGAATTTGAGGCTCATTCAAAACATGCTTTATTTCTCTGTGCATAAATTTTGTATTATGACATTTGTTACTTTTAACAACTTCTACTATATTCATTGAATGTATTACTACATAAATATTTATTTCCATTTTTATATGATTTGAGCCCTATATATTGAGGATTGTTCCTCGAAGGTCAACAAGGGAACTAAACCCAAACCCGCGATTTCCCCCTGCTACTATAGGTCTAACCTTTAATTTTCATTCTTGTATGATTAACAAACTCAGGGTTACACCTATAATATTCACTGTTTGTTTTCGGTTTAGATTAGTAGTGAATGCATAGTGCCTAACAACATAGCATACATCCCTTTTTATCTTTTACCCACTAGTTATCAAATCATTTATTCAGAACACAATTCTATACATAACAACAATAACATTTTGTTAATTCCTACATGAATTAAAATAGTAGTTATTAGAGCATCTATTCGAAACACATTTCCATACATAACAACAAGATCATGTTAATTTCCATAGGAAATAAAAGAGTCATGTAAAACTTCATCCATATCTATCGGGTAATTTCATTTATATTAGCTCTACATAAATCACAGTTATATAATTTTCACCTATGTGAACATTATCCTTCTATCATTTCCTTAATGCACAAAATTTATGGTTTCTATATAAGTACCATTCTCTTAAAATTACTAGCATAAGTACCAAGTTTGTAATACTTATTTGTTTCTCGAAGTGGCCTGTCATAAGATTAAGGAAAAAAAGATTCTCCTCCTAACCTGCGAGAACCAAAATCAAACCTTGTACTTCCATGAGCCAATTCCGTGCTCAAAATAGCGAGACCAACTTGTCTCTTGACCACCTCATCCCAAACAGCTTTGGTCACTGATGATTACTGAGTTCCAATGGCAAACCAACTTGAGAAATCTTATTCAGTTTCTCTTTATTTATGTCCTCCCAGACTCTGTAAAACCATAAATCAATAAATTCCTCTCTTCTCTACCTCAAGTTCCCAATACCCTCTTGGCCTTCTAGAATTAATTTTCCTAGAGAGAGAGATCAGGAAACTAATTGTCAGCCCTTAACTGTCTTAACTGTTTTGAGCATGGAATCGTATCTCACATCCATGCTTTCATAACCTTGTAGTTGACCCCTCCTAAAATCATTTTTCAGGATACACACACACAAAACATTCATAATTTCTAATAAGTATTTTACTTCAGTAAAATAAACTAATCCTAAAAATTACTCCTGCAACTGATGGACATCACATCTTTTCCTCCTCAAGTGGAACACCGTCCTCAGTGTTTATTTGCCTTCGGAATGGGCTTGGATAAGCTTCCTGTATAACATGTTCATCCTCCTAGGTGGCCTCTTCTGGGTTGAGGTGTCGTCATTGCAACTTAACCCGGGGGATAATGCATTTCCATAATATTGTTTCTCTCTAATCGAGAATACGTAGGGGTTCGACCATGAATTCCCTATCCGGTTCAACCTACATTCAAACACAGTCAATGTTACATCTATAATGCATTATTGAGGAGATAGAAAAAAAAATAATTCTTTTGTTACACTACTTGAACATCTTGCCACTGAATTATGTGTCTAGGATCATGTATGTATTTTTTTAGTAAAGAGACGTCGAATACATTATGAACACGAATATGGTTGGGTAGAGCTAATTGATAAGCTATTGGACCAACTTGTGAAATAATCTAGAAGGGGCCACAAAACTGTGGGGCTAGTTTAGAGAAACCATTCCACCTTAAGGTACTTTTCCTGGGTTTCACCCTTAAATATACACGACCTACCACCTAAGACTCTTGATACAATCTTCGTTGATCAGCATAATTCTTCTGCTAACCTTGGGTGACATTTAAATTGGATTGTACCTTTTTCACTGTAGTGTCCATGTTTTTAAGCATGTTAAGCCCTAACATTAGTTTATCCTTCAGGTTGTTCCAATTGATTGAAACGTGACACCTCTTCCCATACAACACTTCGAATGGACTCATTTTCAATTATTCCTGCTAAGAATTGTTATAAGAAAATTCCACTAGGTGTATACATTCCTCACATTTCATGGGTTGTTGCATTATGTACATTCTAAGCATATCCTACAACACCCAGTTTACTCAATTAGTTTTTCAATCCATCTACAAATGATAGGAAGTATTGAATTGTACCCAAGTGCCCAAGCTAGTGAACAGGGCCTTCCAAAAAGAAGAGGTAAACTTCACGTCTCTATCTGAGATAGCCATCTTGGGGATTCTGTCTAATCTGAAAATTTCCTTCATGAAGATGTCAACGATTTGTACAACCTCATAAGTTGATTGGACTGGAAAAAATGAGAAACTTTGTTCAATTTGTCTAGTACCATTATAGAATCATTTTGTTGTTGTTGTTTTTTTTTTTTTTTTTTTATTTCTTATTTCAGCAACCCAGTAATAAAGTCTAAGGTTACAATCTCCCATTTCCATTCAGGAATGGGTAGAGGTTGAAGCAGGACAGTTGGACGTTTATGTCTTCTTTCACTTGTTGGCATTCCAAACACTATGACAAATACTAGGTTGTTTCTATTTTCATACTTGGCGAGAAGTAGTCCTTCCTTAATGCTGTAATTAATTTTTGATATCCTGGGTGCGCACTATATGGATTTTTGTGATATTTTTCCCAAACAAATCACTTAACAACTTTCTCATTTGGTATGTAAATGTGATTCATGTACATCAACATTCCTTCACTGTTAACATCATAGCCTAACTTCCTTTCAGAGATGTCTCCCTATTTTCCCTGCTGCCATAAAAATTGGTCTTCCAGATCTTTTAAAGTATCTTCTTTTATTTGATTTGAAAAATCAAATTTTATTCTTCTAAAAGAAATCTCATAGATACAGTTTAGTCTTCAACTTAAAGTATCAGTTGCCTAGTTTTCCTTGCCATTCTAATGCTTAATGTCGAAATCAAACTTTCTAGCAATGCAGTCCATCGTGCTTGACGGGCGTTTAGGTTTGGTTGATGAAAGAAGTTTGTTAGGCTAATATGATCTGTCATAAGAATAAACTTCCTTCCCAACAAATAACATTGCAAAATTTTCAGTGCAATGAACTATTGTGGTGAGCTCCAAGTCATAGGTTGAATAACGTTTTTCATGGTCCTTTAGCTTCGTGACTCATATGCCAACACACCGACCTCTTGCATTAGTACACCCAAAATTCCAGTTTGGCATTCATCGGTACAAACCAGGAACTCCTTGTTTAGATCTACTATCCTTAGAATCAGTGCTGTAGTTAGTAGATGTCTTAACTGTTCAAAACTTTGTTGTCAATCCTCAGTCAACTTAAAAGTTTTCCCCTTTTTCTGCAAGGCTGTTAGGGGGTAGGCCACCTTAGAGAATTGTTTTATAAAGCAGTGGTAATACCCAACGAATCCTAAGAAAGAACAGAGATCTGCCACATTCTTGGGAACATGGCACTCCATGATCATTTTGATTTTCTCTGGGTATACCGTTATGCCTTCTTGTATGACGATATGCCCTAGATACTATATCACTTCCTTATAGAATTCACATTTACTGTATTTCATATACAATTTATGTTATCTCAAGGTCTACAACATAATGTTTAAGTGCTTATGATGTCCTTCCAAGCTTTTAGAATAAATTAAAAAGTCATCGATAAAAATCAGTACAAATTTGTTAAGATATGGATGAAATATCCCATTCATGAGACTGATGAATGTAGCCAGGGCATTGGTAAGGATGAAGGGTATAACTACAAATTCCTAATGCCCATAGTGGGTACTGAATGCAGTCGTGCATATATCCTCATCCTTTATTCTGATACAATGATACCCTGATCTTAGATCAATTTTGAGAATACCTTGGCACCCTTGACTTGATCGAACAAATTGTCAATTATGGGCAATGGATATTTATTTTTTTACAGTCAATTTTTTAATCTGTCGATATTCAATGCACAATCTTAGGGTTCCATCTTTCTTCTTAACAAACAACACCAGACATCTCCATGGGGATACACTAGGGCATATATATTTTTTATATAACAATTCTTGTAGTTGAATTTTTAGTTTTATGAGCTCTCGTATACTCATCTTATAGGGTGCTATTAATACTGGAGTTGTCCTCGTAACTAACTCAATAGTGAAATATATATCCCTTTTTGGTGGTTACCCTGATATTTCTTCAGGAAATACATCTGCAAACTCTTGTATTATCGGCAGGTCCATTAGTTTAGCTGTTACCACATCAGTTTTAGCATAGCCTACTTGTACCGTATAGATACGACAACCCTTCTGCAAACATTTTCCCAGCTAAGAGGGAGTAATTGGCTTCAATTGCATAGGTCTCTTAATTCCTTGAACTCCACCCCTAATGCATGCCTCATTCAATTAACTAACTGTCTTCTCTTTACAATTCACCAAATACCAGTGAGCCTCCAGTCAATCCATCTTTATTACAATGTCGTAAGATCCCAAAGGCAAGACATTCAGGTTCACCTTAATGGTTTGGTTTGCTAATTCGATAGAGAAGTCTTCTACTTTAGCCTCCACTCATCTCTTGGCTCCTATGGCTAGTTGAACTAGCCAAGGGTTTTTAAATTTTTGGGTTTGTAATTGACAAAGTTCTAATACTCTAGGACTTATGTAACTTAAGCTAGCACCAGGGTCTATCAAAATTGAAACAATATGTTTAAATATTTAACCTTCTATTTCAATCATGCTAGGTTGATAATCTGCCTGACAATCTTGCAAAGATGCATTAATTTTCAGTATGGTTCTTGTTACTTCGCCCACTCTTGAAGCCTCCTGTATGTTCGCTATTGGTTCCAATATCCCATGATGAGGACAATTCTTAATGTAGTGCAGTTCTCCACAACCCCAACATTAAAGGGGTGATTTCTGGCCTTGATTACCCTTAGACTTAATAGATGGTTCCACTGGTCTTGTCTCAGTTTGAGTTTGAAATTTCTATTGGATTTTCTCCAAGGGATCAATTTAATGCTCAAAATTCAAAGTGTTAAAAAGTGCTCGACACTTGTACTAGTGCGTAGATGTTGGTTACCTAAATCCAACACAACTTGTTTCAGTCAAAACCAATATTATATGCTCCCAATATCGTGTTCTGATCGAATTGTAAAAAAGCTAAAATTTTTGTAATTCGGTTGAAAGTACACCCAATCAGCAGTTCGTATGCTAACTAGGTAGGTGACTGGGAATTTGACTGTAAAATTCAGGCCAATGGTTGATTGACAAGTTTCTTTTTCTTATTGGCTCGTGAATGGTGGATTTCTATCAGTTACAGGTTCGTTGATGTGGTACAATGATGGAGGGCCACGTGCGCCAACAGCGGGTTGCCACGTGGCCTTCGGACTGTGCATTAAAAATTTGTTAAGGGGCCAAGCTGACCACTAGATTCGAATCAGCAACCAAGCACTGAGCGGTGCAACCACATACCACTGTGCCACCACCATGTCTCTTAACAACCTAAGGTTCCGATTTGTATTTAAAGTTTGGCGTATTCGTTGTTTGGAATTGGGCTGGGGATAAGCCCTAAGCCTGGTCTTGACACCCACATAACCATGGGGAGAGACCATGGGCTAGGGATTAGTCTCAGCCCTGTGGTCAAAGCCCACAACATAAGGCACCAAAAGTAGAACCGTCGATGGAGTAATGAATATGGGTTATCTCTGGTCACATGGTTGTCACATGACCTTACTGGTGATAGTTGGAGCATGCCCATAATAAAAGCACTCACCACAAGAATATAGCGATGAGGTTTAGTTCTATCATATTCATGTGATCGTGTGTTAATTTGATGGGGGTTGATTGACAGGGTTGGGCGGTTAGCCCCAGCCCCTGGGCACGTGCCCCCATACAATCACGTTTTTTCGAAACTAGGCATTAGTGGACAGTTTAATTGCCCGACAATTTTGCTTGTTTGGTGGGATTGTAGGCTAAGTTCGCATGCCAGTTCCATGTTTGGGGTGCTCAAGGGATGTTTGGGTCGAATTGGAGGATGGTTAGCTATGGAAATTGGGAAAAACTTGTAACATGCATAACTTTCTCAGTTTTTGGCCAAAATGAGGTGCAGAAAGAACCCACATGGGGTTTTTCACAATTATGGATCCATCGAAGTCATTTTTTTTGCATTGTGAGCATTGTAAATCCATGAAAACAAAAATTTGAGCACTTAATGAAAGAGGCCCTGCATTGGAAGTTGTACTAGAAGATGTAGCCCGGAAGAGGGATGAACTCCTTTATCATGTTTGTTGTTATGTGTTTATGATATGGTATTTTGCCTCTATTGTGGCTGTTAATTAAGTTTAAAAATCACTTTTTTATGTGTTTTACAACTTGATCCATTATCCATAACACATCAAATTTCACTTGCATTTTGTATATCACTTTCAAGTTTCAATTACAAATCACCTCCTCTATTCAGTCCCCTCGAGCAAATTGGTGATTTGGGCATTTATTAATTTTTTTTGGCAGACTAACCAATGAAAGGCACATTGGGACGTTCGTATCTGGCTCCAATTTGGCATGCGTGGCTTGGGTTCAAAACCCCACGGCTTTCTTAAATTGGCACATTTCATTATGTTTTTAACCATATATGGGTTGGTGGTTACATATGTGTGGAGCTTCATTTGTTAGACCATCAGTTGGCGGACCGGCCAACAGACCAGTGTGGGTTCAAACCTCGTCGATCTATTTATTTACATGGTCATTAGCCATATATCAACATATATTTATATTTGATATAAACAGTGGAGTGGGGTGGCAAGGGTGGTGGCCCACCACCCCCTCTTTTAAATATTATTTTTATTTTTTAAAAACAAATTAGACAAAAAAACCCAACTAGAATTTTGGGTTCTCTGGAAAAATTAACTAGGTGAAACATTTTCCTATTCCGGCGGCTGGAATCCATGTGCTGGTAAATTCCAAATTGTTGCCTCGTTAGTGGCTGCCACTCGGCCTAGTTTGGACAAAAATTTGACCAACCATAAATTTCAGATACAAACTTGGATTGAGGTGTCATTTGTGCCATTGGAAAGCTTGCATCGAGATATTCGATTTGAACCTAATTCCACTTCAATCTAGTGACTTATTTTTGAGAGTTTCTAAAGCCACTTCTGAATTTTGAGCATTTCTGGAGCTACCTGGATCATTCCTCCCCACTGAGGAGCTTTTGGTCCTCTAAAATAATGAACATAATCTGTAGTTGTTGTGTCCTTGTCAAACCACACTTTCAATGTCTTCATTCCATGCAAATTTGGTACATTCTTTGCAATCACATACAAAATTAAACATGACTCAAACAACCCCATACTTTCCAAGAGTTTATAACACACATTCTTTGGTCAAGTTTACATCATAGTAGAAACCAATACCCCGACTATCAACAAAAGGAAAAAATATGATAGTTTCTTTAATAAGTGATGGAAAACACATCATCACTTTTATAATTATGTCGCAACACATGATTTAAAAAATATGCCTATGACAAGCTACCATATCTAGTAAAACCATCTCTTACTCAAAAAAGTGAATGGGTCATCTCCTTGTGGTGGATTCGCTTGTTGAAAATCTTCACCAGTTGGTTTCTTCATAGGTGCTTTCTAGGCCTAGAGTGTGTGATGCACGACTCTCTGGTGTCCATCCTCATTGCAGTAACTACAATGATTCTTTCTCCTCCAAACTTTCCAAATCATCATGGAATTCTTCTTCCTGGTGTGCCTTTGATAAGTTCCCTTGGAATCATCACTATCATTGGATTGTGATGAAGTGATCTCATCATTTGTCGTTGGTTGGACACTAGATGTCTTGGAGAATTCTCCAACCTCTCTTCTGACATACCCAAGTCCTGCATAGTGAGGCAATTCCCCTACTTTGATTGGATTCACAATGCCTTGGCCATTAATTCCGAGGCCCTTCCCTTGATAACCCATATTCTTCGACATATTTGATCCAATTCATGTAGTATGTTTCTCAAAAGTAGTGAAATCATCATCATAAAAGGAACATGACATTGAAGAATCACTTTTTACCTTAGGCTTGTTATGTTGCAACTTTTCAAGGCATCCTCCTTGGCTTGTGACTGATGTTGCAACCTTTTTTCTCCTTCTCTGCTTCTTGTAGGAGTGTTCTTAGTCCAACATTCTTCGCTTGGATTCTTTGGTTGATTTCTTCGATCTCTTGGAGCCATACAAAATTTGGTGCCCTCCTCATTTTTGACATAACATCTGCTAAAATATTTGTCTCATTGCCTAAATCAGAACCTAAGTTGATAGGTCCATCTTCTAAAATCCCAAGAGCTTCAATCTTCATTTCATCACCTGAGTCTAATCCCAGGTCAATTGGCCCAACACCTGAAAATCCTGTAGCTGTGATGTTATCATCTTCCTCTCATTCAAATTCTTGGTCTTGTTACATAGTTGTAACTGTCTTCTGCTTCTCTTTTCTATCGTTCCTCTTTGGCCTCAATTCTGGATGCAATTTTCAGCAATGTTCCTCATCATGCCCCTCTTTTTCACAATGAGTATAAGAAGGCTTTACTTATTTTCTCCTAGTTGTTGTTGTCCTCTTTGGGTGGTCTTCTTATTCACAACTCCCCCTACTTTCAAGATGTACAACCTTCACACTAGCTTCATCAAGAGTTTTAGTTTCAAATTATAATAATGAATGACACAAATAATTATGCAAAGAGCCATTATATTTCATCAATGTCCTAGGAGTGTCTATTGGAACATTAAATGATAATGTTTGTTTCCTAAACTCCTCTGTAAAATTATGAACAGTTTGACCTTTAATTTGTTTCAAATTTTTTCATTCTATCATGGTTTTCTTTCTGTAGACCAATGTGTAAAACTATCCTCTTATAGTAGAGACAAAATCAGAACAATATTAAAGAATTTTATGACTATTCTTACCACCTTTATGCAGTTTTCCTTCCCACCAGATGAGAGCAGTGCCACTCAAGCGATGGGATGCTAGCTAGATATTAGCTTCATCCTCTTTTATTTGTTGTATGTGATAATACACTTCAACCTGTCTCATCCAATTATCTAGATTTTCTACATTAGATTCTCCACTAAACACAGGAAAATCAAACTTGACATCCAACCTTTAAAAATTATTTTTTGATGCATTCCTATGATGCCTGTTAGAATGACGAGAAGAGGAAGAAGAAGAATCATTAGAGGATAGAGAGGGAGGAGGCTCTTCTCCTCCACCTTCATGATTTACCGAGGCATGATCATCTAGTTATTTCTTCTCAGGCTTGACTGTCTTCTCATATTCTGCAAAAAACTTGTCAACTTTCTCTGCCATGGTGAAGAATATCTTGCAATAATTTCACTCTTCTTCCATTCAAGCTTCCTCATCTTCCATGTTTTGTCTTTTCGCTACACACCCCACTTCAAGATCAAAGGATTTGAGCTTTCCTTCTCCTTTTGGGAGTGTGTTCCTAGTTAGCATTCACTCATGGAACTCACATAGAGAAGACCTGCTCTGATACCAAACTTGATCCAAATCTTTTACGCCACGGATGCATACAAGATTTCATTTAAAAGAGCATGTAACCAAATAACATAAACACATGAAAGAAGTGGAAACAAAAGAAACCATGAGATCAAAGGCACAAGACAATTCTATGATGAAGTTCACCCAATGTGGGCTATGTCTCTGGGCCCTGCTCTATGTGAGGAGGCCTCTTTCATTAAATGGAAACATAAATAAATTACAATTAGCAACATAAATAACCCTCATACCTCCATTTTCTAAAATGGTCTAAAAATGCAAAGCTCAACTGCAGAAATGGACATTTCCATTGAATTCATGGCACAAAATCATGTCAAACGACTATAAAATTAACCCATTTTTGATACCGTAAAAATTTGGACCCTTGGGAATCTCAAATATTCCCCCAAAGATTCCTTCTCGTTGGTTGGCTAGAGTTCTAGTGCTCAGATGAAATTTCTGATTTCACCACTGTGTTGCTTGTGAAATTATGAGAAAAATGACTATAAAGCTATGTTGCCAGGAAACGTGGGTGCGGGACGGGGACGGGGACGGGGACGGCATTTTTGGAAACAGGGTGCGTGGGTTCGTCGGGTAATATAATAATATTAAATTTTAATAATTATAATTTATATTTTATAAATTTATAAATTATAATTTATAATTAATATTAATTGTAGGTTACTTTTATAGGCAGAATAAGTCCTCTGTAATAGATTCTAAGCAGCTTCAGTCTCCTTCTATGATGAATCCTGAAGGTTATGTCGAAGACTCGAAACCTACTGCAGCAGCAGCTCGAGAACACCGTACTTCAGATAAACTTTGTAGAAAAAAAAACATTATTTACTTAGATCACCAACCCAGATTTTGAAATCCTGAACTTCTCATAAAAGTTTTTGTTTTAACTTTTCATGCATTCCTGTGAGGATGCATCACCGGATGTTGAGGACACATCCCATGTCCCTGGTGCAGGATGCCCAAGCATCCTCTACTGAGAGGCTGAACTCGAAAAAAGCAGTGAGAAACAAAAGGTTTTCTCCTTTTTTTTTTCCTTTCCTCTTTATGGATACAATTAATACAGGCATTTCTTTCCAGAGCCCTCAAAATCATTTTACAAGTAAAGGCCATGAACAATAAGAGTAGAGACAAGCATTTGTAACACTGTCAAAAAATGTTTTTCTTAAGGTTTACTATATTTTTTCTCTATTTGGGACAGGTTTCCATTACCATAAGATGGCAACCCCTGAAATTTGGGGATATCTCAAGCCATCCCAAAACTCATTCCTCCATCCTCTGCCCAATGTGAAACATAGTAAGATACTTTATCGAGCCAGCTACCAACTAATGATACCAGGTCCAAGAGAAAAACTGGGATAATCAGTAGTGACCCACTCTCCGTTATATGTATTTTTATTTCAACCACAACATTTAGAGAGTAACAGATATCCAACTCCTGTATTCCCAGAAACCAGAGCCCACCGTCTTGCAAGAAAGGCAGAAGAGACAAATGTAGTAAACGCTTTTTGAAATCGCTGAATGCGTAAGATAATAAACAGCCTGTTGTTACAGTTATATGAAATTATATGTGGATTTCTGAGTACACGAGTCAATTTATGGGCCAAACGAGATTGACATAGAATAGTAATAGTATAAAGTTTAAAACCTTTTCAAAACAGGTGACCATGCAAGAGGCTGCTGTTAAAAATCTAAAGTACTGATAGAAAAACAAAATACTAAATAGAACACACGCTGTAAATACTAAATAGAACACACGCTGTAAATACTAAATAGTAAATACGCACTGCAACTGTCCGCCCACTGCTGCCGGAAGCTGCCCACGGTCCAGACTCCACGCTGAAGCTGCCAACTGCTATGCCGCCAAGAACCTCTACCGCCAAGGAAGCTGCCCACGGTCCAGACTCCAAGCTGAAGCTGCCAACTGCTATGCCGCCAAGAACCTCTGCCGCCAAGAACAATGAACAATGCGTATAGTGTTTACGGTTTCACTTATTTTTTAAACAATGATCTTTCCCTTTAAGATTTAGGGTGTAAAAAATAATTTCTTAAATTTCATTGTTTCAATAAATTTTTTTTTTTATTTTTTATGGAAGAACCCATTATTTTTTAATGAAGAACCCAAAGAACCCCGAAGAACCCTGAAGAACCCAACTTGAAGAACCTGAAGAACCCAAGAACCCAAGCACCCGAAGAACCCAAGAACCCAAGAACCCGTCAAAGGCGAAGAACCCAAATTTTTTTTTTGAAGAACCTGGTTCTTCACAGAAGAACCCGGTTCTTCTGGGTGCGTCTGAGAAGAACCCGTACCCGTTTCCGGGACTTGGGTGCGGGAACCCGGTGCGGGTTCGAGAACCCCACCCCCGGGTGCGGGTACCCGTGCAACACAGCTATAAAGTCAGCATCATTTCGCCTCTATAAAAAATCAGCCTCCAAGAGAATATAATGATTTCTCAAGCATCAAGAATATTCCTGCAAGATTCTGTCTCACAAAATGTGCCAAGAATGGTTCGTCTTCAGCCACTGTGTCAAGTTCCACCCTCTCAACCCTTGTGCTCGACCTTCGCTCCTCCTCGGTTCAATCCCCCCGAGCGAATGGGTGATTTGGGCATTTATTATATTTTTTTGGCAGACTAACCAATTAAAGACCCATTGGGCCATTGGTATTTGGCTTCAATTGGCATGTGTGGCCCAACTTCAAAACGCCATGGGCTTCTTGGCACATTTCGTTATGTTTTTAACCATATATGGGTTGGCGGTTACATATGGGTGGAGTGATGTTTGTTAGACTGCCGGTTGGTGGACCGGCCACTCGATTGGTCTATTTATTAACATGGTTTTTGGTCATATATCAATATATATATTTATATTTGATATAGACAGTGGAGTGGGGTGGTGGCATACCAACCCCTTTTTTAAATATTATTTTTGTTTTTTTTTAAACAAATTCGACAAAAAAATCCAACCGAATTTTGGTCACCAACAAAATCAACGAGGTGACAAATTCACCCATTTTGGCGGCTGGAATTCATGTGCTGCTAAATTCCAAATTTTTACCTCGTTAGTGGATGCCAATGGGCTTAGTTTTACCAAAACTTTGATCGACCATAACTTTCACATACAAACTCAGATTGAGGTGTCGTTCACGTCGTTGGCAAGCTTGCATCGAGATCTTAGATTTGTAGAATGATGAATTTATGATAAGAAACATAAAAACATGGATTAAACCATATAACATCATTCATCTAGTAGTTATAATATTCATCGACCTTAGGTACACAAATTACAAGCTCCCATTTATATAGGATGTAAGGGTGCACATAACCAAAATAACATCGAGTATAATCCATCTCTTAACAAAAAATGCATCAACAAATAAGCTCTGGATGGCCTCTAGCATCCAAAAAAATCATGCTACAACAAATACCTACATATCATCAAAATCATTGCATATCTTTGGATATTTGTCATTAATATCACCCTCTAAGCATTAAAATAATATAGAAAAAATGTAGCATGTAAAGTCAAGATTTTGTTTGACTGACAGGTACATTTTTAGTAGGGTCATGATAAAGGAGTTTGAAAACTAATGTCACTAACATCAAGGTACATAGAGGGCTTGGTTCTCTTGATTAAATACAATTTCCATACCCTAGTACATGACAAAATCCAATGGAAACATTGCAATTCCCCCCAATCTTCAAATCCTAAAAAACAATAAGTCTGTTGGATTTTAAGTGAGATATAAAATTCTACTTTCTCCATATGAAATCTAATGAGGTCAAAACCACTCTCAAACATCCTGAGTCATTTCATGGTAATGTTAAAAATTTAAGTCAAAGGATGAAAATGAAAGATAAAGAAGAATTTAACATTACCATGAATTTCATGTCAATGCTAGGGCCATAGGTTTGAATATTAGGCTACTATGGACCTAATATTACCATAATTTTTTGTTTCTCCCTCCCACACTTAATACTCCCACAATACTCCTAAAATTCTATTTCTCCAGCCCACTTGTTTTTGCTTTTGCATGGCCAGTGTATTGTATAAACAATACCTCATAATACACATTGTGATACAACCTATAAAAAACCTTTACCTCTATTATATTCTCAATATATTATTTCCTTTTTTCCTCATTTTGTGTGCCCTAGTATGAATGCACATGATATGGTATTGCTTTGTCAATGAAGCCCCCGTGTCAAACAATCATGAGGGTAGATGAAGAGTCATAAGAAAGGTGAAGCATCACTTCCTCATTGTTATATATACACCCTCATTGTAAGAGGAAATGACTTTTCACCTTGGCTCCTCCCATAAGGCATTAGAGAGATAAGTTGGTTCTTTTGAGGAGCAAGGAGGTGTTCATTGTATACATGTGTCTTGGTACTTTTAATTAATATAAGAAGCCCTATGGGCCATCACGTTCTTCATTCATGGATTATGGATATTCGTAAGACTATTCTGCGGATGTTTTTATTTCATGTTTTCTTTCAACTGTGCTAAAGTAGTTGAACTATTTCAATTATTTTAGTACTTATCTTATTGAGAATGTGTTGTAATGGTTGTTATTGCTACCTCATCACTGTGGACTATTCTGCGGGATTCTAGACAAATCTTTCTCATTAATTGGTTGTAATGACCATCACATATTTTGTGGACTATTCTGTTGGATGTTGGATGGATCCCTCCGATTTGCATGTGTCTCTTCTTGGGTGGTACTATTACCTCTCTCTTAAAGGCTCACTTTACACTTGCCCTTTGTAGTAGAAGAAATTTGACACACCTACAACCAAACACTTGTTGGCTTTATGGCACAGGTTTGGAGCTATGGCACAGGTGTTGTCCTTGATGGCAACTCTCTTTGGTAACAGATCTCAGTTCAGGCTTTCAGAATGAAGGAAAAGACATATACGCAGGTTCAGCTAGACGAAGATGCGTATACATGTGAGTTAGACGTTTCAAAGGCGTGTATGCGTATACACGCACTTTAATGCAAGGAAAATCGTGTATATGTTGGAGAACTCACCTTTGGTCCATGCTAGTTAGTCCTTGGTATTTGAACCTATGGTTTTGGACCATGGTACCTCGTCAGAAGTGTTGATCCCAAGTATTGGGTCCGTGGTATTGGTTTATTATGGTTTTGGACCGTGGTATTGTGGAAGGCCTAAGACTATAAAAGAGGAAGAAGATCATTTGGCAAAGGATCACCTGAATTATTGTTGAATATCTTATAAAGGGCTAGATCTGGAATATTGGTAATTGGGTTATGGTGTAGATCTGGATCTGAATGAAGGAGGAACCTTAGCGCAAAGAGAAGGATAAATTCTATTGATGGGTCATAATCTTTAAGCTTGAATGATAGTATCTTTGTATGATTTTGATATGCTATATGTGGCACTTGCTTGATCTATAAGTCTGATAATCTGGGTTAATTAGTGTTTGAATATCTGAAAGAGCAAATTATCCTTTATAGATCTGTACGCAGGTTCAGTGAAGTGAAGGCGCGTTGTTATAGAAATTTTTGGGCACTGCAACCCCAAGCATAAATGTCCATAAACCAAGGGCTCCTAAGTCCCTAAAGGTGTTGTTCCAACCCCTAAAAAAACAAGGTCAACTGATTACAACATCTCCCAGAAGTTCTCCATGAAAAACCACTCAAAACTGGTCAAAACTGGACCATTTCATCTAATCCATAAGCAAAGTGTGTTGCATCCCACCTAAATACACACAGTAGGTGCGTTGCATGTCAAAAATACCTTCTATGGGGTGCGATGGGCAAGAAGAGACAAATGGCAGGGTCAATCCGCGAGGTGGAGAAGCATGGAATCTTCTAGAAACTTCTCCTGTGACACTTGCCTCTCTGAATTCGACCAGGGATGAGTAAGAGATCATCAATCTCCAAGTGGAATCAAGAACTATCAGAGGGGAGACACTAATCAAATCTCAAAAGCTAACTCACCTCCCTTGCAGACATCTATATATGGATCCCTCATCCCAGAGATCCAGAGGCTGGAATTTTGTATCTTGTAAGGAAGTGTTGCTGGTTTATTGGTGCAATATCATAGTGTTGGGTGATCTAAGCTTTTCATGAGGTGAAGAAGGGCTTCTTGCTGAGAGGATGATGCTGGGTCAGAACATTTGGTTGCAATTCTCTTGGCTCTTTCTTGATTATCAATACAGCTATTCAAGTTTTCCTCCATACTCTTGTATGATTTATGTTTTATGCATTTGTATGGTTAATATACATCTGATCCTATATTTCTTATGATAATAGATCTATGTTCTTGTATAGTGTTATGCTGCTTTGATTCTACAGGTACTCTGTGAAGCTGGGTATACAAGGAAGCAAGTAGCAAAGGACTATTAGAAGAGAGAGGAATCGAACAAGGAACCAAGCGCAAGACAGAGGTTGGTCTCCTTTATCCTTCTCTCATCTATCTTTCATAAAGGAAAGCGAAAGTAGTTTTAAGTTTGTCTGTTTCTAAGGTAGCTACCAGCCTTAGTGGGATTAACAGTTCTATATAGACACTATTCCCGGTAACAAAATGGCGATTCCGCTGGGGATCGAGTAGATTGTTTGTTCATCTACATTTGTTTACTTTATAAACTTACAAACTGAGCCTGAAGTCAAGCCAACTAGCCTTCGAACTGCATTTGCTATGCAAGTGAAAAGTAGATCAACGCTGCTTCAGTCAATCTCCGGGTTTTGTTTATGAATTAAACAATTGATTTACAAGCTCTCTAATTGCCCTTGTGGTGGCTCTAGTAACCTCCTTAGATCTACCCCTGTGATTGATTTACTGATTACCACTTACTCGGCCAAAATCCTTGAACTGAACTGTAAACTGTGACTTGGAACCTAATCAAAGTCTCATCCCTGGTCCAACGCATTGTCTGTTCTGTGAACTTCAAATTCAATGCACTTCCCGAGTGTAGTAGGTGAGTTGCATTTCAGTTTCACTGTGTTACAGGTGCGCTGATCAGACCAGCCCTTGTTCCTAAATTTTGGTTTCTGTGTTCACTCTTTTCAGATCTATTCAGGAGTTTTGCTACCTGTAGTCAGTACACCTCTGTTTTAAACCCCTTTCCTTGATGTTATTCCGCCTCCATTGTGCAAAGAACTGTAAATTTTTTTGTGTATTTTTTGAGTCATTTTCAGTTCTCCTTTACAAAGAAGTAGCGTAATTGTACTGTCGTTTCTTGATTTGAAAGTGTCGCAAGTATCATTTTCAGTCATAGAAGAGAATCTGATTGTTCTTGATAGTCGATTACCCTGTTACTCTTGTATTTGATCTGAATTAGTAGTTTTTCTAGTGTCGAAAGCAAGTTTTCAATTCCAAATCGCAAAGTGTTGTCGTTGTCCTCATTTTGCCTTGAAAAGAAACTTGTTAGTAATTGTCGCTTTGAAAAATAATTCAGATTTGTGCATTAGCTTTCTTTTTATCATTTACACATTAAGAAGGCTGAAAACAAATACATGCATGTGCATTTGCATTTAGACTGTTTTTTGGTTTGATTTAGGACAGTGCATATAGTGTGTGCTCTTTGCTCTTTGTTGAAAGAACGCCATCTCTCTTTCCTTAGTAGCTAGGATTTTCATTGCACAAAGAAGATAAAACGATTGTTTATCATCTTAGATTGAATTTTAGGAATTGTACATCTACATCACGTGGTGAACCTGAAAGGAAAATTTCTTAAGCAAGATCAACTATAAAATAAATTTAATGAATCTAACAATGCTTCGGAACCTAACGCACAACATCTAGAAGTCTAGGCTACAGACGTATTCCGGCGTCGTAAAGCCTGGTAACTGTTGTTTTCACTGTTGGTTGGGTGATTCCTCCACTTTGAGATGATAAGTGCCAGTACGGACTTCTGCTCCCACGTACCATCGATTATATTTTGGGAGACCACAATAGGCTTAATCCTTTATCCATAGGAAGCCGCGTTTTCCACCCTATCGATCGCAATGCACTGAACACAGCATTCGGGAAGATTGACTGCCGTACCATAAAAAGTATTCTACAATTTTGCGATTGGTTTGGTAATCCCTCTGTCTAGATTTCCAGAGCAGTCCCTTTCGTTCCTTTTCAGACTCCTTAACGGAAAAGGTCCATCTGAGCACTTGTCACTTCAGGCTCATTAAAAATCAAAGGCGACTAGAGTCATCTTTTGTTTTTTCTCGACTCTTAAAAATTGAAAAAACAAGTTGTGTCAAAGCGTCTAAAATTCATCTAATTCGAAAACATACTTCCCCTTGATTTTTAGTTGATCGAGTAATCCGCAATCGTGGAAGAAAGTCAATTGAAACCCCGTCGTTCACGGAGGCTTACAAGTCAGCCGTTTTTGTCTCCGGAATCGAAACTATTACAGACAAAGCGAACTCATTTAACCGGTTCCAAATCCCCTGGTAAAGTTAGAACAAGTGTTCCAACACCATCGGAGACTCCGGTTACTCCAGAAATTTCTGGTATGCTTGCCTCTACATAAGAAGTTCAGCAGCCATCGAAGGACAGTAGCACTAATCCTAGTCCGAGGGTAAACACTTGTATTACTGAACCATTTCCATCCATAGCTGATTCAGAAGGTGTTATTCCCCAAACATCTGTCGCTGCAGATTCTATGCCTTCTTCGGCACCAGAAATATTTTACAGACCTGACAGTCTACCTCTTCCACCTGGTCTTATTGCTATAGAAGAGATTGTAGAGTATCCTCCATCTAGTACTCCATCGCAATTTGGAGTCGGGATCACTCTGTATCCTTCTTCATCAGAAATTAGTCTACCGCCATCAGAAGCTCCTGTAGAATCGCTAGGCAATCTTTTGGATAGACTAGAAATGTCTGAACAAGCGTCGACATCTAGGACTGTGTCGTCTGACACAGCGACGACAGAACTTCTTGCTGTCACTCCGACAATGTTCGCTTGTATACCATCTATCCCAACTAGCTCTCAATCGCTAGAAAGGGCCCACTCAGGGGCTATTTCGACAGTATGGTCCGTTCTTGTTTGTTCATCCAGAATAGTATCCGGAAACTTATGTTGAGTCTCAACAAATTGATCCTTCAGGGTGTCAATTTGGGCAGTCCGGTCCTCAAGGGCAAGAAATTCCTTTAAGTACCAGATTACCGCCGTATGGGGGGCAATATACCCTTTCATTGTCTCCTCCGGGAGGAAAACCATACGGGAGTTCGCAAAAAAACTTAGGTTATGCTGGAATTACATGTAGCGGTTGGGTACCGATACTACCTCAACAACCAAGAGTTGTGTATTCGATGCAACAATGTTTACCTATGTCAAATCCAACTACGCTAGCTATTGTGATGGTGTCGCAAGTACAAGCGCTGCCTGTTGTATGTCAACCTCAGGTTTCTCAGGTTGTAATGCAATAGCCCCTTGTCCCTGCGACTCAACCACAATCGCCAACTAGTGGAATGACACAGGCCCAAACGGGTACAATTACCCCACATCTTGGTCAAACGGTCAGTATCAGACAACAGAACATGGCTTCGCAACCATGGCTGGTGCAATACCAACAACCGCAATTCCAATAGGTATACCAAGGATCTGAGCAACAAATCTTTGCAAATAGTGGGCAACCGTATATTCAAAACGGTCAAAATCAACCATTCTACAATGGTTATGCCCACCAACCTTACCAAAGTTACCAGCATCAAATGAATTATGTTGGTATGCAGAGACCAATTGCTCAGCCGATTCAATCTTATCCTGGGTATGCTTCGCCTAACCTGAATCAACAGTTACCCTTCGTGGTGACTTTAGAGTTACTGGATCTAAATCGGTTAACAAATGATCCAATCGCCTACGCCCCTTGGTGGCTAGCAATTCCGCATAAACTTCCGTCAAATATTCCTAAATTTAATGGAAATCCGGGTGAAGATCCATCTAATCATGTGATGACCTTTCATCTGTGGTGTTTATCAAACACCCTAAATGATGATTCGATTAGGCTTCGCCTTTTTCAGAGGACGTTAACTGGTCCGGCAGCAAAATGGTATATCGAATTAACCAAAGCTCCGTTTGACAACTTCAGTACCCTAGCCACAACCTTTCTAACCCATTTTCAGTTACCGATAAGGTACGAAACGGGAACGAAACTTCTTACCAATTTCAAGCAAACAACGGCCACTCACATATCCGATCATATTCATGAGTGGCGACGTCATCATAGAATGGTAAAAACGTATGTTCCTGATAAGCTTCTAGCTGAATGGTTTATTAAGTCATTATTGCCTTCCATCACGGAAGATATGGAAAAAGGAGGGGTCATCACTGAAGAGAAATTTATTGCTCGTGCACAATATTTAGACTTGATTTATACTCAGTCTGGCACGCTCTACGATAAAATCCCTTACGCTCCCAGATCGAAATTTTCTGTCCCCCCTCCTCCTAAATCAAACAATGACTCTCATACCGACGATGGTGTGATTGGCATGACAGACACGAAATCAACAAAGGCTACATCTAAAAAGGCCCGTAAGATTTCCAGTCAAAATGCAAAAGAAGAACTTCTTCCTCGAAAGTAAATGCCGTATCGATAGATAAAGGCAAAGAAACCAAACAATTGGGAGGCAAGAAGAAAAACAAAGGGAAGAAGAAGAAACATGAGGAATCATCACCTGAAAAGTCTTTTGCAAACCCTACTGGAAATAGGAAACCAAAAAATCCATGATTTATATGCGATGAGGATCATTGGACATCAGATTGTCAGTATAAAGCTAAGCTTAGAAAATTCTTCAAGAATTCAAAAACCTCAGCAGTATTAACTGATCTGTTTCCGAATCCAGGAACAAATCTGGTTGACAGTGGAAATGCTTCCCCGTCCCAAGTGCTGATGTTTTCGGTTTCAAAAAAGCAAAATGATGCTTTGATATCGACAAGGAACAAATATTATGGGACTCCACAGCTGTCGAACAACAAGGATAAAGATCAACCTAGTAGTTCGACAACAGCTTCAACAGAAGTTGCGCCACCCATCATTCCTGAGCTAACAATAAAACCGCCAAAGGGAGTAGTACATAAGTCAACATTTAATCCTCATGCCAGAGCAGCACAAGATTATAATATAGTGGAAGATCTGGCCCAATCGCCATCTGCTATGTCGACACTTGAGGTACTACAAAATTGTCCATCCCAAAAGCAGGATTTATTATTAGCTATAGGTGGGATAGACCCAAAGGATTCTAATCTTGTGTCCTTTAATCATAAAGGATACGATCCTCAGTTACTAGCTCAACTAGCTTTCCTCATTCAAGTGAAAGCCCTCAACAAAACTGTTCATCGAACAATTATTGATGAGGGGGCATCTACATGTATTATGTCGATGAGTTGCTGGAAAACTTTAGGATCTCCAACCTTGTCGCGATCTTCGAACAACATTAAAGGCATTCGACAGACGAACGTATACCCCGTATGGTATTCTAAGTAACTTGCAAGTTGAAATAGGGGGGAAAACAGTAGAAATAGATGTCGAAGTAATCGACGGAAACCTCGATTACAACATCATACTGGGAAGACCATGGATATATGCTATGGCTACTGTTGTGTCGTCCTATTTTAGGAAGATTGCATTTCCCTTTCAAGGAGGGATTACAATCGTCGATCAACAAACTTTCCTCCCCAATGGTTCCCAAGTTACGGGAAGCATTCCGATGATCCATAGAAGCCTTCAAAAATCAGTGTAGGCCTACCAAAAGACCCTATATTAATGGGGACTTTTGCCCTTCCGCCTCCAATCAATCTGGTGGAAGTAGCTTCGGTAGGAAACTGAAATATGATATCTTCGATTGAAAAGATCTCAGAAAACGATATAGACATGGATCATGCTTAGGGATTGCCTCCAAGCCCAATAGAAATATTGTAGCAATCAATGTTTCTACCATGGGAGGCAAACCAAAATCAACGCTCATCAAGAGTTTGGATAGATAGGTGTAAGGAATATGGCACCCCTTTAGATCCTTGGTCGCAAGTGCATTACACCGACGAAGGAACTGTTCAATCAATGGTAATTGAAGGGGCACCATGGGAAGATTACCACCATCATTCCCATCTTCCGGATTGTAAAGAAGATACTCCTGATGACCTTCACCATCCTTCAATTTTTGATTTCCTATCAAATACTGTAAACACGGTGGATTTCGAGCGAAACTTGTCCAATATTGAAGAGACTATTGCCATAGATATCTAGACCAAAACAGATGTTGTAGAGAATATTTATGTTGGCAAATGTTGTTCTCCTTCAGAACTGGAAATATATAACACTCTTTTTCGCGAATTCAGAGATGTCTTTGCTTGGTCATATGATGAAATGCTAGACATTGACTCAAGTATAGTTGAACATGAAATTAAGATGTATCCAAATTTCAAACCAGTACGACAACGGCTACGGCAGGTGCACCCCAAGAAAGCCGCTGCCATCAAGGTAGAAGTTGAAAAAATTCTCCATGCTGGTTTCATTTACCCGGTTCCTCTAACTAATTGGGTATCGAACATTGTTCCTGTTATGAAAAAACAAGGAACGATTAGAGTGTGCATCGATTATAGGGATGTAAATCAAGCTTGTCCAAAAGACAACTACCCTACACCCTTTATTGACCAGATAATTGATGAATGTGTCGGATGTGAAATCTTTTCATTTATGGATGGATTCTCCGGGTATAATCAAATAAATATCCGCCCACAGGACCAGTCAAAGACTGCATTTATTTGTTCGTGGGGCACATTCGCATATCGCAAATTACCCTTTGGTTTAAAGAACGCAAGGGAAACATTTCAGAGGGCAATGAATTATGCCTTCCATGACATAAAAAACATCATTCAACCATATCTCGACGACCTTCCCGCTCATTCGCGAAAGCGGACTGATCATCCGCAGCATTTAAGAGCGATATTTCTACGTTTCCGACACTACAAGATACGACTCAATCCACATAAATGTGTGTTCTGTGTCAGTTCTGGTCATTTACTTGGCTTTGTAGTCTCAAAGGACGGGATTCGTCTCGACCCATGTAAGGTGCAGGAAATCATAAATTTTCCTCCACCTTCGAATTTGCCCCAGATTCAGAAACTCCAAGGGAAAGCAAACTTTCTGAGGAGGTTCATTCCAAATTATGCCAAACTTGATAAAGGTTATACACGTCTATTGAAAAAGGAAGTGCCCTTCGTCTGGGATCAGGTCGCGCAAGCTTCCTTTGATGCTTTAAAGGAATCCCTAATGAAAGCATCATTAATGTACACTCCTGATTATCAAAAAGACTTTAACCTGTATCTGGCTGCAGCGGATACAACCATCGCAATGGTTTTAGTTCAAGAAGACAACGGAATTGAACATCCTATATATTATTTAAGTAGGAAATTAAATGATACAGAAAGAAAATATTCTTATGTTGAAAAATTAGTGCTCGTAGCTGTTCAAGCGATATAGAGATTTCAACACTATGTCCTCTTTCTAAAAACTACCATTCTGTCACATTGCAACCCCATGACTTATATATTGTCGCGACAGTTGCTGGGGGGCAAATATTCAAAATGGATAGAAATTCTACAAGAGTTTGATCTGGAATTTGTAAAATCCAAGTCAAAGAAAGCCCTGGTTTTCGCAGAATTATTATGCGATCTTCCATCATCATCCAACGTTGAAACATCCGAAGAAACAATCGTGGATGAATCTTTGTTTATGATATCTTCAAGGAATCCATGGTATGGAGATATAATCATCTATCTCCAAACCCAAAAATATAGGTCTAATACCTCCTGCTCTGAACAAAAATGTATTCGATACCAATCAAAAGACTAGATGATTGTCAGTGATACACTTTACCGTTGTGGTGTCGATACAGTTCTGAGGAGGTGTCTCACCCATGAGGAGGCCGAAAAAGTCCTGAATGATTGCCATTCAGGCACGTGTGGGGGGCATCAATCTGGTTACACTACGGCGCAAAAAGTTTTATGAGCAGGATACTTCTGGGCAACAATGTTCAAAGATTGCATAACTGCAGTCAGAAGTTGCCATGCCTGTCAAATTTTCTATAGCAAAACTAGAAGACCACCCGCACCTCTACAGCCAATAGTTGATGTTGGGCCATTCGCCAAATGGGGCATTGATTTCATGACATGTAACCCCACCTCGACCAGGGGGCATGGGTATATCATAGTCGCAGTGGACTATTTTACCAAATGGGCCGAGGCGATGCCTACATTAGATAACACTGGTGAAACAGCTGCCCTTTTCTTTTTCAATCATGTAGTCGCCAGATTCGGTGTTCCACAGGCTATAGTCACAGATCATGGATCGCATTTTCGCAATCACATGATGGCCGAATTAGCTGCCAAATTAGGGTTGTCTCACGACAGCTCTACTCCATATTACCCGCAGGCCAACAGACAAGTTGAAGCAATCAACAAGGTCCTGAAGCGCATGATGCAAAGGATGATTGGAGTCCACAAAAGGAGTTGGCACCTGATCCTATACTCGGCCTTGTGCGCATACCGAACATCGGTAAGGAATGCAACCAGGTTTACACCTTTCCAACTGGTGTATGGCCTAGAAACAATCTTACTAGTTCAGTGCAAAATCTCGTCCCTCAAACTCGCAATTGACCTTCTCCCCGGAACTTCAGAAGAGGAGGCTCATTCCTTGGAACTAATCCAATTGGATGAAACCCGTCATGATGCTGCTTTGGCTAACGAAGCCCATAAGAAATGAGTCAAGGCACAGTTTGACAAGAATGTCAAACCCCGTGTCTTCTTAGAAGGTGACTTGGTCTTGCTTTATGACCAAGAATCCGATAAATTGGGAGCAGGTAAATTCAAGTCTTTATGGATGGGCCCCTATATTGTTAAGTGAGTGTTAGCAAAAGGAGCCTACGAGTTAATGGATTATGACGGGATTCCACTGGCACAACCTCGTAATGGGTTGTACCTTAAGCGTTACGCATGATTCAGTGTAGTAACCTAGATGCTTTTGTTACATTTTTGTTTTCGCTAAAGTATTTTTTTTGGTCAAGTAAATCCACTTTTTACATTTATCGTAGATGTCGAACCTATTGGAATCGTTTTTTGGATATGCTGACGGAGCAAGTTGTAGTTCGCGGAACCTATCTTCTGTGGCATGGGCCATTTTTGATCCAAGTGGCGAGTTAGTAAGTTTCAAAGGGGTATGTATTTGTCGATCAACGAATAACATCGCTGAATATAGTGCATTGATAGAACTTCTCTCTGATGCCATCACACATGGAATACGCCGACTGGTCATCAGGCTAGACTCACAACTCGTCATACTATAGCTCACTGGTATCTACTCCGTCCGAAATCCAGCTATCTATCGCAAGTTCCTAAGGGTCAAGATTTTGGAAAGGCAATTTGATTTTATTCAATATCAGCATATTTCCAGAAGCTTAAAAACATTAACTAACTCATTGGCAAATTATGTGTTAGATAGACATTTGCAACATTTATAAAAAGAAGCATCTCATCAATATTTGCATTCGAATCATGTAACTTAACCAAAATAAAACTCTGAAAATAAAAAATATATATATAACTGTTTATGGTTTACACATAATGTTCTGTAACCAAGAGAAAATTGGTCAAATGACCCAAAACTCAAAACGCTAGGGGGCACCCTAGTCTAATGATGCTGGTGATAACAAGTCACCGCCTGTGCAATCATGCGTAAAAGCCTAGTCCATCGACTTGGCATGCCAGTAGTATGTCGCTGCAACCTCAAAGGCAGCTCATCAATCCTCACATCTAGAATACCAAGAGTGAGGCCCTCGACCTGATCCTGTAATGCTGAAAGAGTCTCGGCCACATCAAGGTCGCGAAGGATAGCCCTTCCCACAACCTCTCCTGCTGGAGTGGCAGCTGGCACTCTCAGGCATACTACTGGCCGAACGGGACCAACATCTGCATGAGCACATTAGTTCTGATTAGTCTTGATAGAATAAAGCACAAGGACATTATAAAAGAGAAACGATAAACAAAATTATGGTCAAGAATTTACAAATGGCACCCCACTGCTCGCCAGCTGGCAGTACAAAATCCGGGTCACCCTGGAAGTCCATACCAGCATATGGGTACTTGGAAAAAAACCATCTCCTGATGATCGAACCACCCGAAGAAGGTATCAGAAAAAGAAATCTGAGACTGACCAGCATGCCTAGACATATGGTCAACCCATCTCTACATCCGTGGTTCAGTCGGCGGAGGTAAACCAAGTGCAATATACTGCGGCTGCATCAGTGGTATCTTTTCCAAGGCGAAGGCGGTCAAAATAGAACCATATCCAAAGTTCTTCAATCTTCCATTTTTCACCTTGGTCAACTGTTCCTTCATCACAAGGAGTACTGCATCACACCAGTTGAAGACCTTCGGTTCGAGACATTCTGAGGCGTACTGCATATAAGACTAGTTGGCCACATGAGGAGCTGCACCACTAGCCATCCTACGAAAGGTGAACAAAATGGTCCTCAAAGACTTGTCAGTGACATCTCGGATGATGATCTTGCCGTCTTTACTCGGCTGAGATCCCTCTCTGCAATACCTGCGAACATAATCTCTCACAGATTCGCCTCCATGGGGCGAACCTGATAAAGAGATAGGGGCACCCCGCCTCGATAAGCCGGTCAAAAAATAGATGTCCACGACAGTCAAGGGGATGGATTTTCCCATAATCTGGAACACCTGGCTGGTAGGGTCCCAAGCATTGAGCAAATACTGCAGCAAGTTGATTTGTTGCCTCATGCTAGAGATACGGAAAATCTTCAGCAGGTCACAGTTCCGCAGTGCATTTACTGTAACCGGATCATGTAAAGCAAGCATGTCCTCTTCTTCATGCTCATGTTCTTGCCATGTAATAGTCATTTTTCTCCAAGAAATCTCTGAAAATAAATAAGAGAAGAGTTAGATCCTAATTTGGTGAGAAACAGGCAAAAATTTCCATTGAAAACTGTGCACAAATTTCCCTCCTTGCGCCCATCGCACCTCCAGCTTAGTCCTGGGTGCGTTGCATGCCAACTGTCCAGTGAATAGGCCAACATGCAATGCACCTTGTTATAGACATTTTTGTGCCTTACAGCATTGAGCATGAAATGTCCATAATCTAAGGGATCCAAAGTCCCTAAACATGTTGTTCCTACCCTTAAAGGAACAAGGCTAACAAACCACAGCAATTCACAGAAGTTCTCCACCAAAAACTGCTAAAAAACAAGTCAATTCAGGATCATTTCAGTAGCTACACTAGCTGTTTGCGCTGAATGTCAAAGCCAACACTGGCTACCTGTGCTGAATGTCAAAGGGAACACTGGCTACCTGCGCTAAGCGAGAGTGGACATGTGGCAAGTTCATTTCTCAAGGTGTCAAAACCCAAGAAGCTTCCAAAATGACACTTGCCTCAGGGAATTCGACTGGTGATGAGTAAGAGGTTCCAAATCTCCAAGTGGAAGCAAGAACCTCCAAGTGGAATCAAGAACTGACAGAGGGAGAGGACACTAGTCAGATTTCAAGCTGACTCATCCTCTCTCCAAACATCTATATATAGATCTCTCCTCCATGAGATCTAGAGGCTGGAATTTTGTTATTGCAAAGAATTTCTATTGGTTTGAGATTGGAATCATTGGGTGCTTAATGCTTTGAAGGGGGTGAAGATAGGAATTCCATTTGCTGGGAAGGAGATGCTAGATTGGAGCCCTTTGGGTTGTATCTCTTCCTGAACCTTGTTATTCATCAATAAAGCTATCTTGGTTTCTCCTATATACTGGTGTATCTTTGATGTATGATTGCATTAGTATGTTTAGTTTATTTCTAATCCTGAACTAGTTATGAATATGAATCCATGTCTCGTGTAGTGTTCTTCTCTTGTGATCTTGCAGAAACCTATTGAAGCTGGGTGAGCGAGAAGGCAAGTAGCTGGGAACTCTCCAAGAGAAGAGAAATTGGATCGAGGGACAAACGGAAGACACCGGTTAGTCCATCCATCTCTCTTCATTCTTAATTCATAAAGGAAGAATACTAGAATAGCTGTCTCTGTTTGTTGCTAAGGGACTGTCACACCTTAGGTGGATAGGACCGTCCTGCATAGGCATTTTTCCCCACAACAAATTGGCGACTCCGCTGGGGAGATCTGTTTAGTCATTTTATTTGTGTCTCTATCATTGTTTGTTTCATAGACTCAACAGCAACAATCGAACTGCATCTGCTATTCTCAGATGCAAAGTAGACAGTTGCTGCTTTGATCCAATCACTGGATTTGTCTATGATCTGAACAATGGACTCACAAATGATTTGATGATCCTTTGTGATATATCTTAGTACTCCCTCAAAGCATCCCTTTGATTGTACCTTGCTTGTTGCTTTTATTTGGCCTGAAACCGTAGATTAATCAGCAAACTGTGACCCAGAACCCAGTGAGAAACTCTCGTTTCTCCTTCAGCGCGAGCCCTGTGAAGAGGTTCTGCATTTCAATGCAAGTTCCGTGAAGGCCACCTGCGCTGAATGTCAAAACCCCTATGTTGAGGTTGCGTTGATCCAGTTAGGCCTTGTGCAGCTGGGGTTCTCTGCTCTGTTTTGCCTTGTTTTGATCTCTGATTTTTGCAGCCTGTAACCAGCATAGGTACCAGTCTGATAACTCCTTTTCTCTGCTTAAATTCCACCTCCTTTTGTACAAAAAGATTGTGAGTGTTTTTATGTGTTTGTGGCATCATTTACAGTTTTCCTTTGCATGAGTGAAATAATCATCCTGTAGCCCTTGATTCAGATCTGTTGATTGTGATCTTAGGAGAGAGTTCATTGGCTGTTTACAGTTGATTATACATTCATTTTTGCTTTTGGTTTGAGTTTGTCTCTTTTGAGTGTCAAAACAAGTATTAATTTCGAAAATCGTTAAGTGTTGTAATCTCTTCTACTCTTTCTGATTTTGAAAAAGTAAACTTGTTTGTATTTGTCATTTAAAAGCAAATTCAAAGTTGTACAAAAAAGCTTTCTTTTTAGGCATCAATATTAAGAGAGCAGAAAACAAACACCTGCATTGTGCATTTGCATCTTGATAGTTTGCATGCTTGATTTAGGAAAAGTGCATTAGAGTGTGTTGATTGCTCTTTGAGAAAAGATGGTGTCTTTCTTTTCCCTTTGTAGCTAGGATTTTCATGGTTGAAAAAGAGATAAAGCTTGCTTATCATCTTTAGACTGCATTTAGGAATTGTATCATACATCTCGTGGTGAACCTCAAAAGGCAAACTTCTAAAAAGATCAACCTAAAATAAACTGAATGAACTTAACAACGCTTTGCAACATAACGCACAACATAGAGGTCTAGGCTAGAGACGTGTTCCGGCGTCGTAAAGCCTGGTGACTGTCGATCTCGTTGAAGGTGGGTGATTCCTCCTGAGGGACGATAGCGCCAGTACGGATTGTGCTCCCACGTACCGTCGCGTATATATTGGGAGACCCCTATAGGAATAAAACCTTTATCCTTAGGAAGCTGTGTCGGCCGCCCTACTGATCGCAATGCACTGAACACAGCATTCAGGAAGATCGACCGCCCGTACCTTAAAAAGTATTTTTTCGGTTTTGCGAAAAGTTTGGCACACCCTCTGCCTAGAACTCCAGAGCAGTTTCTTTTGGCCTTTTTCAGACTCTATAACAGAAAAAGTCCATCCGAGCATTTGTCACTTCGGGCTTGTTAAAACATCGAAGGAGACTAGAGTCATCTTTAGCTTTTTCTCGACTCTTTAAAAGTGAAAAAGCAAGTTGTGTCTAAAGCGTCTAAAAAATTCATTCAATTCAGAAACACACTTTCCCCTTTTGTATTTTGGGTTATCAAGTAATCCGCAATCGTGGAAGAAAGTCAATTGAAACCCCGTCGTTCGCGGAGGCTTACGAGTCAACCGTCTTTGTCTCCAGAATCGAAAACAGTACGGACAAAGCGAACTCGTTTAACCAGTTCGAAATCTCCTCTCAAAGTTAGAACAAGTGTTCCGACAACATCTGAGATTCTGGTTACTCCAAACATTTCTGGAAACCCTGCCTCTATAGAAGAAGTTCAACAGCCACAGAGGGACAGTGATACTGATCCTAGTCTGAGAGCAAATACTTGCGTTACTGAACCAGTTCCATCTGCGACCGGTTCAGAGAGTCTTGCTCCTCAAACAACTGTCGCTGTCGAATCAACCCCTTCTTCGGCACCAGAAATATTTTACGGACCTGAGGGTCTTCCTCTTCCACCTGATTTGATTGCGATAGAGGAAATTGTAGAAGATCTGCAAGCAAGTACTCCAACACATTTTGGAGTAGGGGTCACTCTATTTCCTTCTACGTCAGAAGTTAGTCTATCACCAGTGGAAGTTCCTGTAGAATCGCTAGGCAATCTATTGGATAGACTCAAAATGTCTGAACAACCGTCAACATCTAGGACTATGTCGAACGACACAGCGACAGCAAAACTCCCTGCCGTCACCCCGACAATGTTTGTCGGCATACCATCTGTCCCGACTAGCTCACAACCGCTAGAAGGAGTCCACCCAGGGACTATTTCGACAGTGTGGTCTATTCCAGTTTGTTCCTCCGGAATAATATCCGGCAACTCTTATGTTGAGACTCGACAAATTGATCCCTATGGAGGTCAATTTGGGCCATCCAGTCCCCAAGGGCAACCAATCCCCTTGAGTTCCGGACTGCCACCGTATGGGGGACAGTATGCCCTTTCATTACCCCCTCTGGGAGGATATCCATACGAGAGTTCTCAACAGTATTCAGGTTATACTGGAATTACGACAAGTGGTTGGGTACCTATGCTACCCCAACAACCAAGAGTTGTGTATTCTATGCAACAATGTGTACCTATGTCGAACATCCCGACAACACCAGCTATTGTAACAGTGTCACAAGTTCAAGCGATGCCTGTTGTATGTCAACCTCAGATCTCTCAGGCTGTAATGCAACAGCCCCTTGACCCTGTGACTCAACCACAATCGCCAACTGGTGGGACGACACAGGTCCAAACGGGTACAATTACCCCACATCTTGGTCCGACGGTTAGTATAACACAACAGAGCATGGCTTCATAACCATGGCTGGTGCAATACCAACAACCACAATTCCAGCAAGTGTACCAAGGTTCTGAGCAGCAGATCTTTGCGAACAGTGGACAACCGTATATTCAAAACGGTCAAAATCAACCACTTTACAGTGGCCAAGTCCACCAACCGTATCAGTCATACCAACATCAATTACATTATGCTGGTATGCAAAGGCCAACTGTTCAGGCGATTCCATTGTATCCTGGGTATGCTTCACCTAACCTGAATCAGCAGTTACCATTCGTGGCAACTTTAGAGTTACCCGATTTACACCGGTTAACGAACGATCCAATTGCTTACGCCCCTTGGTGGCAAGCGATTCCTCACAAACTTCCATCGGACATTCCTAAATTTAATGGAAATCCAGGCGAAGACCCATCGAATCACGTGATGACTTTTCATCTGTGGTGTTCATCAAACACCCTAAATGATGATTCGATAAGGCTTCGCCTTTTTCAGAGGATGTTAATGGGTCGAGCGGCAAAATGGTATATTGAATTACCTAGAGCCTCGTTCGACAATTTTAGCTCCCTAGCCACGACTTTCTTAACCCATTTTCAATTACCGATAAGGTATGAAACGGGAACGGAAATCTTAACCAACTTCAAACAGACAACGGCCACTCATATATCTGATCATATACATGAGTGGCGACATCGTCGTAGGATGGTAAAAACGTACATTCCCGATCAGCTATTAGCTGAATGGTTTATCAAATCCTTACTTCCTACAATCACGGAATATGTGGCAAAGGGGGGAGTCGTAACGGAAGAGCAAGTCATTGCTCGTGTGCAATATCTGGACTTGGTCTATACTCAGTCTGGCACGCTCTATGACAAAATACCTGACGCCCCTAGACCGGAATTCTCAATTCCTCCTCCTCCTAAATCAAACAATGACTCTCATGCCATCGATGGCGTGATTGGCATGACAAACACGAAATCGACAAAGGCTACATCTAAAAGGGCCCGTAAGATTTCCAGTCAAAATGCAAATGAGGAACTTCTTGCCTCAGAAGTAAATGCCGCGTCGACCGACAAGGGCAAACAACTGAAGCAACCAGGGGGCAAGAAGAAAAAGAAAGGGAGAAAAAGGAAGCCCCCTGCGGGGTGTCATATATGCGATGAGGATCATTGGACGAGAGATTGTCCACATATAGCTGAAGTTAAGAAACTCTTTAAGAGTTCAAAAACCTCAGCAGTATTGACTGATCCGTTTCCAAGCCCGGGTACCAAACTGGTTGCTAATCAAAATGCTTCCCGATCCCAAGTGCTTATGTTGTCTATCTCAAAGCAGCAAAATGATGCTTTGGCAAGGAATAAAGATTACGGGAATCCACAGGTGTCGAATAACAAGGCTAATGAACATCCTAATAGTTCGACAACAACTTTGACCAAAGTTGTGCCACCCACCATTCCTGAACAAATGATAAAGTCGCCAAAGGGAGTAGTGTACAAGTTGACATTTAATCCTCGTGCAAAAATAGCACAGAATTATAATATAATAGAGGACCTGGCCCAATCGCCGTCCGCTATGTCGACGCTTGAGGTACCGCAAAATTGCCTCTCCCAAGAGCAAGCTTTATTATTAGAAATAGGTGAAATTGACCCAATGGACTCCAATCTTGTGGCCTTTGATCATAAAGGATATGACCCTCAGTTACCAGCTCAACTAGCTTTCCTTATTCAAGTGAAAGCCCTCAACAAAACTATTCATCGAACAATTATTGATGAGGGGGCATCTACGTGTATTATGTCGATGAGTTGCTGGAAGAATTTAGGCTCACCACCCTTGTCGAGATCGTCAACGACGTTAAAAGCATTTGATGGACGACCATACACTCCATACAGGATTTTAAATAACTTGCAAGTTGAACTAGGGGGCAAAACAGTAGGAATTGATGTTGAAGTAATTGATGGAAACCTCGATTACAACATCCTACTGGGAAGGCCCTGGATATATGCCATGGCCGCAGTTGTGTTGACCTACTTTAGGAAGATTGCATTTCCCTTTCAAGGAGGAATTACAGTCGTCGACCAACAAACTTTCCTCCCTGACAGTTCGCAAGTTACGGGAAGCATTCCAATGATTCATGGAAGCAATCATTCGCTTCAAAATATTGGAGTAGGTCTCCTAAAAGACCCTGCCTTAATGGGTACTTTTGCCCTACCGCCTGCAAGTAATCTGGCGGAAGTGGAAACCTACAATATGAAATCTTCTATATCTAATGGATTCGGAAGATTCCTAAACATTTTGTCAGCATGGATCATCACCCTAATAGAAATACTATAAATACAGTGGGCTCCGAGGACGGTTCTTATCTCGTGTCAACCTCATTAAAAAATGAAACAAGGAGTCATGAGGATAGTTGTTTTACTGTGTCAACCTCATTAAAAAATGAAACAAATCCCCTTTCCGAGTCTCAAAGGTAAACCTTCATTCCAACCACCGAGTTGAATGCAATGAAGCTTGGGGGGCATGCACCTCGATTTGCGTTATTATGCTGAGGGCATGCAAACTTATCGTGAGCAGTGTTACCACAGGGTTCAAGCTCGTTAAAAAATAAACCCACATCGAGCAGTTTTAGCACACAGTTCATGCTCGTTAAAAAATAAACGCAAGATCCGAGCAGTTTTAGCGCATAGTTCATGCTCGTTAAAAAATAAACATAAGATTGAGCAGTGTTTTTCCGCATTCAAGCTCGTTAAAAAATGAACTATCTACCCGGTAAATAACCACTGTGAATGTAACCTTATCAGCCATTAAAGCCTTGGTCGTGTTTGCACCGTTACCTCCACTTTTCATTTGGCCGATCGTTCACCTCCATATGATTGTTTACCCATTTTGAGGAACAGCTGCGAAGAGTGATTTCACCTAGCCATCCTTGTGACACTGCCGTGATTGGAAAATTCCAACCTGTACCTGGAATCAGCTGCTAACCCGTTTCATCACTCGTTCCTCAAAAGACGAGTCTTCTTTAAGCTCTTTTCATCTGACTCGTAAAATATGAAAAGATTGCCGAGTTTTTGCCTTCCAGCTCGTTAAAGCGACTGGAAGTGCTATCCCTCCTCTAGATTTTAATCTTTTTGGACCTGAGGGATTATTGCACAAAAAGATCGAGTGCTTGTTTTGTTCGGCTCGTTAAAACTATTGAAAACTCATCCCTTCTGTATTGTTTTATACTTTTTCGGACTTAAGGGATTAGGTGACGAAAAAGGAACTTTGGAGTTATCTTTACGTACCTTTTCAGACTCTCTAAAAATGAAAAGGGACCGAGTTGTCTTTGTCGTTAGACTCGTTAAAATCATTAAATAGCGACAAACTTGTCTTTAGACGAGAACGAGTTTCACTATCGCTAGGCTCATAAAAACATAGCGATGGGCTTGCCCGAAGGGCAGGTTATAGAACAAGCATATGTTATCCTCCTCAAGCTTGACAAAAATAAAGAGGTACTGGTCAACAATGACTGGGGAAAAATTGGGAGAAACTAAAGAAAACTTTGATGGTAGCAAGTCGCTCTTGAACATGACACTTTTCCTCCGTACCACAATCGGGTTGGGTTGTTTCATTCACCGGTCACATCCATGGTCTCGCCATACCATCCATATTTGGGGTAATGCTACCGATCCATCGCATCAGTGTCGCCACATGTTCAAGAGAAGTCGTTCAGAAAAGTCAACCGTGTCCCATCCACTGCCATACATTATCCTTCATCCTTTCATGACCGCCACCCTAAATCATATGTCACAGATCGTTTTCACCTCCATCAAAATCATTAGCTCCGTTCCATGTCACTGATGTGGGATTCATTAAGGCCCTCCTTTGACGGATCGCTTCTTGTCGACATCAGCTCATTATCCAAGAAGTTGATCTAGGAACAACCCCTTCAGTACTTTGAAGCTTGCATGCCTCAATGGCAAGTTTCTCACTTCCGACGACAAGTATACATCAATGGCCTTCGACTGAAAGATTTTGCGTGGTGTTCGACGCCAAGTCCTTTATTCACACCACGTGAATTGTACTGCAGTACCTTGAGGGTCATTATCATTATCGGTGATTCCTCTCGCGCTTGTTAACGGTTTACATCATTGACCGGTAATCAAGCGATGTCTTTCCATGTTCGACTTCAGAACATTTCTCACATGGATCGACTTGTACTTTGAGTGAAGATCGAACGAGTTTGAAGACCCCGGATCTAGTTTCATCCATCCGGGCTGCAATATATATTCAGGGAAGATAAAGGCATTGACATGTACATCATTGCAGCAGATAATCATCCTACTCAAAGGATGATAATTTCTTCAAAATTATCAGTCTATCATCAGACGATTGTCTGTTCTATGTACAGAAAATTGGATTTATAAAGCTGAGCATGGGAATGCCCGCCTCAGCTAGATCATGAAAGCAGTATGAAAAATAATGTATTGCATTGTATCTTATTACAGGTCTCCTCCCAGCATTGGATGAACTTCGGATCCCCCTGATAAAGCATTTCACCCGATAAACGGCCTCATACTTTAGGGGGCAACTGTTATAGACATTTTTGTGCCTTACAGCATTGAGCATGAAATTTCCATAATCTAAGGGATCCAAAGTCCCTAAACATGTTGTTCCTACCCCTAGAGGAACAACGCTAACAAACCACAGCAATTCACAGAAGTTCTCCACCAGAAACTGCTCAAAAACAAGTCAATTCAGGATCATTTCAGTAGCTACACTAGCTGTTTGCGCTGAATGTCAAAGCCAACACTGGCTACCTGTGCTGAATGTCAAAGGGAACACTGGCTACCTGCGCTGAGCGAGAGTGGACATGTGGCAAGTTCATTTCTCAAGGTGTCAAAACCCAGGAAGCTTCCAAAATGACACTTGCCTCAGGGAATTCGACTGGTGATGAGTAGGAGGCTCCAAATATCCAAGTGGAAGCAAGAACCTCCAAGTGGAATCAAGAACTGATAGAGGGAGAGGACACTAGTCAGATCTCAAGCTGACTCATCCTCTCTCCAAACATCTATATATAGATCTCTCCTCCATGAGATCTAGAGGCTAGAATTTTGTTATTGCAAAGAATTGCTGTTGGTTTGAGATTGGAATCATTGGGTGCTTAATGCTTTGAAGGGGGTGAAGATAGGAATTCCATTTGCTGGGAAGGAGATGCTGGATTGGAGCCCTTTGGGTTGTATCTCTTCCTGAACCTTGGTATTCATCAATAAAGCTATCTTGGTTTCTCCTATATACTAGTGTATCTTTGATGTATGATTGCATTAGTATGTTTAGTTTATTTCTAATCCTGAACTAGTTATGAATATGAATCCATGTCTTGTGTAGTGTTCTTCTCTTGTGATCTTGCAGAAACCTATTGAAGCTGGGCGAGCGAGAAGGCAAGTAGCTGGGAACTCTCCAAGAGAAGAGAAACTGGATCGAGGGACAAACGGAAGACACCGGTTAGTCCATCCATCTCTCTTCATTCTTAATTCATAAAGGAAGAATACTAGAATAGTTGTCTCTGTTTGTTGCTAAGGCACCGTCACACCTTAGGTGGATAGGATCGTCCTGCATAGGCATTTTTCCCCACAACACACCTTTCGATGTAGAAAAGGTGCACTGGAGCCAGAGTGAGTTTTTCAAACCCAGAGGCTCAGAAAAACCAGAAATCAAGATCAGAATGCAAAATGGAAAAGATGAAATGAAAGAGCTCAAGTTTAGTTCCTACCTGGTCCAGGCGGCGCCAAAAATCGTCCACAGAATCTCCTGGAATCAGCTGGTGAAAATCAAGGGGGAAAAGCACCTCCAAAGCTCCAACAAGCCAAAGTTCAAATGAAATGGTAAAATGAGAAGTAAAAGCACTTTTAAATTACTTTTTACGTAATTCAAGTAAAATATTAGTGTCTTAACTCATTTTTCAAACATATATTGTTCATTTCTAACTAGTTTGATGAAGCAATTGAGCATGCAGTGCAATCTTTGAAGGAACAAAGCTATCAATGGTAAAGTCAGGAAATGACCGTTATATCGAGCAGTTTTAACGCAGACTTCATACTCGTTAAAAAATAAACATAAGAAATGAGCAAATGTTTCCCCCAACATTTAAGCTCATTAAAAAATGAACCAATTTCTGGTAAATAACCGTCGTGAATTTAGTACTTCAGCCTTTGAAGCCTTGGTCGTGTTCTCATCATCACCTCCACTTTGTATTGGCCGATCATTCACCTCCACTTGATTGTTTACCCCTTTTGATGAATAGCTGTGAAGAGTGATCTTGTTAGCCATCCTTGTGACACTACCGTGATTGGAAAATTCTAAACCTTACCTGGAATCAGCTGCTACCCGAATTTATCACTCGTTCCTCAAAGACAAGTCTCCTTTAAGCTCTTTTCAACTGACTCGTAAAATATGAAAAGATTGCCGAGCCATTGGCCTCTCCAGCTCATTAAAGTGACTGGAAGTGCTATCCTTCCTTTATATTGTAATCTTTTTGGACCTGAGGGATTATTACACAAAAATATCGAGCGCTTGTTTTGTTCGGCTCGTTAAAAGTACCGAAAATTCATCCCTTCTGTATTGTTTTATACTTTTTCAGACTTAAGGGATTAGATGACGAAAAAGGATTTTTGGAGTTTCCTTTACGTCCCTTTTCAGACTCTCTAAAATTGAAAAGGACCGAGTTATCTTTTTCGTTAAACTCGTTAAAACCTAATAGTGAAAAACTTGTCCATAACAGACAAGAACGAGTTTCACTATCACTAGGCTCGTTAAAACATAGCGATGGGTTTGCCCGAAGGGAAAATTATAGAACAAGCATATGTTATCCTCCTCAAGCTTGACAAAAATAAAGAGGTATTGGTCAGCAATGACTGGGGAAAAATTGGGAAGAAAACTTGAAGAAACTTTGTTGGTAGCAAGTCGCTCTTGAAGATGACACTTTCACTCCGCATCCAAGTCGAGTTGGGTTATTTCATTCACTGGTCACATCACCATGGTTCCATCACCATGGTTCCATCACACCATCCACATTTGTGGTTAATGCTATCAATCCATCATATCAGTGTCGCCGATATGTTCAAGAGAAGTCGCTCAGAGAATTCACCTGTGTCTCACCCATTGCAATACATTTACGCTCCATTCTTTCATGACCGCCACCCTGAACCATGTATCACGAAATCATTTTCACCTCCATTAAAATCATTTTCTCTGTTCCGTGTCGTTGATGTGGGATTCATTAAGGCCCTCCTATGACGGATCACTTCTTGTCGATATCAGCTCATTATCCAAGAAGTCGATCTAGGAACAACCCTTTCAGTACTTTGAAGCTTGCATGCCTCAATGGCAAGTTTCTCACTTCCGGCGACATGTTTACATTGATGGCCTTCAACCGAAAGATTTTGCGTGGTGTTCGATGCCAGGTCCCTTATTCACACCACGTGAATTGTACTGCAGTACCTTGAGGATCATTATCATTATCAGTGATTCCTCTCGCGCCTGTTAACAGCTTACATCATTGGCTGGTAACCAGGCGATGTCTTTCCATGTTCGACTCCAGAACATCTCTCACATGGATCGACTTATACTTTGAGTGATGATCGAATGAGATTGAAGACCCTGGATCTAGTTTCATCCATCCGGGCTATGATATATATTTAGGAAAATAAAGACATCAAATGTACATCATTGCTGCACAGATAATCATCCAATCTAAGGGATGATGTCTCTACTAGAATCATCAATCTACACTCAGACGATTATTTGTCTCATGTACATGAAAAATGAATTTGTAAAGTTGAGCATGGCAATGCCTGCCTCAGTTAGATCATGAAAATATTATGAAGATAATGTATTGTATTGTATCTTATTACAGGTCTTCTTCCAGCTTGAAAGAACTTCGGATCCTCATGATAAAGCATTTCACCCGACATTAAAAAGATTAACGACCTCATGCTTTAGGGGGCAACTGTTATAGAAATTTTTGGGCACTGCAACCCCAAGCATAAATGTCCATAAACCAAGGGCTCCTAAGTCCCTAAAGGTGTTGTTCCAACCCTTAAAAAAACAAGGTCAACTGATTACAGCATCTCCTAGAAGTTCTCCATGAAAAACCACTCAGAACTGATCAAAACTGGACCATTTCACCTACTCCATAAGCAAAGTGCATTGCATCCCACCTAAATACACACAGTAGGTGTGTTGCATGTCAAAAAGCCCTTCTATGGGGTGCGATGGGCGAGAAGGGACAAATGGTAGGGTCAATCCGCGAGGTGGAGAAGCATGGAATCTTCCAAAAACTTCTCCTGTGACACTTGCCTCTCTGAATTCGACCAGGGATGAGTAAGAGATCATCAATCTCCAAGTGGAATCAAGAACTATCAGAGGGGAGACAGTAATCAAATCTCAAAAGCTGACTCACCTCCCTTGCAGACATCTATATATGGATCCTTCATCCCAGAGATCTAGAGGCTGGAATTTTGTATCTTGTAAGGAAGTGCTATTGGTTTATTGGTGCAATATCATAGTGTTGGGTGATCTAAGCTTTTCATGAGGTGAAGAAGCACTTCTTGCTAAGAGGATGATGTTGGGTCAGAACATTTGGTTGTAATTCTCTTGGCTCTTTCTTGATTATCAATAAAGCTATTCAAGTTTTCCTCCATACTCTTGTATGATTTATGTTTTATGCATTTGTATGGTTAATATACATTTGATCCTATATTGCTTATGATAATAGATCTATGTTCTCGTATAGTGTTATGCTGCTTTGATTCTACAGGTACTCTGTGAAGCTGGGTATACAAGGAAGCAAGTAGAAAAGGACTATCAGAAGAGAGAGGAATCGAACAAGGAACCAAGTGCAAGACAGAGGTTGGTCTCCTTTATCCTTCTCTCATCTATCTTTCATAAAGGAAAACGAAAGTAGTTTTAAGTTTGTTTGTTTCTAAGGTAGCTACCAGCCTTAGTGGGATTAGCAGTTCTGTATGGACACTATTCCCGATAACACGCGTATATATGCTGGTTCAGTGAAGGAAAACAACGTATACCCAGTTTGTTCCATACGTAGAAGCGTATGCACACAAGTTTCAGGTTATTAAAGAAGCATATATCTTTTGAGTTGTGATCTAGCTGCCTCTATTTATTGCTGCAGTGTTCTGGGTTCAGATTTGGTGTGTGGTTACTGTTACTGTGATCTGGGTATAGTCGTCAGAGAAGTGTTTACTTTGATTCAGTTTTGATTAGTGAAAAGGTGATTGGTTGATGCATAAATTCTTGATGTTTGATTGATGTTATTTGTGGATCCAGTCTGAAAATTTATGAAACGTGGTCCCTGGAAGAAAGAGAAGGTTGTAGCTTTTGTAGGCCAGCACCTACGTACTAGTATCTTAGCTAGTACAAGAGCTAAGGGGGTTGTAGCTCCCTTCTAGGAGAAGCTGGAGAACGAGAGAGGGTTGTAGCTCTCTGCATGTTGCAGCCTGTGTACTAGTAAAGGACTGCACCAGTACATTGTAAAAGGAAGTTTCTAATTAAAAGAAGATAGAGACGAATTGCAGTAGGTGGTTTTCACCCACATTGGTTTTCCACCTTATATATTGTGTTCTTGTGTGTGATTGTCTTCTGCTCTGTTTTTACTGTTCCTGGTTACTGGTTAATTGATTCTGATACACAGATTAACAATCAACATCTGACAGATAAAGTAAATTATAAGTTTGCATTGTATACGCGGTTTTATTTCAACATAGTTGTGTACATACACGTTTTAATTAACTGAAGTAGCGTATATCATCTGAATTTGAAAAAGGGAATATTTGACTTGATAATACTGATTCACCCCCCCCCCTCTCAGTGTTGTTTCCAACAATTGGTATCAGAGCAGGTCCTTCAGAAGAAGCTTGATCGCTTGAAGGAAGATCGTTCATCATGAGCAACTACGAGAGGGAAGCATCAATCAGGCCACCAATTTTTGATGGGACAAAATTCGTATATTAGAAGGTAAGAGTTAATGCCTATCTTCAATATCTTGGTACAGAAGTTTGGGATATCATAGAAACAGGGTATACTTTTCAATCAGCAACTCCTACAAATCTGGCTGAGAAGAAGAAATATGAAACAAATGCAAAGGCGGCCAATACTCTATTAGGATGCCTATATCAATCAAAATTTGTTAAGGTTATGCAGTTTAAATCCGCAAAAGAAATATGTGACAAGATTGTTCTGAGCTATGAAGGAGATGATCAGGTAAAACGAGCAAAACTTCAAACCCTCAGAATTCAGTATGAAAATCTCAGAATGTACAATGATGAAAGTGTGGCTAACTATTTTCTTCGTGTAGATGAGATTGTTAATTGTATGAAAAACTTGGGTGAAGAAATAAAATAGGTTGTTGTGGTTGAAAAAGTTCTAAGATCTTTGTCCCCTAGGTTTGAATCTAAAGTTTCTGCAATAGAAGAAAAAGAGAATCTACAAAACTTTAAAATGTCACAGCTGCATGGAATTCTAACTACTTATGAAATGAGAGAAGGATGTCCATTAGACAGGAGAGAAGCTGCCTTCAAGGTTTCTGACAAAGGAGATTACTATGAGTCAGGACACGTGTCAGAAGAAGAAGAAGAATCAAATTTTGTCAAAAATCTTCAACGGGGTGCTGGACGATTCCGAGGTAAGTTACCTTTCAAATGCTTTGCTTGTGGAAGAGTCGGTCACTATGCTGCCAAATGTCCTCATAAGGATAAGATTGACAAGGGGAAGGAACCTATTAGATGGAACAAGAAACAGAATGCAAATAAGAAAAGCTATTACACTCATGAAGATAGTGATGGACTTTCAAATAGTGACGAAGATGAACGAGGTAATGATTATAAACTTTTAATGGCTTTTGAAGATGATGATTACATGGATGCTATAGATGAAGAAGGTTTTTATGAAGAGATTTCTAATCTCAAAATTTGCTTCGAAGAGAAAAATGTGATTATTGATTCTCTGCAATGTCAACTGGTTGAAAGGGAAAAACATCTTGAAAAATTGGAATGTGAAATTGATGGTCTTAGAAAAGAGATTGAGAAAACAAAAGCTCTTAATCTTAAATTTGTTAAAGGATCTGAAACTTTGGATGAGATTATCAATGTGCAGCGTTCTCCTCTAATCAAGACAGGTCTGGGATATAATGGAGAAGCATCTCAAGCATCCACCTCCAAAATTTATCTTGATGCAGCAAGGAGGAGCGACCAAAGGCCTAATAGAAATCATCAGGTAAATTAGGGACAGTTTACCTCAAGAACGAACAAAGACTATCAAGAAAATCGGGGGCAAACTACCTTAAGGACAAACAGAAGCTACAACCAGCCAAAGGTAAAATCTTCCCAATTTGCCTCAAGAATGGATGTTGGTAGAAACTACAATCGGTAGGATGATAGATTTGATAATCGTAGAAGTTTCTTCAATGGGAAATGTTTCTCTTGCCATAAATTTGGTCACAAAGCAGCTCAATGTGTTGCCTATAAGACAATCATGACTAGAGAAGCTCAAAAACAAAGAAGTGTGTCTGGAATCACGAAGAGGACCTATAACAATTTTTCCGCCCTTGAAAGTGAAATTGAATGTTCTATTTGTAATAACTTCGGTCATGAAGAGTCTGAATGCAGGGGTAGGTTGGGAAGAGAACTCAGAAGGAACAAACCCCAAATGCCAGAACATGGAGAATGAAGGAACCACAACCAGAAAGATGTGGGATAGAATTTTATGCAGAAGGACAGGAAAATCTATGGTACATCGACAGTGGATGTTCGAAGCATATGACATGTGATAAAGAAAAACTTGAATCATATAGTGTTTTAGAAAAGGGAAAGAAAGTCTCTTTTGGAAATGATACCCCTGCAGTCATAAAAGGAAAAGGCACTGCTCATTTGAAAGAAAGGGTCAAAGCTGGGAACGTTTTTTATGTTGACGGCTTGAAGCATAATCTCCTGAGTGTCAGTCAGATGTGCGATCAAGGAACCGAGGTAATATTTCGATCAAATGGATGTAGTGTTCGTGATCTTGATACAGGAAAAACAATGATCAAAGGCAAAAGAACTCCAAATAACTTATACATATTTGAAGAAGGACAACAACAATGCTATTTGAGCAAGGATGATGAACACTGGTTATGGCACTGGAGGTTGGGGCATCTAAGCTTTTCACAAATAATGAAAGCATGCAAATATCAACCAGTTCGTGGTCTCCCAGATATCAAAATTCTAGACAACACCATATGCAAATCATGTCAGTTTGGTAAGAAAACCAGAACCAACTTCCCTGAGAAGGAAGGCTCAGCCAGCAGGCCTCTTGAACTAGTCCATACAGATGTATGTGGTCCATTTAGGACAAGGTCACCTCGAGGAGAAGAATACTTTATATTATTCATTGACGACTTCTCCAGGATGGTTTGGTTAGGACTTATGAAACACAAGGACGAAGCATTCGAAAAATTCAAATCTTTCAAAGCCTTGGCTGAAAATGAATCAGATCACAAAATTAAGTGTCTCAGGTCTGACAGAGGTGGGGAGTTTACCTCAAATGAATTTTTCGATTTTTGTGAAGAACATGGAATAAGAAGGGAATTCTCTACAGCTAGGACTCCTCAGCAAAATGGAGTGGTGGAAAGGATGAACAGAACGGTTCAACAAATGGCTCGTGCTATGCTTGATGAGTCTGGAACTCCCGCAACCTTCTGGGGTGAAGCTACATTTGCTGCGGTTGTTATTCTCAACAAAACAAATGTCCGAGTGAATAGCACTCAAACTCCTCATGAGCTCTGGTATGGTGAGACTCCTTCGGTAAAGCATTTCAAAATTTTTGGAAGCAAGTGCTATATTAAGAATAATGATGAACATCTTGGCAAACTTAACCTAGAGCAGATGAAGGCATTCTCCTTGGTTACTCTCCCCACAGCAAAGCATATAAGTGTTACAATAAAAGACTTGGAAGAATTGTTGACAGCATTGATGTAGTGGTTGATGAAAAAGGATACATTCCTAGGCAAGTAAATTATGAAAATATCGAAGAGGATGAAGACTACTCTCCAAATCAAACTGATGATGAAGAAGAACCTCAAGAGGCACAAGAGGAACAGATAAGGATAGAAGAGAAGACTCCATCTAGGTATGTTCAGAAGAATCATCCAGAATCTCAAAATTTGGGGCAGAAAGAGGCAGACATACAAACAAGAAGAACAATTGCAGAAGCTTCAAGCTATTTGGCATTACTCTCCTCCACTGAACCACAAAATGTAAGGGGGGCATGCAAAGATGAATGCTGGGTTAAGGCAATGGATGAAGAACTTGAGCAGATCGAAAAGAACAACACTTGGGAGTTGGTTCCTAGACCAAAAGATAAGAATGTCATAGGGACAAAATGGGTCTTCAAAAATAAGTTAAATGAAAACGGGGAAGTAATTAGAAACAAGGCTAGACTTGTTTGCAAAGGGTATGCTCAACACGAAGGAATAGAATTTGAAGAAACATTTGCCCCTGTTGCAAGACTTGAGGCCATCCGAATGTTCCTTGCTCTCTCAAGCTTTCAGAAGTTCAAAGTATTTCAAATGGATGTGAAATCAATCTTTCTGAATGGAGACTTAGAAGAAGAAGTATACATTGAGCAGCCAGATGGTTTCATTCTTGGGAATGATCCAAATCTTGTATGCAGAGTGAAAAAGGCTCTCTATGGTCTTAAACAGGCTCCAAGGGCTTGGTACTATCGTTTGGACAAATACCTTCATCAACAAGGTTTTTCAAAAGGATCAGCAGATAGCAATCTTTATATAAAAATTGAAAATGACAAATTGCTAATACTTGTTGTGTATGATGATGATATTATCTTTGGCAGTAATGAAGAAGCTATGAGTCAAAGCTTAGCCTTGGTGATGCAGAAATAATTCGAAATGTCTTTGCTTGGAGAACTGACATACTTTCTTGGATTGCAAATCCAACAAAATGAAGGCGGTATCTTCTTGTCTCAAACCAAGTACCTCAAGCAGATTCTGAAGAAGTATGGCATGGAAGATTCGAAACCAGTATGTACCCCTATGGTTATAGGATGCAGTCTCAGTGCAAATTATGAATCAACATCAGTACATCAACCAACCTATAGATCTATGATTGGAAGTCTACTTTATTTGATAGGTACCCGACCAGACATCATGCATGCAGTGGGAATAGTTGGAAGATTTCAGGCAAATCCAAAGGAAACTCATCTTCAGGCAGTGAAGAGAATTTTCAAGTATCTTCAAGGAACTCAAAATTATGGCTTATGGTATCCTAGAGATACAGATCTCACTCTTCATGCTTATACAGATGCAGATTGGGCTGGAAGCATGGATGACAGGAAGAGCACAAGTGGTGGTGCATTCTTTATAGATTCCAGATTAGTATCTTGGTTCAGTAAGAAACAAAGTTCGATTGCTTTATCTACAGCTGAAGCGGAATATGTGGCTGCTGCATCTTGTTGCACTCAACTTCTTTGGATGATGCAAACCTTGCAGGACTTTCAAATCACTTGTACACTGCCTATCTCCATCTTATGTGATAATACAAGTGCAATCAACATTTCAAAGAACCCAGTCATGCATTCAAAGACCAAGCACATACCGATCAAGTATCACTTTCTCCGGGAATAAGTGTTGGAACAAAATGTCAAATTGGAGTATGTTCCTTCTAAGGAACAAGTTGTTGATATTCTCACCAAACCACTGCCCAGGGAGACATTTGAATACCTTAGACAGAAGCTGGGAGTAGTTGATGCATCATCTTGCTGTTAAAACTTGTCTATTTCAGAGAAAAATGGGTGTACGCGAGTTGCCTGAGGAGGATCCACGTACATACGCCGGTTTGTGCAGAGACAGTCGCGTATATGGAGGTTTGATGGATATCAGTAGGGACAGGCTCTGGTTGAAGATATTCTGATATGGGTCTGAAAAAGACCATCCGGCACAGGTTCAGGGGGAGCAGATAATCTTCTAATAATGCATTGTTGGCATTATCTTAGAAGCTTTTGGTTCTAGTTCACAACTGTTGTTGGTTTCAGGTGGAACAAAGGCAGAGGAAGAACAAAAGGAAATCTTGGTTGCTGATCTGAATGGTGATTGATAGATGTTGCTGCTATCAGTTATTGGTGACTTTCATAAGTCTTGATCTAGATATTTTGTCTCTATCTCATGTATATCTCTTATGGTGTCAAAGGTCATGTAACGTCCTATTTTGGTTTCCCCACTATGCCTGGGATGAATATGTAATGTACTTGGTTGTCACATGTAAATTTCTGGTGTATCCCCACTTGGTTGGGAGATGGATGTATGTATTGAGTCTTTTGGTGATAGGAAGGTCTTCAATGATGTATAAGTCATGGTTCTTCTTGAAGAACATCTTTTTGCAGATCTTGCCTAGAGTCAAGGGGAGCATAGTCCGCACAGCAGGGCAGAGATTTCAGCATGTACTCAGGGGGAGCACAACCCTTTTCCCTTGATGACAAAGGGGGAGAATGATTTTGAGGATTTTGGGTTGCCATCAAGTCCAAAGGGGTAGATTGTTGGCTTTATGGCACAGGTTTGGAGCTATGGCACAGGTGTTGTCCTTGATGGAAACTCTCTTTGGTAACAGATCTCAGTTCAGGCTTTCAGAATGAAGGAAAGGACATATACGCAGGTTCAGCTAGACGAAGACACGTATACATGCGAGTTAGACGTTTCAAAGGCGCGTATGCATATACACGCACTTTCGTGCAAGGAAAAGCGCGTATATGTTGGAGAACTCACCTTTGGTACGTGGTAGTTAGTCCTTGGTATTTGAACCTATGGTTTTGGACCATGGTACCTCGTCAGAAGTGTTGATCCCAAGTATTGGGTCCGTGGTATTGGTTTATTATGGTTTTGGACCGTGGTATTGTGGAAGGCCTAATACTATAAAAGAGGAAGAAGATCATTTGGCAAAGGATCATCTGAATTATTGTTGAATATCTGATAAAGGGCTAGATCTGGAATACTGGTAATTGGGTTATGGTGCAAATCTGGATCTGAATAAAGGAAGAACCTTAGTGCAAAGAGAAGGATAAGTTCTATTGATGGGTCATAATCTTTAAGCTTGAATGATAGTATCTTTGTATGATTTTGATCTGTTATATGTGGCGCTTGCTTGACCTATAAGTCTGATAATCTGGGTTAATTAGTGTTTGAATATCTGAAAGAGCGAATTATCCTTTATAGATCTGTACGCAGGTTCAGTGAAATGAAGGCGCGTATATACGCTGGTTCAGTGAAGGAAAACAGCGCATACGCAGTTTGTTCCATACGCAGAAGCGTATGCACGCAGGTTTCAAGTTATTAAAGAAGCGTATATCTTTTGAGTTGTGATCTAGCTGCCTCTGTTTATTGCTGCAGTGTTCTAGGTTCAGATTTCATGTGTGGTTACTGTTACTGTGATCTGGGTACAGTCATCAGAGAAGTGTTTACTTTGATTCAGTTTTGATTGGTGAAAAGGTGATTGGTTGATGCATAAATTCTTGATGTTTGATTGATGTTATTTGTGGATCCAGTCTAAAAATTTATGAAACGTGGTCCCTGGAAGAAAGAGAAGGTTGTAGCCTTATGTAGGCCAGCACCTACGTACTAGTATCTTAGCTAGTACAAGAGCTAAGGGGGTTGTAGCTCCCTTCTAGGAGAAGCTGGAGAATGAGAGAGGGTTGTAGCTCTCTGCAGGTTGTAGCCTGTGTACTGGTAAAGGACTGCACCAGTACATTGTAAAAGGAAGTTTCTAATCAAAAGAAGATAGAGACGAATTGCAGTAGGTGGTTTTCACCCACATTGGGTTTCCACCTTATATCTTATGTTCCTGTGTGTGGTTGTCTTCTGCTCTGTTTTTACTGTTCCTGGTTATTGGTTAATTGATTCTGATACACAGATTAACAATCAACATCTGACAGATAAAGTAAATTATAAGTTTGCATTGTATGCGCGGTTTTATTTCAACATAGTTGCGTATATACATGGTTTTAATTAACTGAAGTAGCGTATATCTTCTGAATTTTAAAAAGGGAATATTTGACTTGATAATACTGATTCACCCCCCCCTCTCAGTATTATTTCCAACAACACTCACCAGGCACACCATCTTTATTTTCTAAAGGCACCACACATTCCTCTCTTGTTGACAGTTAGATCCAAGGAGAATCTATGAGAATACATGGAAACCAGAATGATACTTTGGATGGGGCTCCTACTCTAAAACGAGTGAGGTCTAACTGGGACTTCACATTGGGGAGACCCCTTAGTTGACCGAATTCTAATGCGGTCAACAAAGTCCTAAGTGGGTGTGATTGAAAGCAATGCATATTTATCCATTTTGTTTTATTCATGGTAAGTTTCTCACCAATCCCTAAGATGGGGGGAAACCTTAAGGAATGCAAAGGTAATATTTTCTCTATTGAAAACATTGTGGACTAAAAAATACCCTTCTAGTAGTTTTAATCGATTGTTGAGAGCATCTGCATCCGTCTATCCTTCAAATATGTGAGTATGAAAATTAACTTGTACCTTAAAAGGGGTGGGACCTCCAAAGTGACTATTTGATGAAGATGCATTGCCTATTAGCATTCGTCAAAGGATCTAGTAAAAAATATCCATGATCTTGTTCCTTTGTCACTTGAAGGATTCCTCTATCAAAAATTTAATAGGATATATTATTCCTTCATCTTTATTTTCTTCTACCATGGGAGGTCGTCAGGGTTGGTGAGGATGATCTTGCTAGGGATTAAGTAATTTGAGTCCCGACACCTTTTACCTTAACCTCGTTGGGGACATGCACAAAAAAACAGATGAATAGTAGAATGCTCTAATACCACTGATCTAAATTTATGAAGGTAATTAAATGATATACATATTTTTAACCAAAGTACAAAGATATAGTGAAACTCGACTTAATAAATGGAAAGTGCTAAAACCATCTAAATGCAAAATGAAAACAAACTAGCTTAAACTATGGTAGCTTATCTTTGAGAAGAGATGTGACGGTGATGTTCCATCTTGAACTATCTTACAATGATGCTTTAAGGCCTTTTTACTATAAAAAAGCAATGAGAAAAACCTAAACATCCAAAAATCTAACCCTAGGAGACGAAGTGATAAAAGGATTATGGGCCTCAATAGGTTAAGTTGGAAAGTCAACTTCTTGGGGTCATAACTTTGGCATGCGATCTCCATTTGGAGTGCTTGATATCCTGTTGGAAAGGTCTAATCGAGAAGAACATTTTTCAAATGTAGTAAACATTCAATGGTTTTCAAATTCCCATTTTTCAAAAAACATCATTTTGGGCCTCAAATCAACTCCAGAAGTTCAAGACCCAAAAGACTGTATAAAAGTTACCAATAACCACTAAGAATCATAACTACCAACCCCCTCTCTTTTTCATCTTCCTCTCTTTTTCTATCCCTCCCTCACTTCTCAATCACTCCTTAATAATAACTCCTCAATCTCTCTTTCTTCCTCACCCATTTTCCCTATCTCTCTCACTCTCCAACCCTCACTCACTTACTCTCTCTCTCTCTCCCCCTCTTTTCCCCTCACTCACCCACGCATTCCCCTGCCCCCCCTGCCCCATCCCCCCTCCCTCTTTCTCTTATTCCCTCTTTACCTCCCTCTCTCCCCCTACACTTTCCCCCCAATCCCATCTCAACCATTTCCCATGTGTTAATATTCCTAGCCACAAGAACGATTGTGTGTGTTCCTAATGCTAGGAATGTGTGTGTGTGTGTGTGTGTATGTGTTATTAGTGGCAGAAAAGCATGTGTGTTGATATCGCTAGGAATATGTACATGTTTTTAGTGCCATGAGCATGTACACATTCCTATTTCTAGTACTGTGTGCACATTTTTAACACCAAGAATACACATGCACCTTTTTGAATTTAAATTTCTTTCAAGTGGGAAGGTTGTGTGTTCAATGAGTTGGTTACTTTGGATATAGGTTCAGGATCACAAACCTAGTGGTTTTGGCTACAAATACATGAAAACATCAACCTTTGAGAACACACATATATATCTCTACTTTTTGAATTGTTTTTGTATAAGAGAGAGAAATTTGTTTGTCATGAAACTATAGACACATATAGAGGTGACTGTGCAGTTTCTAAATATATCATTTTTAAAAACAATTAACAATTTTTACTATTTTTAATATATTTTTCTGTTGACACATGTGAAAATATTAATATACATCCCTCGTCTATTTCCATTATAAGATTTTTGGGCCTCAACCATTTGAAATAAAAATTATATGGTGCACTAGATGCCATTAAGACCTACAATCTAAAAAAATGAGTGTTTGATCATGTTAAAGCCCTTTGAGGTTGCACTGATGGAAGGCCTTGTAATTTGAAAAATATGATGACTTTGATTATATATATATACATACACACACACACACAATTAACATCATAAATTTAAAAAAAATATATGTATACAAGAACATTCTATTCTCTACAACTGTACAAGTTTTTATAGTAAGATTCTATCATTTTATGGTACTCAAAGGTTAGACTAACATAAACATGTATTATATTTTCCATGAAAAATAGCATACCAATGACATAAAAATTCAAAATTCACATAGTTAAAGACAATTTGTATAAATGAAAATTATATATTGGGAAAGATAATTTTCACTTGTGTAAATTTCATCTTTTTACACCATCTTCAAATTCATTGCGCAAGCACATCTAATCATTCATCTAAGTTAAATTATTATTGTTTTTCCAAGTTTGCATTGCCACTAACAATCATGAAGGACACATTTGGAAATATCACTTATATATATTTATCAATAAAAAAGTAGACATAGATGTCCAAGTTAACAAATCTTTCTAATTCTAAAAAAACTTGATTTTAGCGTACATGCATTTAGTGCACATTTCTTATAATTTCTAGATCAGTGGATCTAAAAATCAAACTGTACATTGAATTCAATGCATAGAATAGAAATATAAATTGAAATGTGTACTAAAATCAATGCATTGATTCAATATACATTTTATTTCAATGTACATTTTCATCATTTCTAGATCAATATATCTAGAAATTGACATGTACATTAAAATCAATGTATTAGAAATTGAATAGAATTGGAATTGGAATTGAAATTGAAAAAGCAATAGAAATAGAAATAAAAAGTGAAAGTGAAAGTGAAAGTGAAATTGACATTTAATATAGATAGAAATTTAATATTAAATTGAAATTTAATATGAATTGAAATTAAAATGAGAAAACTAAATATCTATGTAAAAAAATCATATTCATCATATATAAATATAGTCATTATACTAAAAAATAAAGAAGATAGATTGACATTAATCATTCTCAAGTACAATGAGAAGCATTCAATTCTTATCATTTCATTTTATTATTATTCAATGTTTTTATCACTAAATATTGCCACTTTGTTATTATTTGGATTCATAATGTTGTAAATTTCAAAGAATCATGTTCATCTCAAGCAATACATATACATAATGATTATTGGTTGTTCATGATTGAAACTAGCATGGATCGATCTTAACTCTGAATCTATCTTTCATCAATAAATCTATCTTGCACAAAAAACACCTCGAAAAATTTGAATCAATGCATAATAAATTTAAACTTAATATAAATCTTTTCTATTATAGCTAACACCAACTAAAACATTTTTTTAAAAATAAATAGTTAATATATAGTATTTGTGAATATTTTTAACAAATATGTAAAAATGAAATAATAAATTTTTTTGTTTCATCCATATTTAATAATTTATGATTTTTTCCAAATAAAAATAAATAAAGTATTTCATTCTATAAATAAAAAAATATTTAAAATTCTATTTTAATACTAAAAGCTTGTAATTTTGTTATTTCTTTTTTAAATTTAAAAATTAATAATATTTTTATACATCAATACACCTCTTTATAAGAAACATTATTATTAACGATTCTAATGGGTACATATTCCAATCATGGGATATGCAATTCAATATCAAGTTTTTAGCCACGGAGAAGAACAACGCCCACTCACTAGAAAACCCAATTTATTAATGTCTGCTTGAAGAATGAGTTAAAGTCATATGAAGGAAAGAGACTGCATTTGTTCGAAGTTATGATCACATTAATTTTGTTTATAAGGATTGATTTTAATTTTAATTTTAATTTTAATTTTATTATAACAAATCATTTTTTTGTTAGGTGAAATATTGAAAATATACTTCCCCATTGTGAAGATTATTAGCTTTGCTACAATTTTGTGTGTTATAATGTTTTGAAATTGTCAACTTACAACTCATAAAATAGATAGATACATAGATGAAAGTGGCTAATTGATATATAAATTAAATAACAATATCATTAATATAAATTAAATAAAAATATTATTATTAATATTTTTCAGGTCTATATTTTTAAAAGTTAATATTTGAAATCACATGAAATTTCAGGTCTCTATCGTTTTAAAGTATTTTTCGAAGTGGCGTAATATTTGAAATCACATGAAGTTTCAGGCAACGTTCAAAATTGAATCCTTTCTAGCCCTTCTTTAGGTTGTTGGCCCTTCCTAGAAGGGCTAAAAAAAAATTAGACTTCGAAAAAAATTTAAAATATCAAAATCACTAGTCAATTACAAAGGTTAGATTATTTTTTTATATTTCAAAAGAAGGGAAATATTTTTAATAACCTGTCAATAATTTTTTAAGTTTACGATAATTTCGAGTCTGTACTGGCACATAAATCACTCTGACTAGTGATAGTTTCGTAGAAGAGACCAGTCAAAGTCCAAATGACCTCATACAATTTAACAATTATATCATGATTTGGGGATGTTTCCCTGAGGCCCCAACTTACGCCAACATGATTCAACTTGCAACAATAAGACATGCAACAGTCATGGTACTATTACACCTAGCACAGGGCAGCAAAGCACATTGAATAACCATTCAAAAACTATGCATGTGCTCTCGCTCCTCCGTGATTATCCTTGAGTGCTCTTTCCCTGCATTCATTTTTTCCATTTTCATTTGAATTGCAACCCATCATCCATAGAAGGAAAGTTGGCGTTTAACGCTAGACTATAAGGTATTTTTCATTATCCTCCTCATATCTTCATTAACATTTGGTTTTTCATTCTATGGATTCTTTAATGCAACACTCCTTGAAGTAATGGTAGCCTTCGTGGTCACAGAGTGTATCCTAGGCACCATAGAATCCACACCCCAAGAAATCAACATTGTGGCTAGATATCCTAAATGCAATTGTTTGTCATCCTTCCATTCCAGGCATGGGTGGTCGATTTGTTTTCTACATTGTTAATGGTGCAAATTTTTATTGTCATAATTATATGAATCTACCAACTATGAAAATAATATTTATCTTATATTGAGGGTATTGGACTCTACAATTATAGCTCTCTCATTCAAACTCTTGCTTCTTTTGCTTCGTTTCTTAAATCCATATAGATTTCTTGTCCAAGTACCATTTTTCATGAAGTGTTTGTTCTCTATTCAACAAATCAATGAATAACCTATCAAGAAATCTATAGTCAAATCATATGGCATCTTGCTAAGGTTGAATTTTTTCTATCTCAATCCTGCTAAGGGATTTTTAATTTATGTATTTACTTATTCTATTTTATTTACTTATTTAATAGTGTAAATATTGAAAAATGTCTCCTATTGGTTGTCCTAAGAAGGATAAAATGCAATTGTCAATTGTTGAATCATTTGGCCTTACACAACATTCTAATCAACCATGTAATATTCAAAATGAAGTTGATGCTCATCTACATGAATATGATGAATCAAATAGTGTAGAGCTTGTTGAAATAGAAAACCCATCAAAGAAACACAAAATAATATTCAAATCTAAATGGAATACAAGGTTTCCATGGGCTTATGTTTTAAATCATTTAATGGTAATGAAAGGATAAAATGTTCATGACGTGTTAAATTTAAAAGTGAGACTCCATTTTCAAAGGAGGGAACTAGCACTCTTCAAGTTAGTGGTATAAGTGGCCATGAAAACTCAAAAGCGCAATTTTTGGTTTACAACTTTTGGAGGGAAAAAGCGATTGAAGCAATATTCCAATCACTAAACGTGTAGAACTAATGGTAAATGTAGGGAAGGAGAAAATTATATCAATGATTGAAAACATGTATTTTGTTGCTATACATGATTTATATTTAGAAACGTATAAGTCAATATGTGACTTGAATTGGTATAAATGCACTCCACACGTGCTTCTAATAGATGAATTTTTTGCATACACAAATACCACACCAAGAAAATATTTTCTTCAAGTTGCTAAAGAGGTGTATTAGAACAATCTAAAAGAGAAGATTTTACATAGATCATTTTACTCAATTTCAGTTGATGAAAGAACTGATAAAATTATGGAACACCAATTGATTGTTTATATTACATATTTGACGAATGGAGGAAGAGGTCAATGTTTAACAAATTTTATATGTTTACTTCAAATAAAGGATGGAATATCTCAATGTATGTATGATCTAGTGAGAACTCTTTTAGCATAAATGGATTTATATTTGATGAAGTTTTTTGGTTTTGGTTCGGATGGTCCATCTTCCATGAACGGTATTCATGAAGGTTTATCTCCTAAGCTTCGCATGCTCCTGATTTATTACTTATCCATTGCATAGCTCACAGAGAATCATTAACAAGCAATGAGGCTTCATCTCGTTTTCCAGAGTTGCAATATATTAACAAATTTGAAACAAAGTTTATTCATGGCTTGGAGAATCAACTAAAGGACATGGAAAATTGAGAGAACTAATGTATACATTTCAAATCACTAAGTTAGTGGTATTACAAATTCATCAAATTAGGCGGATCTCAAGAGTCAAGGTCATGGAAAGACTTGTTAAACTCATGCATTATTTGTTAGGATTGGGAGTTAGGGGAGAAAAAAATGTATGAGTTGGAAACAATATTTCAAGTGCAAATTTGCATCCATATACTTGTAGACATGCTCGTTGAATTAAATAATTTGAATCAAAATTTCAAAGAGGATCATGTTGATATTACATATATTGACACTACTTTAGATGTTTCTATTAGCATGCTTGGTAAACAATTTTTGGAAAGCATTTTTGGTGTAGATGCAGTGCATATGTCTTCCTTTTTAGTTAAAGCATAAAGAGGAACCCTTGAAGTTGCAGATAGCACAGGTATGGCACATTTACATCCATTGAGGTTTGAAAATTTTCCAAAGATGAAAATATTCGGGGCTACTATATGATTGTATTCTTTTGGGAAAATGTTTTATTGTAAAGGTGATTAAATCTTTAGATAGGAGATTCATAGATTTACATGTATTTAATGTGGCTAAGTTTTTCACTTCTCAACATTATTATGAAGAAGTGAATGATATAAACTTTCCAACAAAAGGATAGTTGAAATGTTTATGTGAAAAAATTTAGCATTGGGGAATCATCTATTGTGGATACTGCTAGATGTTTGGGTGAAATGAATGAATTTATTTGTGCTATATGTAAACCATACCCTAAAAATGATATGTATGGCATGAGACCTATGTGGAGATGAACATGAATGATTTGAAGACTTTCCATATTTGATGCAATTATGGCAAGCTATTCTTGTTATCCCAACAACCACATCAGTGTGTGAAAGAAGCTTCTGAAAATTAAACAGGATAAAAAATGATGATAGATAAAGACTTTCATTGGAGACACTAGATATGTTAATGTTTATATCTCTAAGTGCACATCGTGCTCTAAATGAGGTAGATTGGAATGCTACTTATGATGTATGGAAATAAATGAAAACTAGAAATCCATTTGTATTGGGAAAATATATTTATATTTTCAATTATGTAAGTGCAAATATTTTTGAAGATCATCAAATTATGTTTAGATTTTTATAATGGAATTTGAGAATACTTTTTGTTTATTTACTAGTTATATTCAGATTTTATAGTGTTTTATTGAAGCTACTCTTTAAATTTTAAAGATTTAGAATGGAACTATTTCATTATGGAATTTTTTTGAGGGGTTTATTTAATATATACCTTTCAGTAGAAGTGAATTTTTTTTATAACCTTTCATCTTTGAAGGGTTAGATGAATATATGCCCTTCTAAATGAAATTAAGAGCAAGCCTTCAAATTTGATCACTGGTTTCAGGTCTCTATCAGTGTAAAGTTTTTGTAAGTGGCATGTTGAAAAGGTAAGATTAATAGTTGAAATCATAAAAGGTTTTTGCGTTTAATGTTTTTTAAGTGTAGTTAAAAAAATAGTTTATTTATTATAAGTTTTGAAGGGTTATCTCATATATTTTTTGGATTAATTTGTTTAAAATTTTGTAAAATTTTGTTGGAAATATAAGTTTGAGTTTTGAATTTTTTATAATTAGAATGTCAAATCATAAAATCCAAAATGTATATATATTAAACAATATTATGACAAAGTAAAATTACTAATTAAAATCATAAAGAATTATAAAGTCTTTTTAAGTGATGTGCAAAATATAAAAATTAAACTTAAAGAATATATTTCATTTTTATATGTGCCACACAATTTCGCATAAGAACATTTATTTGATCAAATTTTCTTTTCAAAGTTTCATGAGTATAATTTTGTATGTTTCAAAACCAACCAAACAAATAAACCTAATACAAATATAATTCCCATACTCTAACCATAAAATAAAACTATAAACATTTTTAATACAAATCTTACTATATAAAATAAATATATAAGTGTGTTTACTACGCATCTTAATATATAATCTTTATTGATATCATTTTGTAATATCTTTCCTCCATAATATTATAATTTTATTTTTTTTACATATATGTGTTTACGCAACCATCTGGATAAAAGCATGTTGTTATCTCAATTCACTAAGCATGTTAATATCTTGAGAGTAATATAGTATTAACATTGATTTCATATTAAACATATAAACAACCCTCACATTAATATAATATTAACACGGTATTTAACATATAAACAATCTTCACATTAATATAGCATCAACATTAGTTCCACATATAACATATACCAATGGTTAACTATGGGCTACCCAACCTAAACTTTCTGAATTCTTCAGAAACCCAACCCTTACGTGGTAGTTCTCCTTTGAGATAGGTGCTCCATCCATGGTGGTAACCTCCTTTGGGATCAGTACTGGATCAACGATGGATGTCGTTTGGGAGGGATCGATGCTGGAGATCGTGGAAAAGGAGTTAGAGGGTAACTACCCTCCCCACACTCACGCTCAATTGTTTCATTGTGCATGTTCACTACTCTCACCCTTGGCTTTGCAACTTCTGCAACGTTCAACATTTTCTTTGAGTTTGCATGGTTCTATCACTACTCGGATGTTATCATGGTGTGCCCAATCTTATGTTCCAGCTAGGGTCTTCACTGGTGAGGTCATGTAACCTATTCAAATGAGTTTTTGTTCTACCTTGCTCGATTTACTTTGACATAGTTTACTATTTGGGGTTTGTGCAACAAGAATGGTCATCAGTGGTCCTTATCGTCCCAAGGATTGACTATCTATCTCACTTGGCTCTCCCTTTCTCTATAGGGTTCAGGTAACGGCTATATATATATTTTTTCTTGTGCATGTAATTTCAATTATGAGTAAAGATCAACCCATGGAGTTGTAACTCGTTTTACTTGCTTCGTTCCTTAATGCAGGAAAGTCTCCTTCACACATTTCAAAGGTGCTATTGGAGATTTTCCCCTTAGCCAGATGGGCTCCAGAAATTCTAGGTGTGATTGTAATGTCTGAAGATGTAAAACAAACCTTCTTGCATCATGGGTTTCCAATATATTATGTATTGTGTCCACTCATAGTTTCAGAAGGGTTTATGTTCTTGGTTATTTGGGGCTTTTAGCTCGCATGATTTTTGTATGGGGTTTTAGTTTGTATAGTTGGCATCACCCAGAAAGGGTTTCATTTTCTTTAAGCTTAAGGACTATGAATTGATGGTCATAGCCATCAATAACTATGGTTCTTCAAAATGAACTCTCGGCCCTGCTTGGCCGCAAGAAAGAAATTATATATATATATATATATATATATATATTGTTTTGAATTTGAGGTTCATTCAAGACAAGCGCTATTTCTCCATGCATAAATTTTGTATTATGAGATTTGTTACTTTTAACAAGTTCTACTATATTCGTTGAATGTATTACTATAGAAATATTTATCTCCATTGTGATATGATTTGAGCCCTGTATACTGAGGACTATTCCTCGACAGTCAGCCAGGGAACTAACCCAAAACCCTTGGTTTCCCCCTACTGCTATAGGTTTAACATTTAATTTTCATTCTTGTATGATTAACGAACTCAGGGTTACAACTGTAATATTCATTGTTTGTTTTCAGTTTAGATTAGTAGTGAATAAATAGTGCCCACAACAAAGTTTACATCCCATTTTATCTTTTACCCACTAGTTATCAAAGCCTTTATTTAGAACAAAATTCAATGCATAACAACAATATCATTTTGTTAATTCCTAAAGGAATTAAAATAGTAGTTATTAGAGCATCTATTCAGAACACATTTCCATACATAACAACAATATCATCCTGTTAATTTCCACGAGAAATAAGAGTCATGTAAATGCACATAATTTATGGTTTCTATATAAGTATCATTCTCTTAAAATTACTAGCATTTGTCCCAAGTTTATAACACTTATCTGTTTCCCGAAGTGATATGTCACAAGATTACCAAAATAAGGATTTTCCTCCCAACCTGTGAGAACCAGAATCAAACCTAGTAGTCCCTTGAGCCAATTCGGTGCTCAAAACAATGATACCAACTTGTCTCTTGACCACCTGATCCCAACCAACTTTGGTCACTGACAATTACTGAGTTCCAATGTCCAACTAGCTTAAGAAATCTTATTAAGTTTCTCTTTATTCATGTCCTCCAGTAGACTCTGCAAAACCAAAAATCAAAACATTCCTCTCTTCTTTGCCTCAGGTTCCCAATACCCTCTTAGCCTTCCAGAATTAATTTTCCTAGAGAGAGAGATTGGGAAACTAACTGTCATCCCTTAACTGTCTTAACTGTTTTGAGCATGGAATCTTGTCTCACATCCATTCTTTCGTAACCTTGTATTCAACCCCTCCTATCTATCTATCTATCTATCTATCTATCTATATATATATATATATATATATATATATATATATATGTATGTATGTATATATATGTATATATATGTATATATATACATACAAAACATTCATAATTTCCAATAAGTCTTTTACTGCAGTAAAATCAAGTAATCCTAAAAATTACTCCTACAACTAAGGGACATCATATCTTCTCTCCCTCAAGTGGAACACCATCCTCTATGTTTATTTGCCTTTGGAGTAGGCGTGGATAAGCTTCCTGTATAACTTGTTGATCCTCCAAGGTGGCCCATTTTAGGTTGAATTTTCACCATTGCAACTTAACCAGCGGGATAACGCATTTCCATAATATTGTTTCTCTTTGATCGAGAATACAGAAGGGTTCAACCATGAATTCCCTATCTGGTTCGACCCGCAATCAAACACATTCAATGTTACATCTATAATGCATTATTGAGGAGAGAGAAACATACAATTTATTTTGCTACACTACTTGAACATCTTGCCACTGAATTATGTGTCTAGGATCATGTATGTATTTTTTTAGTAAAGAGACATGGAATATGCTATGAACATGAATAGGGTCAGGTAGAGCTAATGTATAAGATATTGGACCAACTCGTGCAATAATCTGGAAGGGGCCACAAAACTGTGGGGTTATTTTAGAGAAACCATTCCACCTTAAGGTACTTCGTCTAGGTTTCACCCTTAAATATACATGATCTCCCACTTGAAACTCTTGATACGATCTTCGTTGATCAACATAATTCTTCTTCCGATATTGGGAGGCTTTTAAATTGGATCATACCTTTTTCACTATAGCTTCCTGTTGAAGGCATGGAATGTCTCTGGCTCAAGATCAGGGATAACCACCCAGTTGAGAACTTGAAAACCATTCTATATCCATTTGGAATAGTGGCTCCAACTGGGGATGAAGGGACCAGTTTCCCTTTAAGTATACATGATGGGATTTGGAGTGTAATCATAAATAAAATATATGTGGTGGATAGAGACGAAAGTAATACAAACATGTATACATATATATATCTAACTATCTATTTCCCAGGTTTAAACTTATCCTTATCCTGCGATTTAAAGATTCCTTAATATGCTAAACAATATAGATCATATAGAATTTCAAGAAATAAATACAAGAAAGATAATTAATTTGATTGAATAGTTAATCAAATTAATTGTTTTAAAACATATCACGTATAAGATTTCGTTGTTTCTACAATGCATTCAAGAATAACAACTTCATACTCTTCAATAGTGAATAAGTATTCAACAATATATAAGATAATACACAAAAAAACAATAAAGAAAATGTGACTATCCATCAAATATAAACATAGCGATAAAATAAGGATAATAGTACCTGATAGATCCATTCTCTTCTTATGGAAAGAAAACAGTATTGGTTCCTCCTTCCTATTAATATACTTGAAAGATACAATAGTTCGAGTCTCTTAAGTTTCTTTGCAATAATTCAGAACCCCTTTCTAAGTATATGAAATGGGTATTTATAAATAAAAATATCAATTACAAAAATAATGAATACTTAAAATGCTGAGGAGGTCCAAACAAGCCTCCTTAATATAAAAATAAAAGACAAAAATAGAGTATGTTTGAACAAATCATCCAGAATGAGAAGCCTATTGTGCTTTCATTTGCTGCCTGATTTCGTAAATATCCATTATGGGCTTTAATTGTAGAGGATGAGATGGGTTTAATAGCATCTAGCCCGCATAAATCGCATCGGAGAGTGATGACAACATGTGGATAGTAGTATTTGTCAAACACCATAACATAATCCATTGGCTATGTGGTTTAACTAAGTTTTTCTAATAGTGTTCAAAGTTTAACTTGGATAACTTATTTATGTTATCTACCTTTGTCTTGGACGAATCCTGCTAGTGCTTCATTAGTATCTTGACATCAGGCCATGTAACGATGGGGCATTCTTGAATCAAGTTTGCATTGAATAGGTTCTCATGAATGGTCTCCATGATATTATTTGCGACGTCCCTTGCATTGAAGATGACTACCTCTACATGTTTCATTCTCATATCCCAATCCCAAAAAAGGATTTCCTTTTGTGTGTCTTGAATCCTTGGCAGATTGGCTACCATGCCTTCTACACTGCCTTGCCATGTAATATAGTTAGATATATTTTCTTCTATGTCATCAAAATATGTCCTCAGGTCGGACAACTGATTCATCAATGAATCACTTGTCTTACATAGATCATTGATTGTTGTCAGCTTTTGGAAAAATGCAACCTGTTGTTGAGCAAGGAGAGTGTTGAGTTATGTTGCTTCCTTCTTGAATTCTTCAAGCTTAGGATTATCTTTGAGTTGATCAATCCAAAGCTGAAGTTGTTGTAGTTGAACATCCTTACTTCTCATGTTTGCTTCATGTTGAAGCTTCATTTCATCAAAGCTATTTTTCAGCTGCATCATATGTACCTGCCATTCTTCACCAATACTTTGTCTTGCATTTCATAATGCCTGTTCTAATTGTAGGATTTTATCATCCTTTTCCTTGAGCAGAAGTTGTACTTCTGAGGCTTTGTCAACAATAGTTGTAGCATATGCCCTTGCGAATTGAGACAGTCTTGTGAGATCATTGCCAGGGTCGATTTGAGAATCCTTCCATATGACTTCTAAAGTTATATTTCCAGGAATTAAGGCCTGCTATTGCTCTGTCCTCTTTCTCTTATTTTTCCTTGTCATGATAACTTTATGTTTTGGGTTGTAGAATACATCCAAGGGATGTATTTCTTCAATATTGAGTACAACTTTAGATTTGGGGTGTTCCGAGATGACTTCCCAGTCATCGGTGCTGACTTCCTTGTCAAAAGATCCAATAGTGAGTGAAATATTCTTAGTAACCTCAGGAGTTTTAAGAATTTATATAGGATTTGTGGTCTAAGTTTCCTGCGAGGTTGTATTGACAATCTTGTCAAATTGTTCCCATACTTTATCCAAATTGTTGGTAGATGTTGATTTATTAGTATATTATGCTGATGATGTACTTTCAGTGTTCCCCTTCTTGACTTCAGGTTCCTTTAGGACTTGAGCTATAACCGGTTCTTGATGTAGAATTGGTTGCGAAATACTTAGGATGTCGAGGGGTATATTTTACAACGTTCTTTTCATGTATTCTTTGAATTTCTCTAATTCTACTAGGCTCACACGAGATTTTTCTAATCTCTCTACTTGTTGATAGTCCGTGGTTGTCTCAAAAAGGTCATCAAAATCATCTGGCTCATGTTGGAATATCCTCACTTTGACCCGCACTGTGACATTTTGAGCTTTCTTGACTGGGTCGTACTACCTAGGTTGGATAGTGGGAAATTTCATGCATAGAATTTTCTCAATTTCAAGCGTTGCATTCCTGAAGTTCTCTAGAGTAAAAACTCCACAGTGAATAGGAAAAGGTTCCCAAACAGATCTATTGGCTTCCTTATGAGATTTCGTCAATCCATTTCCCACAATCTGATATGCTACTTCTTTGGCCAAAAGTTTGTCTGATACATAGAGAGGGAGGACATGTGGGGCAGCTAGGCTTCCATAGATCTTGACATAAGTGAAACATTGTTCTCCGAACCATTTTCCTATGGCCATGAGGTCATCTAGAGGTTCCCTCGAAAATCTATGAGGTTTCTCATCAAAGATGGTTTGGTACAATGGTAGCATTACCCCATGGCGGGTTTTGTAAAATTGGGTTAGATAGTTGCTTTCCCATAGGATGTTGTGGTATATATGGATGGGGGTAGGATCTTCTAAAGTCCATTTCCATCCCACAGATGGAAAATCAGAGGTGAAGCATAGTGCATCCATAATATAAGCGCTCATAGAAAAGGGGGTAATCTCCCTGGTAGACATATTATATTTAATTATGTATGCTAGAATTTGAGTGGCCAAATTATTTAACAAAATGGTAGCCCAATCCATAATGTAGGAATCTAAGGTAGCTTCTATTAGGGGAACCCATTCTATAGTGAATTTCTGTGTATTAGGTTGTCTAAATAACCTACACATCATAACTGTGATATGACAATAAGGACCAGTGAGAGAAGCTAGGGAATACATACCCTTATCATCATGTTTGTGTTTGCTCGGCTCATTCCTCCACTGCTTGATTGGTTATGACTAAACTGGATGCTCATATGCGAACTTCTGAATAAACTGGGAATTGTATATCTTTTAGGGTTCTGGTAGATAGTACATCTTTCAGAGGTCTTCGGCTCTGAATGATCCAATATTCGTCTGTGTCCTTAAGGTTATGAAATTCCTGTCGACGATATTCACATCATAAATTACCCATTTCACTAAGTCTGTATATGGCATTATCTTTGCCCGAGAAGCTATCTGATGGAGATGAGAGTTGGTGACATCTGCCCAAGTGGTTTCAAATTTCAATGTAGTATCATCCACTATAGCCTGTCTGACAACTACCCTGGGTTCTTCTTCCTCGAATAATCTGTATATCGCTTCCCAAGAAGAACTTCTAACATCTGTAGTACACGTAGTATCTGAGAATAATGGAGGAATTTCAGTTACTTCTATAGTAGTTGGAGCCGATTGTGGCAGAACCACATTCTTCTTATTCTTCTTTGGAGCTCTTGACATTTCTCCTAAGCTCTGTTTCTTAGGACTAACCTGTGATAGAGAAAATATGGTAAGAATAAGGAGCAACAATTAGAGTTTGAGACTTATGGTTAGAATGGTAAAATAGCATGAAAACATGCATTTAATGCAAAAAATCTCGAAATTCTCAATGTAATCAACCGAATAATTTACATAACCAAGGTTCGTTAATACCATTATAACTGATAATAAATGAAGAAACATGGGTTTCACATGTCTTTTGGACAGGTTAGAGTCCCGTTGGATTATATTGCATCGCCAGTTTTTTATACGATCATTGATAGCTTTGCGAAGTGAGCATTTGCGATATGCAATTTGTGACATTCACTAAGAGATATGGCTGAGAACTTATTGCATGATTTATCACAATTGACATTTCTTGAGGGAAGACTGCTTTAAATCTTTGCGATGAGGTTATGGCAATAAAGTTCTGCAATGTAGGGAAAATCTTTATCGAGGTTTTGAGTTTATAATAACTTGGGGGAATGCAATATTTCCCTTTGCGATATGACATGGCTTAACCACGGGACTTGAAATATTATTCATGTGTGAGGGGACATTTTCTTCACTTAAACTTAATTAAGAATTTTATCGTGGTTGGTTAGGTCGAGGTTTCTGGCATCACACTAACTTAGCATGACACTTTAGTTCCTTGCGATTAGAGATATGAGAAATTCGTGAGACCTATTCAACTTTAAGTCCTTTTCTAATATTAATGGAGTTAAGACCTAAGGTTAGGATGATTCTTTATTTTAATTTTTTTAGAATTTATTTTTATATATTTCATTAAAATACTCTATAATTAAAATTTAAAAGGGTCCCCATTATTCAACTAAGTTACTTATTTAATAATAATGGGGGGTTGTTGAGTGACACAACGCTTCCATGTCTTTAAGCGTGTCAAGCCCTAGCATTAGTTTATCCTTCTGGCTATTCCAATTGATCGACGATCGGCACCCCCTCCCATACAACACTTCGAATGGACTCATTTTCAACGGTGCATGATAATAATTGTTATAAGAAAATTTCACTAGGTGTATGTATTCCTCACATTTCATGGGTTGATGCATTACGTATATTCTAAGCATATCCTACATTACTTGGTTTACCCAATCAGTTTATCCATCTGTCTGTGGATGATAGGCAGTACTGAATTGTACCTGAGTGCCCAAGACAGTGAATAGGGACTTCCAAAAAGCGGAGGTAAACTTCACTTCTCTATCTAAGATAACCATCTTTGGGATTCTGTGTAATCTGAAAATTTCCTTCATGAAGATGTCAATGATTTGTACAACCTTATAAGTTGATTGGACCAGAATAAAATGAGAGAATTTGTTCAATTTGTCTACTACCATTATAGAATCATTCTACTCTTTTTATTTTGGTAGCCCAGTAATAAAGTATAATATTACAATCTCCCATTTCCATTTAGGAATGGGTAGAGGGTGAAGCAGGCCAGCTGGATGCTAATGTTATGCTTTCACTTGTTGGCATTCTAAACATTGTTCCAAATACTGGGTTGTTTTTGTCTTCATACTTGGCCAGAAGTAGTCCTTCCTTAATGTTGTAATTAATTTTTGATATCTTGGGTGCACAGTATATGGATTTCTATGATATTCGTCCAAAACAAATCGCTTAACAACTTGCTAATTTGGTATGTAAATGTGATCCTGTACATCAAAATTCCTTCACTGTTAACATCATAGCCTAACTTCCTTTCAGAGTTGTCTCCCTGTTTTTCCTGTTTCCATAAAAATTGGTATTCTAGATCTTTTAAAGCAGCTTCTTTTGTTTGATTTGAAAAATCAAATTTATTTTTCTAAAAGAAATCTCATAGATACAGTTAAGTATTTGACTTAAAGCATTAGCTACCTAGTTTTCCTTGCCCTTCTAATTCTTAATGTTGAAATCAAACTTAGAAATGCAGTGCATTGCGCTTGATAGGCATTTAGGTTTGGTTGATGAAAGAAGTTTGTTAGGCTACTATGATCTGTCATGAGAATAAAATTTTTTCCCAACAGATAATATCGCCAAATTTTCAGTGCAATGAACTATTGCGGTGAGCTCCAAGTCATAGGCTAAATAATGTTATTCATGGTCCTTCAGCTTCTGTGACTGATATGCCACCACACGACCCTCCTGCATTAGTACACCACCAATTCCAGTTTGGCATGCATCGGTACAAACCAGGAACTCCTTGTTCGGATCTACTATCCTTAGAATTGGTGTTTGTAGTTAGTAGATGTCTTAATTGTTCAAAACTTTGTTGGCAATCCTCAGTCCACTTAAAAGCTTTCCCCTTTTTTTTCAAGGATTTCAGGGGGTATGCCACCTTAGAGAATCCTTTTATAAAGAGGTGGTAATACCCAACCAACCCTAAGAGAGAATGGATATCTTCCACATCATTGGGAACGGGCCACTCCATGATGGTTTTGATTTTCTCTGGGTCTACTGCTTTGCCTTCTTGTGTGATTATATGCCCTAGATACTATATCTCTTCCTTATAGAATTTGCATTTACTGTATTTCGCATGTAGTTGATGTTCTCTTAAGGTTTGCAACACAATTTGTTATTTCTTATGATGTTCTTCCAAGATTTTAGAACAAAATTAAAATGTCATCGATAAAAATCAGTACAAATTTGTCAAGATACAGATGAAATTTATCAAGATACAGTCAATTTGTTTATCTGTTGATAGTCAATGCACAATCTCAAGGTGACATCTTTATTTTTAACAAACAACACCAGAGATCCCTATGGGGATACACTGGGGCATATATAGTCTTTATATAACAATTCTTGTAGCTGAATTTTCAGTTTTGTGAGCTCTGGTATACTCATACTATAGGGTCTTGATGATACTAGATAAGTCCCTAGAACTAACTCAATAGTGAAATCTATATCCCTTTTTGGTGGTAACTACGATATTTCTTCAGGAAATACATCTGCAAACTCTTGGATTATCGGCGGGTCCATTAGTTCAGCGGTTACCTCATTAGTTTTAACATAGGCCACTTGTACTAAATAGATACAAAAACCCTTCCACAAACATTTTTCCAACTGAGAGGCAGTAATTGGCCTCAACTGCACAGGTCTCTTAATTCCTTGAACTTCACTTCTAATACCTACCCCATTCAATTAACTAATTGTCTTCTCTTTACAATTCACCAAATATCAATGGGCCTCCTGCCAATCCATCCCTATTAGGATGTCATAAGATCCCAAAGGTAAGACATTCAGGTTCACATTAGTGGTTTGGTCTGCTAATTCAATAGAGAACTCTTCTACTTTAGCCCCCACTCGTCTCTTGACTCCTATGGCTAGTTGAACTAGCCAAGGGTTTTTAAATTTCTAGGTTTGTAATTGAAAATGTTATAATATTCTAGGAATTATGTAACTTAAGCTAGCACCAAGATCTATCAAAATTGAAACAGTGTGTTTAAACATTTTACCTTCTATTTTGATCGTGCTATATTGCTGATAATCCGCGTAACAATCTTCCAAATCCACATTAATTTCGGTATGGTTCTTATTACTTTTCCCACTCTTGAAGCCTCCTGTATGTTCTCTATTAGTTCCAATATCCCATGATGAGGAAAATTCTTAATGTAGTGTGGTTCTCCACAACCCCAACATTGTTGGGGTAGTTTCTAACCTTGATTACCCTCAGACTTAGTAGATGGTTCCACTGGTCTGGTCTCATTTTGAGGTCGAAATTTATGTTATATTTTCTCCATATTTCTCCTTTGCTGCCCCTTAAAATTATTCTTGGGATTGATTGTTCTATTATTTCTACTATTATGTGCAGTTTCTTGTCCCTTCTTACCGACCCATCTTTTACCATTACCCTTTTTCTGCATCTGCTGATAGGAGATTCACACTTTTCTTACATCGTAATTCATGGTTTTGGGATAGTCAAATTCAAGTCGTTCTCTCATATACATTGGTAAGATACTAACAAACCTTTTCACTTTAGATTTCTCCTTTCATAAGTATGGTACATATCATAGCAAGGAAGTGAACTTGGCCACATATTCATCCATAGTCAGCTGACCCAATCTTAGCTCAATGAATTCTTTAGCCTTATCATCATAAAACCATTTTGTTAGATATTTATTCCTGAGTGTTTCTGGAATGCTTCCCAAGTAATCGATTTCTCATCAAAATAATGCACCTCTTTTACTTCTTCCCACCACAGGGTATCCTTCCCTTGCAGCTAGTAAATGGTTAGTCAGGCTTTTAGATTTTCATCATACTCATAGATTTGAAAGTACTTGGTCATATTTATTAACTAAGACTATACAGATTCCTCTGCTTCACCATCATAACTTGGAGGCTTAATCTTCTTGAATTCACCTTGCAACTCAACTTTCTACTTCTTTGCCTTTTTGTGTCCGTCACTACCTGATGTGTCTCCATACTCCTTTTCCTACATTTTTTGATTCCCTTCTGATTCTTGTGTTTGAATTTATTCTAGTATGATATCCTCTCTCCTTCTATTAGATTCTTCTCGATTACCATTGTCATAACTAGGTTTAGAATTTCGATGATTTTGTTTATCTTTTAGGATCTTTAGAATATGCTCTTGATCATGTAATAAACATTCATTTTTAGTTCGAAGGGTTCCCATCTCTAACTGGAGTTGTTGGATTGTTTCCATCATTGTGGTAGTCATGTTACGAGATTCATTCTCCAGTTGAATCCATAGCTCAAAATTTGTTACTTCTACCAGTATTAATTCAGGCTCAGCATTGGGTCTTGATGATGGTGTGAAAGCAGGTCCACCTCTTCTCCTCATAGCGCTCTCTCTGTGAACACACACAACACAATTTTGTTTGTCACCCAATCAGGTCCTCAATGTAGAACCTGGCTTTGATACCATCTGTAATATATCTCCTCCATAATATCATATTTTTTTTTTTAACATATATGTGTTTACGAAACCATCCAATTTTATAAAATCATTTTGTTATATTAATTCAATGAGCATGTTAATATATCCGCAGTAATATAATATTAAAATTGATTTCATAATTAAAATATAAACAACCCTCAGATTAATATAATATTAACATGGTATTTAACATATAAATAGCCTTCACATTAAAATAGCATTAACATTAGTTCCACATATAACATATACTAGCGGTTATCTATGGGTTACCCAACCCAGACCTTCCAAACTCTCCAGAAACCCAACCCCTACATGACAATTCTCTCTTGAGATTGACACCCCATCCATGGTGGGAACGTTTTTGGGATTAGTGTGTGATCAACGATGGATGGTGTTTCGGGTGGAATTGATGGTGGAGATCGTGGGGAAGGAGTTAGAGGATAACTACCCTCCCCATGCTCATTCTTAGTTATTTCATTGTGCATGTTCACTGCTCTGTCCTCGTCTCTACAACTTCTGCAATGTTCAGCATTTTCTTTGAGTTTTCATGGTTCTGTAACTTCTCGGATGCTATCCTGGTCTGTAAAAGCTTATGTCTAGCCAAGGCCTTCACCGGTGAGGTCATGTAACCTATTAAACTGAGTTTTTGTTTTATTTTTCTTGATTTACTATGACATAGTTTAATATTTTGGGTTTGTGTGACAAGAATGGTCATTAGTGATCCTTATCATTTGAAGGATCAACTGTCCATCTCGCTTGACTCTCCCTTCCTCTATAGGGTTCAGGTAATGACTATATATATATATATATATATATATATATATATATATATATATATATATATATATATATATATACATATATTCCTATGCATGTAATTTCGATTATGAGTAAATACAAACCTAGGGAGTTTGACTTGTTTTACTTGCTTTGTTCCTTAATCTAGGAGAGTCTCCTTCGCACATTTCAAAGGAGCCACTAGAGTTCCACACCCTTAGCCAAACGACCTCCTGAAATTTCAGGTGTGATTGTAATATCTCACGATGCAAAACGACCTTATTGCATCATGGGTTTCTAATATATTATGCATCGCGTACACCCATAGTTTGAGAAGGGTTTATGTTCTTGGTTATTTGGGGGTTTTATCTCACATAATTTTTCTATGGGTTTTAGTTTGTATAGTTGGCATCACTCAGAAAGGGTTTCGTTTTATTTAAACTTAAGGATTGTTAATTAATGGTCATGGCCATCAACAAATATGGTTCTTCCAGATGAACTCTCGGCCCTACTTGGCCACAAGAGAAATATATATATATATGTGTGTGTGTGTGTGTGTGTGTGTGTGTGTGTGTGTTTTCTTTTGAATCTAAGGCTCATTCAAGATAGACCCTATTTCTCTGTGCATCAATTTTCTATTATGGCATTTGTTACTTTAACAAGTTCTACTATATTCGCTAAATGTATTACTACATAAATATTTATTTCCATTGTGATATGATTTAAGCCTTGTATACCGAGGACTGTTCCTCAACGACCAACCACAAGACTAACCCCAAACCCTTGGTTTCCCCATGCTGCTACAGGTTTCACCTTTAATTTTCATTCTTGTATGATTAACGAACTTAGAGTTACACCTCTAAAATTCACTGTTTGTTTTCGATTTAGATTATTTTGTAGCAGCTACAAACACCCTCCAAATTTTTTCCTTAGCTTCATTTTGGAGCCTTCCTGCCAACACATCATAGAAGCATGTCTTGCTTCATCAAGTACACAAGCTTCAGTGTTTCTCTTGCAGAAAGGCAGCCTGGCTATCAGAGCTTGATGCATTCCCCTCACATGCAGTTTCTCCAGACTTGGTCTAGCTGTAGGCTGAGCAGCTCCTTCAAGAAATTGTGTAATTCTGGAGGGAAACCAGCCTTCCCTCAAAAAATTTCACAATTCAATATGGCAACCTATCGGGCTCTAGAATTGCACAATTCTACTAGTGAGGCTTCATCGAGAAAGTTACGCAATTCTTCTTAGTAGGGTTTCTCACCCCAGGAATTGCGCAATCCCAGGCAGAAGTCAGCTACTCTACCCATAAATTGTGCAAATCCACTGGGCAGTCAGCCCATATCCCATCCAGAAATGCACATTTTTTCCTAGCAGTTGAAGAACTTCTTGCATGTGTAGTTGGGTTGACCAATTCCACTCGGGACCAAGGAAACTTGACTTGCATGCATGGATTACTTTTCCCGAAATATCAAAAGGCAACATGCAAAAAGCATCCCTTGATTCAGGGAGCTATTTTTAGCAGCTGAAGGTTACATGCAAATATCATTTTAGAATCTTTTCTCCATGTGTCGCCTTTTCCTATATCTATGGCATGCGCGTCATGAGCCCAAAATTATTTATTAGATGCATTAGAGCTCATTCTTTCACATTGATCTTGGATCTTATTGTGGCCACAACCACCACCCATTCAAAACTTGCCTTGGCAACAATTTTGGATGGGTCCCCTAGAAGTTAATATTGCATCTCTCCGAATGATCTATTTTACCTGAGGGATTTGTCTTTTTGGAGAGCCAAATCTTCCATTCACAAATGGTTAAATCCCTTTAACAAATCCCTCACATATAACCTCGTTTAAGCCCTTCATTCCTATGCTCATCGGGATTTATTTAACTCACAAAACCCCCATCGCATCATTCTTCCCATCATAGCTCTTTATAGCAGAAAGGCTCAAAACATGCATAAATCATCCCTTTTTCACTTATCACACTCAACCTTGGAACATAACGCATACCATAAGGCATCGGACCCAACGACACTATTAACCATACTTCATATATATGTCGGGTCTGAAGCCCCATCTCATATCACAATCAGCCAAGGTCTAAGTCTTATATATATAAGGTGTGCCACTTGTTGTGCTCTACAACAACCACCCATTTCATATCATTTTTATTCACAAAATTATCATATGAAATGGGTGCCTTTTAGTTTTGATTGGTATCAACTTTGTATTATTCAAAACGGTTCGAAAACAAAATGAAAACATTATAAAAGACCTTTTTGACAAACCAATTTTGGACTTATAATATAAATAATCAATCTTTTATCATTGCGATAAAGCGATCGCAAGATCGCATATCGCAATGACAAAGGAGGCATAACTTAAAAAAAACCATCGGTTTGCTCCGACGCGATAACATGCAATGTGATGCGATATCGCTATCAGCGATCAGCGATACACTATGCATGCTTTTTAAAGTGTCTTTCGATCCGATGTGATGCGATATCGCATATCGGCGATCGGCGATATACCATGCATGCTTTTTAAAGTGCCCATACTCCCAATGCGATGCGATGCGATATCGCCATCGGCAATCAAGGAATTCAAAAGGTGTCAATATGAAGATTTAAGTCTTCCCTGACACCCGATTGTGATAAAGCCAAAAGCACAAACTTCAAAAAGCCATTAAGGAAGAGGGATATTACGATTAATTCGTATTAAAAGCCTTATCTTTCAAACAGTGATTTACCTACGCTCAACCACCAAAACATTCAAGGCATGCTTAAACAAATCATTCGGCCGATTAATGATATGATGGGAATTTAAAGGATTGGCAGGTTTTAACGGCCATTTAATGAAATAGTAAGTCTTAAAATCTTCTCATAGATTGTATCCGCGGCCACTTTAAAGTTAATCCCTCATCACGCATTGATGAATATATCTCACTCGTATTTGGTTTTCACTACCAATTCTCTGTGTTACGCTTATTTCCACTTATGTGCAGAATTCTTCCGAAGTAATAGATTCAAGCAGAATGGGGAAGAAGTCTAAGAAAACCACAGTCGCTTCCACTGTACCAGCCACAGGACAAGCTGTCACTAATCCAGCAAATAAAAAGAAAGGATTAATATCTGATACTACATGCTTAGGACTCGCCAAGACCACTTGGCAAAGTACCTATAATTTGATTGAAGCCGAAGAACCAAAGGTGACAGGAGTACAAGCTACAAAGGGTTCCAGTAGAAAATCTGATGGTACTTTGAAAGACTTGGCCGACTCTTTCCTTCATCGGATAGCGGCTCGGGAGCAAATTCTCCCATATACGGATGTAGTAAAGTGGGCAATTGAGGAAATCCAAATTACAGACAGAACTTTCTACACCAAAGATGGGAGAATCTTCGGTTCATTCAAGGCTGATGATTTAAGGCAAATGTATCATTTGCTTGAGCCAGAGAAGAAATACAACAAGGCATTTCTGGAGAAATTCCGAAATGAGAACGAAACTGAATCCGAACCCATTCGGGAATGGAGGCAAAATCTGGCGAAACACAAGCATGAAACTTCCGGTAAGTACTCTGTGGATTCTCTATGTTCTTTGTATTGTTATGCTGGGATAATGATGTGTAGATTGTGGGGGTTGCACGATTCCGCTAATTTCACTATAGAAATGGTTCCCTTGATGGAAGCGGCATGTAATAGCGAGATAATGGATTGGGAAACCATACTGTCAGATAAGCTAGCAAAAACAGTTCTTAGTTTTAGAACTAAAACTTCTGTCTCAGAAAGGATTATTCCCCCATTCTACTACAGTGCTTATATTCTAGATACCCTGTGCTTTAATTCTGAGTTTCCTGTACTTGGCTGGAGGTGGACTCCACAAGACCCCATGCCTATTCACATATACCACCAGAAATTGTGGAAGACTTCCTACAAGCACCATTTGTACCAAGTCTGTAATGGCTTCATGTTACCCATTCATTATTCTATTTTTAATAAACCTGCTCCCAAAATTTCTTACCAAGCAGGGATTGATTTAACATCAATAGGAAGATGGTTCGGAGAGGAGAAATTTACTTATGTAAGAATTTTTGGCAGCCAAGCCGAACCTCATGTCCTTCCTTTGTACATACCTGACAAACTACTGGCAAGGGAGATAGCCTATCAGATCATTGCCGAGGGAGTTACACAGACTCTCAAGAAAAATAAGAAGCAGGCCTAGCCCTCCTTTCCTCTGAGATGTGGTGTCTACACTTTGCATGATTTCAAACATGCAGAAAAAGAAGCTGCAAAAATCAAATCATTAACTCTAGCAACTCTCCCAAGTAGGCGATTTGATCCCAACAAAGTCGCCTATAATGCACTTGAACAGGCCAAATTAACAAAGTTTGATCATGTAGAAGATCAGTTTGACGACCTGTTCTCTTCAGCTGAATCAATGTATCAGGTTAGATCATTGGCCATAATGCAATACAAAGATGAAGGGTTAACTGAATTCAACAGACTTAGAGAACAGAGGTTGCAAACTCTGCCTCTAGATCTGTTAGCAACAACCCCAGCAACAAGACCAAGCGATCCTGAACAACAACATTCAAAGGAACCTCCGGTTACAACAAAAGAACAAAAGAAAGCGTAGGAGGAAACCCAGACTAAAGAGCAGGAGAAAGTGTGGGAGGAGACCCAGACTAAAGAGCAGAAACAGAGCAACATAGAAGTGAATGTGGATACTCATATTGATCCAAAATTGCTCCAGGAATGGCAGCAATTTGATTCTATTATCAGTAGTCTGGAATGTTCAAAGGACACCGAAACTTCAAAAGCAGCAGATACACAGGAAACCACTTCACAATAGGTTCCAAGTGGAACCAGCGGCCTACCCAGTTCAAAGGAAGTAGAAATAATACCAAAGGACTCCTCCGATCAAATCATTTTGCAGGTAGAAGAAATTCCTCCCTTGGATGTCTTCTATAGCCCAAGGCACAAAGCTGTAGTAAAACGACAAAGGAAGAGAAGAAGGACTGATCAACCTTCCCTTTTCCCAGAACAGACGGTCACGGGCAATGTGGTTTGGAAGGAGGAATTTGACCCCTCTGATGACCTAACAAAACTATCACAATATGCTGGAGCCTATTCGGCAGCAACAATAGACAAAGCATCAGAGGTGAGTCTTTATTAAAAACAAAAGACCGGGAAATATTTTTATTGCAGGCACAACTAACAGAAGCACAACAGAAAGTGGAGCAGGTAGAACAGCAATTGTTAACACAGCAACAAATAAATAATCAATTAACTCAACAATTGCAGGCAGAGAAACAAAGGATTAATCACAGCGCAATCTAGAAGCAGAAAGAGTTGTCTGAAGCCTTGGCACAACTGAGGGCAGCAAATGAACAAATGCTGAAGACAAAAGATGAGCAGATTGCTCAACTATCAGCACAACTTGAGAAGACAAATGGCGTCCCACAAATAACCAAATTCAAATTAGAAGCATTACAGGTAAATAAGGCATTAATAGCCCAAATCAAGCTTCTATGTCAACAAATCGCCCAGGCGAAGCCACTATGCGAATTGATGGCATCAATAAGTAAACAAACAAAAAAGGCTAGAACAGAATTAGATCAAGCTGAAGAAACGATAGCTAAATTTCTTGACTAGCAAGATACTGATCAGGGACAAGCGGCGAATTTACCAAGAATTTTAGAGTCGCATAAAGATATATTGTTTACAGAATGGCAGTCCTAGTTAATGAAAGTAGAGAGGGCAATTTCAAGGTGCAAATCAACCACAAGTAATTTGGTTGATTTGGTTAATAATACTCTCTACTTGTCAAACATGATTTCCCAATGCACTCCAGGTAAATTGACAGCAGTCAAAACATTGGAGCAGTCATGCTATCCAGATCTAGAGGAAAAGGGGAGATTAATTGCTGGAATTAATAGCTTAACATGGGATACCTATTGGTTCTTCTTGGTAAAACCACACAGTCAAAGAGCCGCCCTCAAATGCCTTACAGATGCAATCGGGTATATTATCCCCGATATTCAGGATGCCACTTATGCTGCCTAGCTTAACTCTCGCCTCAACAGACTGTCCGAAGTGGAGCCAATGCTTGGGATAAGTCAGCTCAAGTTTAAAGGCAAACAACCTACTTGATGATTCATGCTGCCGACTGCCAGGTTGCTAAGAAGGAGATACTCAAAATCATTTGATACCAATTAAGTAGGATTTCAGTTTCATAGATAGTTAGTTTAATTCAGTATTTATAGACCCTTTCATGTTTTTAGAAAGGGTTGTAAAGTTTTGTACTTGACTTAAAACCTGAAGTTGCACTACTGTGCTTCAGGCATATTCTTTTATAAAACTGGACCAATCATTCTGATTTTGGCAAAGAAGCTTTTATGCAAATGTGCACTACTGTCTTTGTTTGAAAGTATTTCTGCGTTAGAGGAAGAATTTCAAATAGCGATTGATGTTGGAGAGTGACTCGCAGCTCATATGGTACTATTATCTATGTCTGAATCCATTCTTTTAATATGAATTGTTATTTGATCACCTTTGCTATTATCGAATATATATATGTGTTTTAACAACATTTCTTTATTCCCTTCACCATTGAATGTTTATGGTAATGCTTTTCTTTTGATCATATATGTATTGATGATATAAATGATGAGTGTAGAAATATTGCGTTAATCACTTTGTTTAACTATTTAAGCAAAGTAATCTTTGAATGAGTAAATGTCCATGTTTATTAGATGGAGTCATCTACATGCCTGTTAATAAACATAGATCATTAAGCGCTACACCTCAAAGTACAATAGTTCCCGAGATTAGTAGTAATTCTTTTTATTTTGCTAGTAAATTAAGTTATTCGTCTATCATTAGATTAGTTAATCAATCATTCATTCATTCCATTTATTCATTGCTGGGAAACTGGTCCCATTATCCCCAGTCAGAGCCACCATTCCAAACGAAAAAGGAGCTGTATTAAGGTCCGGACAGGGTGGTTATCCCCCAATGTTGATACAACGATTTTCGGGGCATCAACATTTTTGGCGCTAGAAGGAGGGCCTCAACTGTGAATGGCAAGCAAACCTAAATCTGTAGGCCATTCTAAGAGTAATTCTCCCTCCGCATCACCTCGTACTTCCCAATTGGATGCTGGTTCTCCAGTATCCAAACAAGAAGAAGAGGAATCAACTACCACTGCTCAAATCCATCATACTCCAGAACAACTAAGTCTTGAATCCCCTGAAGTCCAGTCTCTTATACACAAACTTCAGAGCTTCTCGATTTCACCACAGAAATCTGAGGTATCTCAAAGTAGTGCGACTTCACAGTTTAATTTACCTCACCCTCTCACCAAAATTCAGAGCGGAAAGCTCGGTATTGAACCCACTGAGTTCCCTTTACCCAAAAGGAAAAAGTCGAAGAAATACACTGAGGGATCTGACAGTGAAGAGCTTTCATCCACATCCTCCATCTCACCTTCCCCCGTGCGAAGTCAACCATCCACTCCCCCATTACATATTGTTGTCCATCAGGGATTAGGGACTTCAACATCCCAACCTGCTCACTCTGCAACATCATTTCCTTCCTATACATTTGGAATTTCAACAGTAGTATCATCTACTACTGCTGTTATAATGGCAGATCCATGGACCAGGCCTAGTGCAGTCAACATGCCTGCACCATTGCATGCATTACCTGATGCTCCTGAAAAATGGCTACCCAAGTTTAACCCAGATGATGGAACGCAAGCTGAGGAACATATTAATAACTTCATGTTGGCAGTTAACCTGAAGGGAGTAACAGAGCAAGATGTTGTTGTTAGGCTTTTCCATTATACTTTGCAAGGATCAGCAGGATCCTGGTATTTTTCTTTACCTTATGGTTCCATTACCAGTTGGATGACTTGCCAAGAACAATTTCTTACTAAGTATGGAGATGATAGGTCTTTGGCTACACTAATAAACGATCTCTCCAATCTTAGGATAGAGCATAGGGAACCAATTAAGGAATTTAACGCGTGATTCAATAAACTCTTGAATAAGATCCCAATGGCCTCCAAACCAAGTGATCAAATCTGAAGCGAATGGTATATAACTACCCTACCTGCTAATATAGCTATTTTTGTAGACAGGGCTGGAAAACCTAATTTAGCTGAAAACATGAAAGAAGCACTTGCTGTGGAGAAACATATTAATGCTTTAGAAAAGAAAACTGCTCTGGAAGACAGAAAAGCCAAAAAAGTTTCTTTTAAAAATGATTCAAAGAAGAAAACCCCTAAAGATCCATATGACATGGAAGGCCTTCAAAAGGTCCTCAAGACTATGTCAAATGAAATGGTTGAAATCAAAAAACAAGTAGCCGAAACCTCAACCAAAAGACCCTTTAGAAATTATAAGAAAACTGAATCAAAACCACCAAATGTTATATCAAATGCAGATTCAGATCTTGAAGAAGGAGATGAAGAAACAGCTACACCAACTGATGAAGAAGAGGAAGTTGTTGAATGTCATGGAATGTGGGATTTTATATTACCTAACTCCGATACAAAAAATGAAGAAGAAGCATTTCCTGTCACTCCCAGGAGTAGAGGTACCTCCGAACCCGTTCAGACAACTTCAAAGAAAAGAAGTGCAGGTGCTGCTATAACAAAGGAAAGATACCCCCGAAGAAGCCACCTGTGACAATTCCACAAAACCAACCTTCAACCTCAACAATCCCATCAACATCTAAGACACTGGTAGTGTCTGATTCAGTGGATTACAATATTGTTGATGACATGAAAAAGACCAAGGCAAACATTACCATGTTTGAACTTAGTAAATTGAAACATCAGCAAAAATTGCTTCTCAAAGAATTAAATGCTGTTCCTACTTCACCTCTTCCCAGTGCTAAAGCTCCAAATGATACAGGTCAACCACCTTCTGGTATGGTCGAAGCTACTGATGCAGTCTTAATAGGAGATAGATCAAACTCTCATACTCCACCTTTCCTTCTAACCTATGAGATCTACAATAGAAACCTGCACAACTACTTGATTGACTCAGGGGCATCTTCTAACATAATGCCAGCTTCAGTTTGTTCCAAACTGAACATTGAACCCCAGAAGTCTGCTATTCATATTGTACAGTTGGACAGGACTAAAGTACAGGTTTTGGGAGAGATCAACTCCATAACTATCAGGTTATCTGCTGATCCCAGAATAGTACAAAGGATTGATATCCTAATCGCCAATATACCTGAATTTTATGGTTTGATCTTGAGTATGGATTGGTCTGAAAAACTACATGGGTATATTTCTACTGATTGGTCACATATGTGGCTTCCCTATAAGGGTAAGCCAAATCAAATAAGGATCGATCGAGAAAAGCATATGACCCATACAGTTACTGAATTTGAGCAAGAAAACCTACCAATAGCATTTAATAACAACATTTTGGGGAATTATTCATCAGAGTCATTCTTTGGCAACTTCGCTGCCCAACCATCCCCTTTCTTAGTAAATCATTCTACATCCCAGATCGAAAATTATTCACAAACAGATAGGTCAAGATGTTTCAATGATACTGAGAAAATTGTAAATAAAATTGTTAATACTTCTTTATTTTGGTCGTTATATTTCGATGGGTCCAAATCTAGTGAGGGCTCAGGAGCAGGATGTATTTTGATTAGCCCGCAAGGGGAAAAAACAATGTTGTCCTGTAGGTTAGAATTTGAAGGCACAAATAACACAGCAGAGTATGAAGCCTTAGTCCAAGGACTATATAAAGCTATTGACCTCAAGGTCCAATATTTGAAAGTGTTTGGAGATTCTGAAATTATTATCAAACAGGTAAGGAATACAATTCATTGTCTTTCCACCCATCTCAAACATTATCAATCGCTGATATAGGAACTCACCTCCCACATTTTGGCATTCAATATTTCTTCTATTCCCAGGTCTCAAAATTTGGCAGCTGACCTGCTAGCCAATGTTGCTTCCAAGCTCCTACCTTCCGAAGACTACAGCCCAGATAGATTTTCAGTAGAATTGCTTTTTAGGCCATCAATTCCCGACAATGTAACTAATTGGAGAGTATTCAACCATGATGAAGACATTTTACAGTTCTTAACTTCCGAAAAGTCCTATGATGATCAAATCATCGAGGAAAACGAGCATGACCATCAAATGAGAGGTAAACCCGAGGAGAATTCAATCCCTAAGCCTGTGGTGAAGCTTGAGGATCTTTATGATATTAAAGACAGGTTTAAACCTGTGACTAATGCAAAGCTCCAAAGTTCTACCCTAAGGTTTGAGTTGATAAACCTTGGCACTGAGCAAACTCCTCAAAACATTAATTTAGGATTAGGACTTTCCTTGGAAGAAAAAGAAGCATTCATTAGACTGTTAAGGAAAAATAAACAGGTTTTTGCTTGGAAATATGATGATTTAAAGACATATGATACATCCATCATCCAACATACCATTCCAATGCTTCTCGAACAGAAACCAATTCAGCAGAAATTGAGAAAAATACATCCGAACTTAGAGAGTCAAATAAAATTTGAACTTAATAAACTCCTGAAAGCTAAGATTATTTTTCCCGTTCGGCACTCAAACTGGGTCTCCAATATGGTGCCAGTCAGAAAGAAAAATGGCGACATTAGGATTTGTATAGATTTTAGAAATTTGAACAAGGCGAGCTTAAAAGATAATTTCCCATTACCTACCATGGAGCAGATACTCCAATCAGTAGTAGGCTCTGAGTTAATGTCCTTTCTGGACGGTTTCTCAAGATATAACCAAGTTTTGGTCCATCCTGATGACCAACTCAAAACCACATTCAGAACAAAATGGGGAACATATGCGTATCAGAAAATGCCCTTCAGACTTATTAATGCAGGAGCGACGTTCCAAAGAGCGATGGATATAGCTTTTAAAGGGTTGATTAATAGAACAGTAGTCGTCTACCTAGACGATATTACTGTATTTTCTAAAGAGAAGACCAATCATTTGCATGATTTAAATCAAATCTTTCAACGCTGCAAAAGATATGGTATTTCTCTTAACCCTAAAAAATCTTTCTTCGCTCTTGACCAAGGAAAGATCTTAGGCTTTATTGTGTCTAAAGATGGCATTTATATTGATCCTGACAAGATCAAAGAAATCTCTGAAATCCCTTTCCATCATAATAAAAAATTCATGCAGTCATTTTTAGGCCAAATTAATTTTGTCAAAAGATTTGTTCCAGACTTTTCTCAAATCATTTTGCCACTTCAAACTATGATTAAGAAAAATTCAGTCTTTAAGTGGGGATCAACAGAAAAGGAAGCGTTTGATTTAATCAAACAATCAATAATCAATGCCCCAGCCTTAAATACTCCAAATTTTTCTAATCATTTCACACTGTATACTATCGCATCCAACTTGTCTTGTGCAGCAATACTCACACAGCTTAATGATCACAATTTGGAAGCACCCATTTCATTCTATAGTTCAAATCTTCAGGGTGCTGAATTGAATTACTCCGAGGTAGAAAAACAAGCCTTTGTTGTATATAAAGCTGTCAAACATTACAGACCCTTCCTTTTAAAAGCCCACACAAAAGTTATAGTTCCTTTCCCTGCAGTAAGGCAACTATTAATCCAAAGAGAACTAGGTGAAAAAAGGGCAAACTGGGTTACATCACTTCAAGAATATGATTTAGAAATTAAACCAGCAAAGATTGTTAGAGGCCAAGGTTTTTGCAGGTTATTGGCAGGAGCATCCAACATTCCAGAATCAGGTGATACAGATCAAACCGAAGAAATCAACCAGATAAGTATTACTGATTCGGAATCACAATATGCGGACTTGATCTTTTATTTGAAAAATGGGTATGCACCTCCTAACCTGTCTTACAAAAACAAAAGGGCCATTAGATTAAAAGCAAAAAATTTCACAATTATTGATGATGTGCTTTTTAGGCAAAATTATGATTCAATCTTATTAAGATGCCTAGAAAAACCTGAAGCACAAAAGGTTTTGCAGGAATTACATGATGGACCAACAGGAGGACATTTTGGAGCTGACACAACAGCCCACAAAATCATTCATGCTGGATATTATTGGCCCACTCTGTTTAGAGATGCTTATGAATATGTAAGGAAATGCCGAAATTTTCAAACTTCTAGTGGAAGGCAAAGAAAACTAGCTTTCCCTTTGCAACCGGTCAACATTGAACAGCCATTCGAGCAATGGGGATTGGATATCATTGGGGAAATTACTCCTTATTCTTCCAAACAGCATAAGTATATCCTTACTGCCACTGATTATTTTACTAAATGGGTTGAAGCAATTCCTTTGAAGACAACAAATTCTGAGGCAATAATTGAATTCATAGATCAATTCATCATTACCAGGTTTGGTGTCCCAAATGCTCTTGTTTTTGATAATGCATCTTACTTTTCAGGTAATGCTATGTTTGATTTCGCTATTAAAAGAGGATTTAAATTAAAATATTATGCTAATTACTATCCCCAGGGTAATGGTTCAGAAGAGTCTACAAATAAAAATCTAATTAAAATTATTAAGTGAACTATCGAACAAAATCATAAAACATGGCACAAATCCTTAATATTCGCACTATGGGCTAATAGGATAACACAGAAGGCTTCCATAGGATCTTCTCCATTCAACCTTGTATATGGAAAAGAAGCAGTACTACCCACAAATCTTGTTCTTGCTTCCCTAGCCCTAGTTCAGTTTATTGAGGAAAGCCCTTCTTCTTCTATTCAACTTAGACATGACCAAATTCTAAAATTAGAAGAGGAAAGGGAAAAAGACAAGGTTATTCATGCAAAACATCAGCAAATCATCAAGTCATCCTTTGATTCAGTCTCATCCGGTTCAAAACAATTTCAAGTCCGTGATTTAGTTTTGAAATGGGACAAAGCCCATGAAGATAAGGGAAAGCACACCAAGTTCCAAAAGATGTGGCTTGGGCCATTTTAGATCTGTGAGAAGATAGGCCATTCGACCTTCATATTACAAGATTTATCAGGTTTGAGAGATTCTCTCCCTGTTAATGGCCTTATCTTAAAGAAATTCTTCAATTGAGAAGGTAACCCCTTCTCCTTTTTAATAGAATTTTGTAGTTTGTAGGACCATTAGAAAACAAAGTTGTAAGGTATCTTCCATTAACCTTTGCTATACTTAAAAGTTGCTCAATAGAAGTAGTGATGATATTTACTTTTAAAATAATAGAAGTCTTAGATAAGAGGAACAATTTCTAGGAAACTAGGTATATTTGCATTCCGAAAACATACTTCAATTTTTGTAAACTCTTCTCAAAGTTTAGAAGTATTGTAAATCATTTTCTGTTTTCAAATTGGTCACAAAAAGGTTATCAATATCAAAATAGAAACTAATCCAATTTCAGCATCTTCAACTCTTACCCTGTCATCCATTTACTCTTAAGGAGAAAATTGTCCATCCCATTCACCAAAGTTTATGGTTACTCAGAGTGTAATTCTAAAATATTTGATATAAAAGATAAGAGGTCTTATTACAAGCCTGCTTACCATGATCATCGGGAAATAGTTTAACCGACATTACCAATACTGCATACCAAACAGGGTAATGGCTTAGAATTATAAGACAAGGGGTCTCATCACGAGCCAGCTTGTTCGGTTAGATTACTACCAGTGAATGGCATTGTCAACAGCTGGCCACCAAACCAGGACAATGGCTTTTTATCTTAGCAATAACAGAAAAAGGAAAGGAAATACAAAATATGAAAACATGTTTTGAATTCATTCTGTTAATCACACTCTTAAATGGATGGAATAATGGACAATAATATGGTTTAAAGGTATCCCTGTCGAAACTATGAACGTTTGCTGGCAGCAGAGGCTCTACCTATGACAGACGAGTTAACTATAAAAGCTGATTTGGAAAGGTTTTCTGTTTTATCATTATAAACCAATGGAGGCCTATTTAAAACTTAGAATGTATCTAATTTTAAATAAGAGAGGAAATTAGCAAAGATAGTTTCATTTTACTCGGAATGCATATATACCTAGTTATATTAGAATTTTCCCCTTTGATTAGAACTCTATTTTGAAAAGGATTAAGTATTTCCATACTTTTCAGAGATAATTGTTTCTTCCAGCGAATCGCCAATTGTTGTGCTCTACAACAACCCCCCATTTCATATCATTTTTATTCACAAAATTATCATATGAAATGGGTCCCTTTTAGTTTTGATTGGTATCAACTTTGTATTATTCAAAACGGTTCGAAAACAAAATGAAAACATTATAAAAGACCTTTTTGACAAACCAATTTTGGTCTTATAATATAAATAATCAATCTTTTATCATTGCGATAAAGTGATCACAAGATCACATCTCGCAATGACAAAGGAGGCATAACTTAAAAAAACCATCGGTTTGCTCCGACGTGATAACATGCAATGCGATGCGATATCACTATCGGTGATCAACGATACACTATGCATGCTTTTTAAAGTGTCTTTCGATCTGATGCGATGCGATATCGCATATCGGCGATCGGTGATATACCATGCATGCTTTTTAAAGTGCCCATACTCCCAATGCGATGCGATGCGATATCGCCATCGGCGATCGGGGAATTCAAAAGGTGTCAATATGAAGATTTAAGTCTTCCCCGACACCCGATTGCGATAAAGCCAAAAGCGCAAACTTCAAAAAGCCGTTAAGGCAGAGGGATATTACGATTAATTTGTATTAAAAGCCTTATCTTTCAAACAGTGATTTACCTACGCTCAACCGCCAAAACATTCAAGGCACGCTTAAACAAATCATTCGGCCGATTAATGATATGATGGGCATTTAAAGGATTGGCAGGTTTTAATGGCCATTTAATGAAATAGTAAGTCTTAAAATCTTCTCATAGATTGTATCCACGGCCACTTTAAAGTTAATCCCTCATCACGCATTGATCAATATATCTCACTCGTATTTGGTTTTCGCTACCAATTCTCTCTGTTACGCTTATTTCCACTTCTGTGCAGAATTATTCCGAAGTAATAGATTCAAGCAGAATGGGGAAGAAGTCTAAGAAAACCACAGTCGCTTCCACTGCACCAGCCATAGGACAAGCCATCGCTGATCCAGCAAATAAAAAGAAAGGATTAATATCTGATACTACATGCTTAGGACTCGCCAAGACCACTTGGCAAAGTACCTATAATTTGATTGAAGTCGAAGAACCAAAGGTGACGGGAGTACAAGCTACAGCGGGTTCTAGTAGAAAATCTGATGGTACTTTGAAAGACTTGGATGACTCTTTCCTTCATCGGATAGCGGCTCGGGAGCAAATTCTCCCATATACGGATGTAGTAAAGTGGGCAATTGAGGAAATCCCAATTACAGACAGAACTTTCTGCACCAAAGATGGGAGAATCTTCGGTTCATTCAAGGCTGATGATTTAAGGAAAATGTATCATTTGCCTGAGCCAGAGAAGAAATACAACAAGGCATTTCTGGAGAAATTCCGAAATGAGAACGAAACTGAATCCAAACCCATTTGGGAATGGAGGCAAAATCTGGCGAAACACAAGCATGAAACTTCCGGTAAGTACTCTGTGGATTCTCTATGTTCTCCATATTGTTATGCTGGGATAATGATGTGTAGACTGTGGGGGTTGCACGATTCCTCTAATTTCACTATAGAAATGGTTCCCTTGATGGAAGCGGCATGTAATAGCGAGATAATGGATTGGGCAACCATACTGTCAGATAAGCTAGCGAAAACAGTTCTTAGTTTTAGAACTAAAACTTCCGTCTCAGAAAGGATTATTCCCCCATTCTACTACAGTGCTTATATTCTAGATACCCTGTGTTTTAATTCTGAGTTTCCTGTACTCGGCTAGAGGTGGACTCCACAAGACCCCACGCCTATTCACATATACCACCAGAAATTGTGGAAGACTTCCTACAAGCACCACTTGTACCAAGTCTGTAATGGATTCATGTTACCCATCCATTATTCTATTTTTAATAAACCTGCTCCCAAAATTTCTTACCAAGCAGGGATTGATTTAACATCAATAGGAAGATGGTTCGGAGAGGAGAAATTTACTTATGTAAGAATTTTTGGCAGCCAAGCTGAACCTCATGTCCTTCCTTTGTACATACCTGACAAACTACTGGCAAGGGAGATAGCCTATCAGATCATTGCCGAGGGAGTTACACAGACTCTCAAGAAAAATAAGAAGCAGGTATGGCCCTCCTTTCCTCTGAGATGTGGTGTCTACACTTTGCATGATTTCAAACATGCAGAAAAAGAAGCTGCAAAAATCAAATCATTAACTCTGGCAACTCTCCCAAGTAGGCGATTTGATCCCAACAAAGTCGCCTATAATGCACTTGAACAGGCCAAATTAACAAAGTTTGATCATGTAGAAGATCAGTTTGACGACCTGTTCTCTTCAGCTGAATCAATGTATCAGGTTAGATCGCTGGCCATAATGCAATACAAAGATGAAGGGTTAACTGAATTCAACAGACTTAGAGAACAGAGGTTGCAAACTCTGCCTCTAGATCTGTTAGCAACAACCCCAGCAACAAGACCAAGTGAGCCTGAACAACAACATTCAAAGGAACCTCCGGTTACAACAAAAGAACAAGAGAAAGCGCAGGAGGAAACCCAGACTAAAGAGCAGGAGAAAGTGCGGGAGGAGACCCAGACTAAAGAGCAGAAACAGAGCAACATAGAAGTGAATGTGGATACTCATATTGATCCAAAATTGCTCCAGGAATGGTAGCAATTTGATTCTATTATCAGTAGTCTGGAATGTTCAAAGGACACTGAAACTTCGAAAGCAGCAGATACACAGGAAACCACTTCACAACAGGTTCCAAGTGGAACCAGTGGCCTACCCAGTTCAAAGGAAGTAGAAATAATACCAAAGGACTCCTCCGATCAAATCATTTTGCAGGTAGAAGAAATTCCTCCCTTAGATGTCTTCTATAGCCCAAGGCACAAAGCTGTAGTAAACGACAGAGGAAGAGAAGAAGGACTGATCAACCTTCCCTTTTCCCAGAACAGACGGTCACGGGCAATGTGGTTTGGAAGGAGGAATTTGACCCCTCTAATGACCTAACAAAACTATCACAATATGCTGGAGCCTATTCGGCAGCAACAATAGACAAAGCATCAGAGGTGAGTCTTTTATTAAAAACAAAAGACCAGGAAATCTTTTTATTGCAGGCACAGCTAACAGAAGCACAGCAGAAAGCGGAGCAGGCAGAACAGTAATTGTTAACACAACAGCAAATAAATAATCAATTAACTCAACAATTGCAGGGAGAGAAACAAAGGATTAATCACAGCGCAATCCAGAAGCAGAAATAGTTGTTTGAAGCCTTGGCACAACTGAGGGCAGCAAATGAACAAATGTTGAAGACAAAAGATGAGCAGATTGCTCAACTATCAACACAGCTTGAGAAGACAAAGGGCGTCACACAAATAACCGAATTCAAATTAGAAGCATTACAGGTAAATAAGGCATTAATAGCCCAAATGAAGCTTCTATGTCAACAAATCGCCCAGGCAGAGCCACTATGCGAATTGACGGCATCAATAAGTAAACAAACAGAAAAGGCTAAAACAGAATTAGATCAAGCTAAAGAAACGATAGCTAAATTTCTTGACTGGCAAGATACTGATCAGGGACAAGTGGCGAATTTACCAAGAATTTTAGAGTCGCATAAAGATATATTGTTTACAGAATGGCAGTCCCAGTTAATGAAAGTAGAGAGGGAAATTTCAAGGTGCAAATCAACCACAAGTAATTTGGTTGATTTTGTTAATAATACTCTCTACTTGTCAAACATGATTTCCCAATGCACTCCAGGTAAATTGACAGCGGTCAAAACATTGGAGCAGTCATGCTATCCAGATCTAGAGGAAAAGGGGAGATTAATTGCTGGAATTAATAGCTTAACATGAGATACCTATTGGTTCTTCTTGGTAAAACCACACAGTCAAAGAGCCGCCCTCAAATGCCTTACAGATGCAATCAGGTATATTATCCCCGATATTCAGGATGCCACTTATGCCGCCCAGCTTAACTCTCGCCTCAACAGACCGTCCGAAGTGGAGCCAATGCTTGCGATAAGTTAGCTCAAGTTTAAAGGCAAACGGCCTACTTGATTATTCATGTCGCTGACTGCCAGGTTGCTAAGAAGGAGATACTCAAAATCATTTGATACCAATTAAGTAGGATTTCAGTTTCATAGATAGTTAGTTTAATTCAGTATTTATAGACCCTTTCATGTTTTTAAAAAGGGTCGTAAAGTTTTGTACTTCACTTAAAACCTGAAGTTTCACTACTGTGCTTCAGGCATATTCTTTTATAAAACTGGACCAATCATTCTGATTTTGGCAAAGAAGCTTTTATGCAAATGTGCACTACTGTCTTTGTTTGAAAGTATTTCTGCGTTAGAGGAAGAATTTCAAATAGCGATTGATGTTGGAGAGTGACTCGCAGCTCATATGGTACTATTATCTATGTCTGAATCCATTCTTTTTATATGAATTGTTATTTGATCGCCTTTGATATTATCGAATATATATATGTGTTTTAACAACATTTCTTTATTCCCTTCACCATTGAATGTTTATGGTAATGATTTTCTTTTGATCATATATGTATTGATGATATAAATGATGAGTGTAGCAATATTGCGTTAATCACTTTGTTTAACTATTTAAGCAAAGTAATCCTTGAATGAGTAAATGTCCATGTTTATTAGATGGAGTCATCTACATGCCTGTTAATAAACATAGATCATCAAGCACTACACCTCAAAGTACAATAGTTCCCGGGATTAGTAGTAATTATTTTTATTTCGCTAGTAAATTAAGTTATTCTTCTATCATTAGATTAGTTAATCAATCATTCATTCATTCCGTTTATTCATTGCTTGGAAACTGGTCCCATTATCCCCAGTCGGAGCCACCATTCCAAACGGAAAAGGAGCTGTATTAAGGTCCGGATCGGGTGGTTATCCCCCAATGTTGATACAACTATTTTCGGGGCATCAACACCACTATATTCCGGACCTGACGACACTTTTAACCATACTACATACATATGTCGGGTCCGGGGCCATATCGCATATCGCATAGTGGCGGAGCCCGGGCCTTATACACAATGTGCGTAGTGATATGGCAGACCTGCCGAGCTTATCAAATCTGATATATATGTTTTTGGGTCTGGGACCATATCGCATATCACAATCGGCGGAGCCCAAGGCTTGTGCATATTGCGATATGCGATATGCCAAGCCTGACGATATTTATAAACACCAGTACATAAAATTTGAGGTCCGGCCTAAGTGATCGGAGCGGGATTTTCTATGTATTTCCGTGTTTTCCAAAATTCCTGATATAAGAAAGGGAACAGGTTTTGAGTGTAAAAGGCACACCTATGGAGTCCCGATAGTGTCATCTCACATTGAGGAAGTGGAAGGCATGGGTACTACAACTTGCGGAGGGGCTGATACCCAATTGCGATTAAGTGAAGCCCTCGAAAACCATGCCAAGCCTATGAATTAAGTGGGAAAATTGTGTGTTACCTGTGTTTTGTGCATAAATCCTTTTCTTTCACACTTGTTCCTCGTAGTTTTATAAAAGTTAGTGAAGGCAACATTTATGTTTTGTTTGAAAATTTCCGTTATATTGTTCACAATCATGAAGCTAATGACAACTATCTCTGTAGGCAAGAAGTAAAGGATGCAGGAGTGGATTCAAAGAGTCATGTATGCAAAAGTGTTGTGTTTAAAGATCTGGCCTTAGGCGTTCCAGGTCAAAATCCCACGCGTTGCATGTGCATTCCAAAAGCAAAGTTGTCCTAGTTTTCATCATGGGGAGGTGACACACAGTCATCCTTTTTATCAACATCTATTCACTTCCTTAGGAAATCAAGCACCCCAGCAGATATTCTTTCTACGTGTCAGTGGTTATGCTGACAATCCTATCTTTGTATACTCAATTTGTATATCGAAAACAATGGGGCGAGATGAAGAGGCGGGGAAGACTAAGAGTCATGGGCTTTTGCATAAGTATTACCTCCAAAGATGAGAAAAAGGATTTTTCATTTGGCAGAACAACTTTTGTTTATTGTGAGTATGGAAGATTGTTTGGGTCAGAGAAGGAGCCTTTTCTCAGATTGATTTTCCTCTTCTTTATATGTTAAGAATCAGGATGTTGTTGAGAGCATAAATATGAATGTGATTTGTGTTTGTGCCCATTGATGACTTAAATTTTATGATTAGCTTTGGTTGTTTGAATGTGATTCTTCATCAGAGTTAATTCATGAGTAGTCCTTGATTTGAAACTATGTTAAACATCAGTTGCGAGATTTAATTTCATAAAAGGAATGTTTATTCCTATATGAGTGATTGGATTGCAATTTAGAATTTATGCAGCCTTGTTCTTATGTGAACCAGTAATTGATTCATTTAGACTTTGGATTCTTCTATGATGTTTAACCTCTCTTTCATCATGCTCCTACAGGATATATCAGGATAGCTAAAACTAGGATAGAGTAGTTAGAAGTAGTGTAGATAGGATTTAATACATAGAGGTTAGCTGTTTTATTTTGTTGGTTTAATTGAAGTCTTCGTCCCGGAAGCAATTTATCAATGGATTTAACAATTTACGGGGTCCCTTAAAACCTGTTGGAACTAGCCATTCCAAACAAAAGTAGGTCTAATTGGGGCTTGCGATCAGGTTAGTTCCCCTTGTTGGTATAGCGAATATTCACCATGTCAACAAATTGGTGCTAGAAAGAGGGCCTTAACCATCATCCACAACTTTTCAAGAATTCATTTATAAGTGCCACACATGGATTCAAAAGGATTAATGCATGGATTGTGAAGGTCAAAAAGATCCTTCCTCTCATTTGGAGAAGCCTCACTTCGAAGAAGAGACACTGTGGGAGTATCCTGTCACCCAGGAACAACCAGTCAGAAGACTTACTTGGGCTTACACTTTTTCCCTATCACAGCTCCTTATCTTTCAGTCTTTATCTCCGAAAACACAAATAAAGTCAAGAGTCTATCACATAAATGAAGAGACATTTGTAGCCCCTTCTCTTGAAGATATTGTGCTTGATTCTTTGCAGAGTATCGACTCTCCTTGGGAAGAAATTCCTGAGGATTCCCCTCCTGAAGGAAATTCCTGGCCTAATTTGGAAAATCCTAACAAAGAAACCCTCAACTAGAACAACCCTATCCTCAATATGGCTAATATTCCTCAACCGGGTGGAAACCAAATCCCACCTCCTCCAGGAGCACTGCCTCCCTGGCTTGCTTAGGATGTTGTGGCGATACTTGGGCAGCAGCATCCCTTACCCAAGAATGCAGAAAAGGTACTGCCTAAATTCAACCCTGGGCGGGGAGACACCACTAAAAACCACATCAACTCGTTCTTCCTGGCTGTACGCATGCTGGGGTTAGCTGATGAAGATATAGTTTGTCGCCTATTCCCTTTTACCTTGATTGGCGCAACTTCCACATGGTACTTTAGCCTAAGAATAGGATCAATCATTTCGTGGGTTGCCTTTCAAAAAGCCTTTTTAGACAAGTATGGTGATGACAAAACCCCTACGGCCTTAGTTCTAGAACTATCTTGTTTGAAAATGGAAACCAAAGAAAAGGTCAAGGATTTTAACATCCGGTTCAACACCTTGTTCAATAGAATCCCAGCCACTACTAGACCTACTAAGGAGGTGCTCATGGAATTCTACATTACTACTCTCCCTGTCCCTACTGCGATGTGGGTCAAGAGGAGTAACACACAAACCTTACAAGGTGTTATCGATGAAGCAGTAAAGGTCGAGAATGAAATGCTCAGTCTCATAGAATGCCACCCTACAACTGGAGAAAAGAAAGTCTCTCAGGCAGCCAAGAAGAATAATGGGAGTGATAACAAAGAGGCTGAAACCAAAGAAAAGGATACCACAGATATAGAAGGTTTGCATCGAATCATTAAGAAGTTGACAAATACAGTCATCAATATGAAAAGGAATTCTAGAGAGAGTACAAGCGGGAGTGGAGGAGAGTATAACAACAGAAAACCTTTCAAACCTTTCTATCATAAAAAGACAGAGGTAGTCATGGTCCACTTGCACTGCTTGCTCCATCCAATGAAGGAAATTTAAATACACAAGAACTGGCTCTTATCAGATTGCTCCTTAACCAAGAAGAAGCTATAGTGGAGCTAGAGCCAGAACAAGAAAATGAGGAAGAATACCAAGTAGAAAAGCCCTTGGAAGAAGAATCTCAAATCAATGTACTGTGGGATTTCTATACAAATGAGAACGATGATGACCAAGGAGACAATATGGCAGAAATCCACACTAATGAAATCCACACACGAAGTAAAGGGCCACTTGCAAGTGTGATGAAGCCTATAGATCAGACCAAGAAAGATGTATGCCCGGTGAGGGCACCTGCTCCCAAATTCCTTGTTGAGAAGAGTAGACCCAGTGGTCAGTCCAAGAATACCCCAGTTGCAAACCATCCAGAGAAAGAAAATGCATCTCCCGCTGCAACAAAGGCTACTCAAGATGGTAAGCTCCCACCTAAGAACGACAAAACTGGTATGTTTACTCTACCCTATCCTGTTTATAACATTTTACAATATTGTGGATGATCTTAAGAAATCTAGGGCTAATATCACATACTTTGATTCACTGAAATTAACGCAGCAAAGAGATTTTCTCTTGAGAGCTATGAATGAGAGAAATTCCAAAACTTCTGCCATCCCAAGCAGCCAAAACAAGAAGTCAGTTTCTAGACCTGTCAACACCTCCATTGCAACCCAAATGCGATTAGCTATGGAAGCCACTCTGTCTAAAATGAATCGAAAACCCCAAGATGTTAGTGCAGCCATGATAGGGAGAAAATCAAAATCCATGAACCCACCTTTCCTTATCACATTTGAAATCCTCAACATGAATGTACACAATTTCCAGGTAGATTCTGGTGCCTCATCCACTATGATGCCTTATGTTGTTGCTAAAAGACTACATGCAATACCTGAGAAAACTGGGACTCGAACTATGAAATTGGATAAGACAAATGTGAAGTAATTGGAGAATTTAAAGATGTGTTGATTCAGATGGCTACTAAACCACAGTACACACAAGTCATTGATATAGTGGTAGGCGATATACCAGAGGCTTATGGAATGTTTCTTTGCAGGGATTGGTCAGCAAAACTCAATGGATACTTCTCAACTGATTGGTCCCACCTCTTGCTGCCTCAGAAGGGAAAAGGTGATATGTTGAGATTTGATCGAGAAAGATACATGAAGTATGTGGTAACGGAACTAAATGGTCCCAATGAACCTATAATGTTTACCAACTCCATCCTTGGGAACTATAATTTCAATGTTTATGCTACAGAAACCTGTTTTGGAGAATTCCATGCAAGAACAGTTGAGGAAACTTTGACATACACATAGTTTGAAGTTCCCCCACATAATCCAACTGATAAACTATCCTGTATTATAGTAGATGATAGGAATAGTCTCTTAGATAGTGGTTCAATTTATGTAACATTAGATTCTATGTTCTGGACACTCTATTTTGATGGTTCTAACTGCTTTGAAGGTGTAGGTACTAGGAGCATTCTCATCGACCCGCAAGGGAACCAACATTTGATGGCTAGCCAGTTGGAGTTTGCATGCACCAACAATACAACAGAATATGAAGGCCTGCTGCAAGGCCTGAAGAAAACCATTGATATGAATGTAAAAAATCTTAAAGCCTTTGGTGACTCACAAATAATCGTGGATCGGGTAAGGAAAAGGATACATTGCAATTCACCACACCTGGTAAGGTACCAGCACGAGGTATGGAACTTAAATGACAGTTTTGACTCTTTTAATACCACATATATACCTCGAGAGCAAAACCAAAATGCTTATCTGATGGCTAGTATGGCTGCTAAAATTTCCCCTGATTTTAGATTAAAGAAGAACAAATGTTATGTTAAATTGATTTTTAGACCATCTGTGCCTGATAACATCTCAAATTGGTAGGTGTTTGAAGATGACAAGCTTATGAATGGGAGTAAAGAGGAGGCTAAGCCCCACCAATGGAAGCTTCGAAATATGCATCCAGGCCCTGGACCGTTGGTGAAGAAAGAGTTTAACAAAACGTTGGATGCCAAAATCATCTCTCTGGTCATACACATCCCCTGGGTATCCAATCTCGTGTGAGTAAGAAAGAAAATTGGGAACATCAGGCTATGTATTGATTTCAGAAACATGAACCAAACATCCTAGAAAGATAGCTATCCTGTCCCTCCTATAGAACACATTCCCTAGTGCGTTTTTGGGTCTAAAATGTTGTCCCTACTAGATGTGTTTTCAGGATATAATCGAGCATTGGCGTCTAATGGAGATCAGCTTAAGACAACATTCCAACACTTATGGCTGAGCCAATTCCAAGTTGGGGAAAAAACTGGTCAAGGAACTTACAAATTGAAAACTTTGCAGGGAGAAACTAAAAAACTCCCTGTTAAGGGCCAGCATCTGAAGAGATACTTCCAGTAGCCACCACATGGTGGTTACCTCTTGAGTAGATTAGAGTTCTTTTCATTTTGTTGTTAGTTTATTTGTATTCCTTTCTTGTCCTTTTTGTTTTCTGCAAAGTTTATTTTCCTGCTGTTTTGAATTACAGTCTTTTTCCAGCCAACTGACTTTGGCCCTCCCATCCTGTTCTCACTCTTCTCAGATTTTCCCTCATGCACCGCCTCCAAATTTTCCCTTCCTCATTAACCTGCCGATGATTCCACTATTTCTGAATCCATCATTACCTTGAAAATCAAACAAACTTCCTATCAACCCATGAGAACTTGAAAATAAGCTGTAGAATTCAAACCAAGCCACTCATTGGCATCTGTTGAGAACTGGGTAAGCTCTGTTGATAACTTAGATATATGGAACATGTAGGGGCATATTTATAAAACAAAAATGTGTAACTACAACTGGACTAGCATGGAGGGACGCCACATTTTGAATAATTCCCACTCAGACCTAGCATATACTTGCCTGTAAGTTTTACAGTCATTCTCCACTGGTCCCATCCACCACACTAAATTTTCCAATGCCTGTTATCCACAAGTAAACCTCCTTTCATGGGCTAAACTCACTCTCATATACATGTGGAAAATCTAATTATGCTTTAGTCCTTGAACTTGAAATTGGAAGGATAGGTTGTTTGGGAAGCCAATTAGAGTAGGTACTGTTGCTGGGCTCACAGTACCGGTTGATACAGCAAGCCCAACCTTGCTTAAGTAGTTTAAAAAAATGGAAAGATCCATGACTATGCCCCACTCAATCCTATAAAAATACAACACTAAATTCTTATATAAAGTGCAGACAAACATATTTGTATCAAGTTTGATAAATAATGAAGAGCTGAGGTACACACCTAAACAAGTATGGACAGACCAGTGATGGCCCCAAAAGGATTTTTGAAAGTAGGAAATAGGTAAAGGGAGGTCAATAAACCCCACAATACTGCCATTGGAGAATGCCTGTCAAAATCGTATCAGTAAGTAAAAGCTATTTGTCTCTATCCCACCTGAAGCAATTAATGTTGAAGTGGAACCCATGCCTTTTCATTTGTACAATTTGCATTTCAAGTTTATCTTAAGACCCTGATGTTTTATTGATCTGAGGTTTATTTGGAAACATAGATAACTTGTTCGCCATTTGTTGTGGCCACAATCACCACCCATTCAAAACTTGCCTTGGCAACAATTTTGGATGGGTCCCCTAGAAGTTAATCTTGCATCTCTCTGAATGATCTGTTTTACCTGAGGGAGAGCCAAATCTTCCATTCACAAATGGTTAAAGCCCCTTAACAATGCATCACATGTAACCTCGTTTAAGCCCTTCATTCCTATGCTCATCGAGATTTATTTAACTCATAAAACCCCCATCGCATCATTATTCCTGTCATAGCTCTTTATAGCGGAAATGCTCAAAACATGCATAAATCATCCCTTTTTCGCTTATCGCACACAACCTTGGCACATAACACATACCATAAGGCATCAGACCTAACAACACTATTAACCACACTTCATATATATGTCGGGTCCGAAGCCCCGTCACATATCACAATCGGCCAAGGTTTAAGGCTTATATATATATAAGGTGCGCCACTATATTCTGGACCCGATGACACTTTTAACCATACTACATACATATGTCGGTTCCAAGGCCATATCACATATCATATATCGGTGGAGCCGGGGCCTTATACACAATGTGCGCGACGATATGCCGGACCCACCGAGCTTATCAAATATGATATATATGTTTTTGGGTCTGGGGCCATATTGCATATCGCAACCGGTGGAGCCCCAGGCTTGTGCATATTGTGATATGCAATATGTTGGACTCGACGATATTTATAAGCCATGATACATAAAATTTGAGGTCCAGCCTAAGTGATCAGAGTAGGATTTTCTTTGTATTCCCGTGTTTTCCAAAATTCCTAATATAACAAAGGGAACGTGTTTTTAGTATAAAAGGTGCACCTGTGGAGTCCTAATAGTGTAATCGCACATTAGGGAAGTGGAAGGCATGGGTATTGTGACTCGTGGAGGGGCCGATACCCGATTTCGATTAAGTGAAGCCCTCTAAAACCATTCCAGGCCTATAAATTAAGCAGGAAAATTGTGTGTTACATGTGTTTTGTGTGTAAATCCTTTTCTTTCACACTTATTCCTTGTAGTTTTATAAAAGTTAATGAAGGCAACATTTATGTTTTGTTTGAACATTTCTGTTATATTGTTCACAATCATGAAGCTAATGATAGCTATCTCTGTAGGTGAGAAGTAAAGGATGCATGAGTGGATTTGAAGAGTCATGTATGCAGAAGTGTTATGTTTAAAGATCCGGCCTTAGGCATTCCAGGTCGGAATCCCATGCATTGCATGTGCATTTCGAAAGCAAATTTGTCTCGGTTTTCATCATGGCGAGGCGACACATAGTCACCCTTTTTATCAACATCTGTTCACTTCCTCAGGGAATGAAGGCCCCAACAGATATTCTTTCTACGTGTCAGCGGTTACGCTGACAATCCTATCTCTATATACTCGGTTTGTATATCGAAAACAGTGGAGGGAGATGAAGAGGCAGGGAAGACTGAGAGTCATGGGCTTTTGCATAAGTATTACCTCCAAAGATGAGAAAAGGGCTTTTTCGTTTGGCAGAACAACTTTTGTTTATTGTGAGTAAGGAAGATTGTTTGGGTCAGAGAAGGAGCCTTTTCTCAGATTGATTTTCCTCTTCTTTATATGTTAAGAATCAAGATGTTGTTGAGAGCATAAATATGAATGTGATTTGTGTTTGTGCCCATTGATGACTTACAGTTTATGATTAGCTTTGGTTTTTTGAATGTGATTTTTATCATAGTTAATTCATGAGCAGTCCCTGATTTGAAACTATGTTAAACATTAGTTGCGAGCTTTAATTCATAAAAGGAATGTGTAATCCTGTATGAGTGATTGGATTGCAATTTAGAATTGATGCAACCTTTTTCTTATGTGAACCAATAATTGATTCATTTAGACTTGGGATTCTTATATGATGTTTAACCTCTCCTTCGTCATGCTCCTGCAGGATAGATTAGGATAGCTAGAACTAGGCTAGAGTAGTTAGAGGTAGTGTAGATAGGATTTAATACATAGATGTTAGCTATTTTATTTTGTTGGTTTAATTGAAGTCTTCCTCTTGGAAGCAATCTATCAACGCATTTAACAGTTTACGGGGTCCCTTAAAACCCGTTGGAACTAGCCATTCCAAACGAAAGTGGGTCTAATTGGGGCTTTTGATCAGGTTAGTCCTTGTTGTTATAGTGAACATTCACCATGTCAATAGAGCTCTGACACCCCACAACACGTCTAGGACTCTTTGACACATCCAGCTCAACTATTCACGAGTAAGTGATCTCAACTTGTATTTTTCAACATTTCTGTCGCTTTATGTGTTTTCGCTTGTGTGAGTGATGTTTTCTTGATTTATTTGAATGCTTGTTGTCATTTACATGCATACTAGCTTGTACTAGCACTGTTTCAGTTTTCGTTGCTATCTCACTACTCTCGCATGCATGAAACTGTTTTGCATGAACGGTCGCTGATTCGGTGACCCGCTTCACCCACATGCATGTTTTTCTGTTTTTGAATCTTTCATTCAATGTTTGCATGCATGATCATTTGCTTCTGGTTACACTTAGTATCACCATGCATTCACTGTCACATTTGCATTCAGTTTTCCATTGGCGGGTCTAGGCATCCTTGGCCCGGACTCTGCCTCACCAAGACAACATTGCACAATCCTAGGAGGGAAGGTTCTGCCTTCCTCTCTAGAAATGCATATTTCTGCCCAAAAGTTGTTCCCCAAGCCTACTTTGCAAAATACTGAGGGACATTGACTGCTGGCCCAAAAAATTGCGTAATGCAGTCACTGAGCTTGCAATCATTGTCAGCTGGAATTACGCAATTCCAGCAGTCAACAGTCAACTTGGATTGCAAATTGCACAATTCCAATAGCCAGTTAGCCTCCCCAGACAACCTAGATTTTCCTTTTATGCAGTTCTGGCAGCCAGTCACCTAGCCTCCTAGAAGAAATTGCGCAATATTTGCCTTTCCATCCCCAGGTATGTGTTATGTCATTCCTCCAATTTAATTTGGTTTTCTTTGGCAGATTTCTTGCCATGCCTGTCACTTTGTCTCTAGATCTTTCAGGTGTTCATCTGCCTCTTAGCAGTATAGGATCAATGGCCTCCAAGGGAGGAGGATCAAAGGACACTGACGGAAGTGCAACTGGAGTAACAGTTGAGCAAGTGTCCTCAAGTCTACTGATCTATGAAGATACGAAGCTGATTCTAGATAAGGACATCAAACTGAAATGAAAAGAGGTCAATGATGCATTTATAGGCACATTTGGGGAAGACCTCAAATACCTCTAGGTATACATGAACATTCACAAGTCAACCTTGTACCAGATTTCGTGCAGATGCCCCTCGTTCCCATGTGCGAACATGATATGCTAGATCGTCTCGCACAATGATCCACAGATGATGACCTTGAGAAGTGTCAATGGGATGAAGATTGCAACCTTCAAGGTAGAGGATTATGATGAGATGTATTAGATGTCAGATCTCATGACTATCATGGAGACTCCCTTCAGCTTACCTAGCAATAGTGCCAACTCTAGAGACATTCTAAAGAACTGAGTAAAGGAGTCGGCTAGATTCAGGATGACACCCAACCAGATCTACAAGACGAAGATACTGTGAAAGGCGTATCAATACTTGGTCATTTTTGCATGTCGACTATATGGCCAAGAAAGCACGAAAACCTTCCCACAGAGTTGGGTGATCGCATTGGACCAACTAGCCAGAGAAGGAAAACCATGCAACTGGTTCGTTATGTTGGCTCATCAGCTGAAGGAACAGGTAATGAGTGCTCGACAACCACCCAAAGGTATGCAAGAAGAAATCTACATGTCCTCCTATATCTTGGATGCAATATGTGCTCGACAGGAGTTCCCAGGCTTGAAGTGGGCATGGTCACCGACAGAGACTATTGTAAACACTTATTGTAAGTTGTTGTCCGAATGTAGCTTCAGAGGAGTTATCACATGGTTGTCTGATCATTTTGTCACCATGTTTTATAAGATGATATTTGAACAAGATCCACCCTGCATGCCGAAGGCAACAATGGAGCCACTGATAGACATAGCTTATTGGTATGCCTCACCATCTGGCACCTTCATATGTATGTACAGCGTGGGGAAGCCTCCGCATGTTCTACTGAAGTTTTCCTTGGACATTCTCATCATGCAAGAAGTAGCATATCACATCTCAGCAGGATTGACAACTAGACTGCACTGGAAGAAGAAGGCACATTGGTTTTCTCTTCCATTCTAGATTGGGTTATATGAGATCTGGAGTTTCAAGAACGTGGATGTCAAAGCAGAGTAGATGAAGAAGTATCCATTTGACCTCCAAAGTTACAATCCGTATGACCCACATTGTCTTGTGAAAGATCAATGAGTGAGAGTACAGTTCAACTAGATCCACGGGGCATTTCATTGGGCGGAGGAGGACCCATGGAGATATTGCTATAGTTTCTCCATACCCAATGAATAGGTCGACTTCATTATGGAGTGGTTAGTGAAGAAATGTGAAGAAGCATCCCGGAGAGCACCAGAAGCAGCAACAGTAGTAGGGGTGAACATACCCATGCATGACAAGGGTAAGAGGAAGATTGTCAATCACATGGAGGAAGAGAAAAGCTATAAGTTCTGAGCAGATCCACTTGTAGAGAAAGTATCTTTGGCTATAGAGGAAAAGAGAAAACAAAGAGATAAGCGAATCACGCAAATGACGAGGGAGAAACGGAGGATGGAAGAGACAGAGAAGGAGTTGCATGAGTTGAAGGAGTAACTCCGAAAGGAAAAAGAGTTGCATAAACAAGAGAGGGAAGTGCAATAGAAACAAGTACAACATGGGGTGCAACATGTGAAAACATATGAAACAATGCTCGTACATGTAGTGGATGCATAAGAAAAGTTTGCATCAGGCAGACAGGGTGAACCATCATAGGAGCAAGACTTCACTCGTGAGATAGAGAAAGCACTTCAATAGTTGGATACACATATGGAGCAACAAGAATTGGAACAAGACATTGACCTCATGCCTCATCACCAAGAGGTCAACTTACCTACTTCATCGCAGCCAGAAGATGAGAAAGTCACAAGGGACCAAGGAGGCACTGAGATCCTTGGAGATCAACCTAAAGGAGAGATGCACAACATCTCATTCGACGAGTCTCAACATAGAGTTGTGAAGTCTCACAGAGTGTTGACTCTAGATGATCATACATCTCTTGCACAAATATAGGAACAAGTGATCATGTCTGACGTGTGCAAACATCTAATAACCTTGGCCAATGCTACCAGAGCATATGCCGAAGCCACTAGCTCAAGTGTTCGCTTTCTGATAGCTAAGAATGAGCGAATGGCTAAGGAACTATAGAGGGCCAAGCAAGGAGGAGAGTTGTTTATAGCATCGTCCTGAACAGAACTGAAGAATGAAATACTATATGAATTGTTGTCCCTTGACATAGTCATGTAGGCGTTGTATTCCAAGTTTAGTGCCATGCACAAGGAAGTCGTCCATCTCAACGGATGGCAACAACGATGTGTTAGAAGAGCATGTATCTTGGCGAATGTGAATGTTGCTATTGATTACATGCAAGCATGGACAATGAGATATAAGGCAGACCCGTTTCACTTACCTAAGATGATGAAGCCCAGAGTGGTCGAGCAGAAGGCACGTATCCAAAGTCAAATCCGGAACTATGAAGAGCTCCCGCAGCTCATCACTAGCATACAAATTTCCCATGCATGTGTATTCAAGAGCATGGATGTTGCGGTGCACACACATGTGATTGCATCTATTGGGAATCTCACCCAGGAGAGGAAAAAGTCACAGGTCTGACTAGAGCTTGACTCATACTTTGACGAGTTGATGCACATTGCCACCAGCCCAGACTTGCCCATCAGTGTACACATCATGCACAAATATGTTGCTGGTCTGGCCGCATTGAAGACAATGATATGCATGCTTTCAAATGAGTTGGATAGAGGAGCCAGAGTAGTGTACCTGAATGCTATGGAGGAAAGAGTCAGGTTCCAAAAATATGTCACCTCGGAGCACATGGACACCATCGTGGACTATCGACCTTGGCATTAGTACACTACTATCAATCACAATGAAGATGTCAAAGAGTTGGTCTTCCAATAGTTGTCTGAGTCATAATGATGTCTAGCATGGCTTTCTCAAGCCATTTTGTCTCACATGAGTACATGTGCATTGTAATTTAATGTCTTGTCAAGTGTAAGTTCAAGTGTTGATAGTTGGATGTAACAGTCATAGAGTAGATGAAGAGTCATGAGGGTAGATGAACTATCACAAAGGGGAATGTCAAGGGTCACCCCACCCTTTGCTATAAATAGTCCCTCATAACTCATTGTGAAGTATTTTGGTCAACCAAGCTTCCACTAAAACTATATTGGAGAGAGCTTGGACAATATTGTAACGAGCCTTGGCTTCTCCACTGTGCAGAGCTAGTACATCTCTTTGGAGGAGCAGGAGGTTGTGGCTGTAACGTTCCGCTATTGGAGCTAGTGGTTGGACATGGATGTATTGTATGACTAGAACTTACACTTCTTAATATAACAAGAGCCAACACAGTTCATGCATATGTTGTATTCTATTTTATGCTATTTGGTTTACTCTAAATGATATATGTATCTATTTTCTTATGCATGCATGTATAGCTTTATGTGCATGTATGTATGAATGTTTCTGAAATGTGTTGTTGGTTTAACCATCACTTTGATTGCTATCTAACTTGCCTTCCATGTTGTGATGCATCTTTGCTCGTGTGTTCCCATCCTAACTTTGTGCTATCACAGGTTTCTAAGGGGCGCACTCATCTCAAACCCCATGTGGCTCACTACATATGTCACACCCTTGCTACCAACAAAGTTATCTTACTTGCCTCTATGCGAAATCATGGTCAAGGCATTACCATACAACCCACTGCTGGGACTCCTACACCAAATGGTCTGAGGTCTAATTGGGACTTCTTACGGGGAGATCCCCTGACATATTGGTGGGTCCAATGCTGTCAACAAATTAGTAGTGAATGCGCAGTTCCCAACAACATAGTTTACATCCCTTTTTATCTTTTACCCACTAGTTATCATAGCATTTATTCAAACCACAATTCTATGCATAACAACAATATCATTTTGTTAATTCCTACAAGAATTAAAATAGTAGTTATTAGAGCATTTATTCAAAGCACATTTCCATACATAACAACAATATCATTTTGTTAATTTCCATATGAAATAAAAGAGTGATGTAAAACTTCATCCATATCTATTGGGTAATTTCATTTATATCAGCTCTAGAGAAATCACAGTCATATAATTTTCACCCATGTGAATATTATCCTTCTATCATTTCCTTAATGCACAAAATTTATGGTTTCTATATTAACTACCATTCTCTTCAAATTACTAGCATAAGTACCAAGTTTGTAACACTTATCTGTTTCCCAAAGTGGTTTGTCACGAGATTACGGAAAGAAGGATGCTCCTCCCAACCTGCGAGAACCAGAATCAAACTTGGTACTCCCCCCTGAGCCAATTTCATGCTCACAACACCGAGACCAACTTGTTTCTTGACCACCTGGTCCCAACCAACTTTGGTCACTGACAATTACTGAGTTCCAATGACCAACTAGCTTGGGAAATTTTATTTGGGTTTCTCTTTATTCACATCCTCCCAGACTTTGCAAAACCATAAATCAAAAACATTCCTCTCTTCTTTGCCTTAGGTTCCCAATACCCTCTTTGCCTTCTGGAATTACTTTTGCTAGAGAGAGATTAAAAAACTAACTTCCAAACCTTAACTGTCTTAACTATTTTGAGCATGGAATATTGTCTCACATCCATCCTTCCGTAACCTTGTAGTCTACCCCTCCTAATTCTTTTTTTCAAGAATGAATATATATATATATAATAATAATTCTTTTACTACAGTAAAACAAAGTAATCCTAAAAATTACTTGTGCAACTAATAGACATCACACATTTCCAATTTAACCTAACCATCATAAGTGCATTACATATTGAGTTTACAGATATATTTTTAATTTATAACAAAAGGAGCTTCCTCATTTTACCATTTATATTCAAATCTACTTCAAAACCAACTAAAATTCGATGAAACTTTTACAAAATAAAGAAATAAAATATAATAATAATAATAATAATAAAACTATATATATATATATATATATATCCAATAATTCTTTTACTACAGTAAAACAAAGTAATCCTAAAAATTACTTGTGCAACTAACAGACATCACACATTTCCAATTTAACCTAACCATCATAAGTGCATTACATATTGAGTTTACAGATATATTTTTAATTTATAACAAAAGGAGCTTCCTCATTTTACCATTTATATTCAAATCTACTTCAAAACCAACTAAAATTCGATGAAACTTTTACAAAATAAAGAAACTAAATATAATAATAATAATAATAAAACAACTATTTTTAAGGTCATAGTTAAGTTAGACATCGAATTGGTGTATTAGACCCCTTGTTTGTGGGATATTATTTCTAGATTTGAATCTATAACTTTTTATGAGAATACAAATGCTCTCAATCATTAAGCCCACTACATTGTGCAACTCTCAATCATTGTGCAACTCAATTTGAATTTTAAATTTTAACTACTCTCCTAGCTACTAATTACATATTGAGTTTACAAATATCTCTTTACTTTTTAGGAAATGAACTTCCTCATTTTACCATTTATATTCAAATCCACTTCAAAACCAACTAAACTAGTACAACCACATTACAAATATCAATGTGGTTGATATAGCCCAAGGCTTTATAAATATAACAAAAAAAACTATTGCAACACGAAGAATGCCTTACCAATGCACACATTTATGTGATTAACCATGTATAAAAAGGTTATGGGTCAAATTTAACTTGAGGAAAAAAAGGAATTACACATCATTTGTAAAATGGACCATTTTTCTAAATAAAATTTTCTTATATATTAATTTCCCCATCTAATTAGAATATGAACTTATTAGAATTGGAATAGTCTCAAATCAGGAAGCCACGTGGAACGAATCTAATATTTTAAATTTATTAAAACTCAATGCAACCTAACAAACTCTATAACACACTATAACCATTGATAAGAACTAAGACTAAGCATATTCCTTTGAGAATCAATCTAGCTCGTCAATTAAAAAAATAAAAAAAAGGTCAACAGATCATCTACCTTAAGTTAAAATAGGAAGCCTTCACAATTAAATGAATTTTGTACAAAATAAACAAATAAAATAATAATAATAATAAACTATTTTTAAGGTCACAGTTAAGCTAGACACTAAATTGATGTATGAGACCATGTTTTTTGTGGTACAAGGTCCGCCTCCATGTAGTTATTTAACTGCTAAAATCTATAAATATATAGCTAATCCAAAAAAATTACTCCTTTGAAAATTTCATTGACTTACCCATTTAAAATTAGAAAAAGGTAAATACATAAATTCTCAAATTAGAAAGGAAAAGGAAAGTTAATTTAAAACTCTAATTTGAAAAGGACATTGATTATAACATTAAATGGAGGAGGATGGTGATTTACCCTATCAGGGGATACGGGTAACTGTGGACTTTTCTATTGTAGGCACCGTAATCCTCTTGTTGTCTCCCTCTGCTACTTGCTTCCCTCTGCTTGCGCCCTCTATTTTGCTTTCCCGATGGTTACGGTCCCCATTTACCAGCTACAACATGGACGAGATGGACTTTGATACGGTCGAATACTCATCGAAACCTAATCCTGATCAGCATATCTTTAGGGTCCCTAACCCTACGCTGGCCCTAACTGCTCTACGCTTTCCCGCTACTCCGTATCTTTCGGTCACATCTCTTGTGGTAACCCTTCTCAGGAAAACCACATCCTCCCTCCCTTTTCCATCCATCTCCATCGATTCCTTGGCGCTCGATTGTCCCCCGCTCTCACCTGGGACCCTACACCTGTTGGCTGCATGTTCGCCTCCCTCCCCGCCATTTGAACCCTCGCCCCTTAGCGACATTCTTTGCTTGGTGAACTTCACCCCTTCCCTCGGTCCTGATCCTCCCGAGGCAACTGCACAATAGAACTTGACATTCGGCACCACCCACACTACAGTAGCGACGACTCCCTTGGCTTCACCATCTGGGTGTTTTGAAACCCCGGTGATTAAGGTTTGGATGGCAGTGCATCATCTACAGAAGGAGAACTTGAGCCCTTCTGATCCTCTGCAGGACCATCCCACCATGCCTAGATCCAGGAAAAGGAAAATCAAGTGTGTGAAGACTTCTGGGAAAGACTTCACTATCAAATTTGGGGAAGGTTTATCCATGGGAGAGGTTGCAAACATGGCTGGGAAGGTTCTGGTGGGTAGGGTACGAGGACGTGCCTACTCTACGGAATGTCATGATCTCTGGGTAAAAGAAATTTGGGGGAACATCTTCAAAGAACTTCCTGAAGTACAGATCCTTCCCCGAGGATGGTTTGCACTCCATTTTACACTGGAGGAATACACCAACATGGTGCTTGCCAGATACTGGCACATAGAAATCGCCCTGGTCTTGTTGAAACGATGGAGTTTGCTCTTCGATTTGGAAAGGCAGTAGATTGGGGCAGGACCCCTATGGGTAAGGCTGCCTAGCCTTCCTCTATAGTACTGGTCTGAAGATGTTTTTGTTCATATTGGGAATACTCTTGGCACCTACTTGGACTACGACAAATCCTACATTAAATCAAAGAATCAAACACTTGCTCGCATCTTGGTACATCTTGATACACGCGAAGGGCTGGAGGAGAAAATAACCTTGCAATGGTGGAACTTCACAAGGATCCAAATCCTGGACTATGAAGGTGTTCCCTTCAGGTGCCGCAGGTGCCACAAGGTAGGACATCTATTCAAGGAATGCCCTTTAGTGAGAAATTCTCTAGATCCTTCATTGGGTTCTGAAGGTGGAACGGGCAAGCCTACAACATCTTTCCCTGACCAGACTCCATTTGTAGCAGTGCCCCCATCCGGGAGGGAATCTACATCTCATCGGGTACCCATCAGCGCTCCCTATCCTCCATCCCCATCGATGACCAGATCAAGGGCTACGATAGAGGCTACTCGCACCTCAGGTACTCCTCCTTTTCCACACTCTGTTATTTCATCTTCTATTACTTGCTCTACATTGCATCTACATAATGCATCTGTTTTAGATCAGGATTGTACTCAAACTTCCATCCCATGCTCCCTTACCTCCCACCAGCTAGTTTTCTCTACTATCCCCCCATCCTTCTCCCATGATCCCTTTTCTACCCCTCCCTCCCCTTTCTTTGTCCCTATTGATCCTCCCCACCCCTACAACCTCCAACCTCATCCTCACTCATCTGAGGTTTCCCCCTCCCACTCTGGATTGGGTCTTACCCTTCCCCTACCATCTCTTAACCACCCCCCCCACCGAGGCCGCAAATCTCACCTTTCCAAATCCATCCTGCGAGCTGGGGATGAAGTGATCTTTGGCAGACAATCATCTCTTGACCGGGTTCTTAGAGAATTGAACACCCCCACCTCAGTTGCCCCCATGAAGTGGCTCTCCTTCAACTGCAAGGGCTTGGCTAGCTCACCCAAAAGATGGCCCTTAGAAGACTTTTTGAATCCGAGCCTCTTGATATCATTTTTCTCCAAGAAAACCTAGGTGAGGTGGAACAAATCTCCTGAACCATAAGCTCCTTGAAACCTGGATGGATCTTCCATTCCCTTGATGTTGTTGGTTGATCCGGGGGTTTGGCCCTGGGATATAACCCCCGTTCTATTTGCCTGAGGTCTTCCTGGGGAGGAGTGGGTTTCATAGGGATGGACATTTTCTCTGCTAATCTTGGGATGGACCTTCGAGTCATCAATGTATATGGGCCTTGCCATGGACGAGAGGCCTTATAGCACTGACTTCTTAATCTCATCATTGGATGTGACCTAAATTTCTCCATAGGGTTTGGCGAATCCTGGGGGTCTAACGCATAGGTGGACCCACTCTCTAAATCAATGGAAGAGCTACTAGAACGCCCGCACCTGTCTGATATCCCTATGATCAAAACACTTCTCACCTGGAGAAACAGGAGTGGGAGAGGCGACATTAGCTAGGGGATTGGACAAGTTTCAGATCAAGGAGTTGTTGTTACAGAAATTAACACTTTATAGATAGTAGGTTGGCATGGGAGGCATTTCAGATCACTCCCCCATCTTTTTGGAAATTTTTGGTCCTCGAAGGAAACCCAGGGCACCCTTTAAATTCAATGCTACCTAGCTACAAGACCCGACCTACCACAAATTGATCACAGAATTCTAGCAGGCCAACCTGCCATCTAGGGGTCGATCCCTGGCCGAAGGATTCTTCTACGATCTCTCTCAGCTCAAACGAATATCTATACAATGGGCAAAGGAAAAATCTTTGAGGGACGACAATACCCTAGCATGTGTTGGGTCATCTCTGGCCACCGTCCTGGATGACCAGAATAAGGGTTTCATATCAGCTGAAGCTAAGTCCCTCCTTATCGATCTAGAAAACCAGAGATCCAAAATTCTGAAGGAGAGGGAAGAAACCTGGCAACTTAGGAGTCAAGTGATCTGGCTACAAGCTGGAGATGAGAATACCAAGTTTTTTTAGAACTATGCAAAGGGAAGGAAAGTCTCCAATACTATATGGAATATGCCCATGGATGATGGTAGTATGGCATCCACCTTCAGTCAGCTCTCACAGCAGGGGAATTCACACTTTCAACGTCTCTACAAGGCCCTACTAGGAGTCAATTTAATAGAAATTGTTCGAATTGCTAGACATTTCCACAGATTCATAGACTTGGATACAACAGAAGAGCTCACTGCTCCTCTAACACAAGAATAGTTAGAAGGGACTCTAAAATGGTTCAAAAAAGATCGAAGCCCAGGCCCAGATGGCTGGACAATTGAATTTTATCTTGCTTTTTTCAAGACCATTGGACAAGATCTTCTCAATTTGGTTGAAGAGTGCAGGTCCACCGGAAGAATGTACGAGGCCATCAACTCCACCTTTATCACTCTGATCCATAAATCCGACTCCCCATCGTCTTTCAATGATTTTCGCCCCATTTCTCTCTACAATTTCCTTTACAAAGTCATTGTCAATATTCTTGCAAATAGGCTTCGTCCCATCCACTCACACCATATATCCCTTAAGAAATTTGCCTTCCTACAGAATCGACAAATCCATGAGGCCATTGATACGACATAGGAAGCCCTACATTCTATCAAAATAAAAAATCTGAAAGGGATTATCCTAAAAATTGATCTAGCCAAGGCTTTTGATAGGGTTAGCTCGCTCTGTATCAAAATGATCCTCATCCATCTGGGGTTCCCCTCACCCTTTACTGACTGGGTCATGAGCTGTATCACATCGACATCTTTTAGCGTACTCATTAATGACTTGGCATCACATTTCGTTCATGTTGAGTGAGGCCTTAGACAAGGATTTCCTCTCTCCCCTCTTCTCTTCCTGATTGTTATGGAAGGTCTGAGCAGGCTGATCACATCAGCTAAGAGGGAAGGCAAACTACAAGGTTTGAAAATGAATGATCACTGCTATCTCACTCAGCTCTTATTTGTAGATGATGTCCTAATCTTACTTGATGGTAGCATTCGGGACACATTTACCTTTTTCGACATTCTATCAATTTTTCCCTCGCTACCGGTATGGAAGCTAACCATTCCAAGTCCACTATCTCACTATCCCACACCTCCCCTCAGGAAGATAGATCTGCCCTTCAGCTTTTTCCCTTCCAACAACATCCTCTAGAGAATGGTCTCAAATACCTGGGGTTCTGGATCAAACCCCACTGTTACAGGATTGCAGACTGGATTTGGCTTGTGATCAAAATAGAGAAGAGTCTGACAAATTGGAACCATAGATTCCTATCCAGAGCTGGCCATCTTCTCCTTATAAAATCTGTTCTGGATGCCACTCCCGTGTACTCGATGTCGTTGTCCTGGATACCTTGCAAAATACTTTCTCGCATCCAGAAGATATGCTGTAGATTCCTTTGGAATGGTAAAAAACATGGGAAACCATTCGCTTGGGTTGGCTGGAAAAATATAGCTCTCCCTAAGAGATGGGGTGGATGGGGCTTAAAAGACCTTGCTATTTTTGCACAAGCATTAGCAGCAAAGATGGGCTGGATTCTACTCAAATCATAGAACCTCTGGACATCTATCATATTCCACAAATACATCTGGCCACATTAGCTCATGGATTGGATACGCATGCCAACCTGGCCTCGCACAGGGATATCTATTGTTTGGAAGGCTATCCTTCACACATTTCCTTTCATCAGAACGGGCCTTGCATGGAGAATAAATGATGGTAACTAGGTGCGTATTAGCATGGACCCATGGACTAGGGGGGGGGTAATATGTATCAGCTTCCTCCATACCTCATTCACTACTTGCGAAAAAGGCACGTCAAGGTGATTGCATATTGTAGACATGGAACACAGTTCTGTCTTTGAACAGGCTTGGTTATCGTCTCATATCCTGGGTATCCCTGAACAATGGCAGCAATAATGAGAAGGATACATCAATGCTCTAATCAAAGTGCATGTGCGAATTAAGGAGGGTCGTGATGAGCTCATATGGACCCCTGCTGAGCATGGCAAATACTCCCCAAAGATTGACTGCCTTTCCCTACTTACTGCTCGCAAACCAGAGGTACTTCAGGACTGGTGGAGAATACTCTGGAAGCTGAAAGTTCCTCCTCGCACTCGGCTTTTCATGTGGAATGTGATTAACAATAAGAATCCTATGGGAGAAAATCTCATCCACAGATCCTTCTACGGGCCACACTAGTGTGTTTTGTGCAAATAGGAAGTGGAAAAAAATGAGCACTTGCTCCTTCTTTGCCCTACCATTGTACACCTGTGGCAACAGATAACACACACACTCTCCATACAGGGCAGATGGCAAGGACCCTCGATTAAACATGCTTGGAACTCTTGGACTGTTGTTTTCCATGGCTCTAAAATAGTATGCCTACCTCTCCTTATTTGTTGGTCAATCTGGCTGACCCGCAACAATATTATTTTCAATGGTGCCGAGGCTTGATGGCCACTAATTACTGCAAAGATTGTGGCAGCGTTCCATGAAATTCTGGAGGTCACCCAAACAACCCCATGGCGCATACTCTCCCCTGGCCCGATTGATCAATCCATCCCATGGGCGTTTTTCGATGGCGTTGCCCAAGCACATGGTTGTGGGGGGGGCATTATCCTATATCTGGAAGATCATCATTCATACAAAATACAGTTAGGATTGGGAGAAGGAACTAACAATTTTGCTGAACTTATTACTCTTAGACAACTCTTGCATTTTGCATTAGCACATGCATGCACAAATCTACAAATCTTTGGGGAATCTAAAATCACTACAAATTGGTTCAACAACACCAACCTTTGTCATGTACATTCTCTTATAAATATATTGGATGAAGTTATATCCTACAAAGCTCAATATAACTTTATCTCCTGTCAACACATTTATAGGGAACATAACGAAGGTGTTGACAAGCTTTCCAAGGAGGCCACGTTACTACCACAAGTGTTATAGACATTTTTGGGAACTGCAACCCCAAGCATAAATGTCCATAAACTAAGGGCTCCTAAGTCCCTAAAAGTGTTGTTCCAACCCCTAAAATAAAAAGGTCAACTGATTACAGCTTCTCCCAGAAGTTCTCCATGAAAAACTGCTCAAAATTGGTCAAAACTGGACCATTTCACATGCTCCATAGGAAAAGTGCATTGCATCTCACCTAAATATGCACAGTAGGTGTGTTGCATTTCAAAAATCCCTTCTATGGGGTGCAATGGGCAAGAAGAGACAAATGGCAGTGTCAATCCGCAAGGTGGAGAAGCATGGGATCTTCCAGAAACTTCTCCTATGACACTTGCCTCTCTAAATTTGACCAGGGATGAGTAAGAGATCATCAATCTCCAAGTGGAAGCAAGAACTATCAGAGGGAAGACACTAATCAAATCACAAGCTGACTCATCTCCCTTGCAGACATCTATATATGGATCCCTCATCCCAGAGATCCAGAGGCTAAAATTTTGCATCTTGTAAGGAATTGTTGTTGGTTTCCTGAGGCAACATCATAGTGTTGGGTGATCTAAGCTTTTCATGAGGTGAAGAGGGGCTCACTTGCTGAGAGGATGATGCTGGGTCAGAACAATTGGTTGTAACTCTCTTGGATCTTTCTTGATTATCAATAAAGCTATTCAAGTTTTCCTCCATACTCTTGTGTGATTTATGTTTTATGCATTTGTATGGTCAATTTACATCTGATCCTAGATTGTTTATGATAATAGATCCATGTTCTCGTATAGTGTTATGCTGCTTTGATTCTACAGGTACTCTGTGAAGCTAGGTATATAAGAAAGCAAGTAGTAAAGGACTATCAGAAGAGAGAGGAATCGAGCAAGGAACCAAGCGCAAGACAAAGGTTGGTCTCCTCTATTCTTCTCTCATCTATCTTTCATAAAGGAAAACGAAAGTAGTTTTACTTTGTTTGTTTCTAAGGTAGCTACCACCCTTAGTGGGATTAGCAGTTCTGCATAGACACTTTTCCCTGTAACAAAATGGCGACTCCGCTGGGGAGCGACTAGGTTGTTTGTTTATCTACATTTGTTTACTTTATAAACTTACAGACGGAGCCTGAAGTTGAGCCAGGTAGCCTTCGAACTGCATTTTCTATGCAAATGAAAAGTAGATAAATGCTGCTTCAGTCAATCTCCGGGTTTTGTTTATGAATTAAACAATTGATTTACAAACTCTCTAATTGCCCTTGTGGTGGCTCTAGTAACCTCCTTAGATCTACCCCTGTGATTGATTTACTGATTACCACTTGCTCGGCCAAAATCCCTGAACTGAACTGCAAAATGTGACCTGGAACCCAATCAAAGTCTCGTCCCTGGTCCAATGCACTGTCTGTTCTATGAATCTCAAATTCAGCGCACTTTTGGAGTGTAGTAGGTGCGCTGATCAGACAAGGCCTTGTTCCTGAATTTTAGTTTCTGTGTTCACTCTTTTCAGATCTATTCAGGAGTTTTGCTGCCTGTAGTCAGTACACCTCTGTTTGAAATCCCTTTCCTTGTTGTTATTCCGCTTCCATTGTGCAAATAATTGTAAATGTTTTTATGTATTTGTTGAGTCATTTTCAATTCTCCCTTACAAAGAAGTAACGTAATTGTATTGTCGTTTCTTGATTTGAAAGTGTCGCAAGTGTCGTTTTCAATCATAGAAGAGAGTCTAATTGCTCTTGATAGTTGATTACCCTGTTACTATTGTAAATGATCTGAATTAGTAGTTTTTCTAGTGTCGAAAGCAAGTTTTCATTTCCAAATCGCAAAGTGTTGTCATTGTCTTCATTTTGATTTTGAAAAGAAACTTGTTAGTAATTGTTGTTTTGAAAGATAATTCAGATTTGCGCATTAGCTTTCTTTTTATCATTCACATATTAAGAAGGCTGAAAAGAAATACATGCATGTGCATTTGCATTTAGACTGTTTGATTGGTTTGATTTAAGACAGTGCATATAGTGTGTGCTCTATGCTCTTTGCTGAAAGAATACTGTCTCTCTTTCCTTAGTAGCTAGGATCTTCATTGCACAAAGAATATAAAACGACTGTTTATCATCTTAGATTGCATTTTAGGAATTGTACATATACATCACGCGGTGAACCTGAAAGGAAAATTTCTTAAGCAAGATCAACTATAAAATAAATTTAATGAGTCTAACAATGCTTTGGAACCTAATGCACAACATCTAGAAGTCTAGGCTAGAGACGTATTCCAGCGTCGTAGAGCCTGGTAACTATTGTTCTCACTGTTGGTTGGGTGATTCCTCCACTTTGAGACGATAAGTGCCAGTACGGACCTGTGCTCCCACGTACTGTCGAGTATATTTTGGGAGACCACAATAAGCTTAATCCTTTATCCATAGGAAGTCGTGTCTGCCGCCCTATCGATCGCAATGCACTGAACACAGCATTTGGGAAGATTGACTGCCGTACCGTAAAAAGTATTCTGTAGTTTTGCGATTGGTTTGGTAATCCCTCTGCCTAGATTTCTAGAGCAGTCCCTTTCATTCCTTTTCAAACTCCTTAACGGAAAAGGTCCATCTCAGCACTTGTCACTTCAGGCTCATTAAAAATCGAAGGTGACTAGAGTCATCTTTTGTTTTTTCTCAACTCTTTAAAATTGAAAAAACAAGTTGTTTCAAAGCGTCTAAAATTTATTTTAAACAGAATAATCATCACCTTTCCTACATTGGTCTTAGGTTGAGGAAAATGGAGTCCACCAACCAAGGAGTTCCCCTTGGAGGAAATCCTAGTCCCTTCTCCTCTTGGGGAGATGTCGGTACACCCCACATGGCCACATTGTTGCTTCCAGGATTGACAATAGGCTTGCCCGTATGGCTTTTCTCAACCTCCGTCGTTCAGAACACCGTGATTCCTGAACAATCGAGTCAGCAACTAGACGATTCCAGAGTTACCCCCCAACCCTCTACTTCATCCAATTCTTCCGCCCCTCCTTCCTCTTCACTTGATGAAGCTGGTAAAGATGAAAATCAAGTACCTAAGAAGAAGAAGGAAAAGAAGAAGAAAGAAAAGAAGAAGAAGGAGCCAAAGGCGAAAAGGGGAAACCAAGCATCGTCTAGCGAAAATCCACACACTGCACTGACCAGGCCTAAATCGCCATGTGTCATTTGCAAAGGAGACCACATCATAGAGATTGTCCTTGCATTCCTCGGATCTTAAGGGACTGGTCTCCTCGTTTGCACAACCCGGTGTCGTCAACCTCTGATGGTCATGTTGAAAACACACCGTCGACTAGTGAAAGTGAAGCCCCTGGATAGAAAGGAAAGTGCAAATTTCCTTGTAAACTGTGTGAAAGCAATCACGCCGTCCACCGTTGTCCCTTCTTAGACGAGGCTAAAAGAGTTTTGGACGATCGTCCAATTTCATCGTTATGACTTCCTCCTGGATATAAGAAAGTCTTGCCAAGTCCATCACTAGTTGAAAATCCGGCTGACCCACCCAGGTGGTCAGCCGAAGCGTCTATCATTGAAGATAAACCATCTGAACCCATAGTAGACGAAAGTCAAAAGGTCGAGGCAGCAGTTGACCTGGTCTTGCCTTCAAAGGTTCCATCTTCAAATGATACAGTCACCGAAGAGAACAAGGATGACACCGTCCAAATTCTTTTTGTAAACACAGACTCCGATGAACATGGGGGCAATTTACCCATTCCTTTACCACAGGAAGGAAGTTCATCAGAGTCATACCCAACCATCTATTCGGTCCCACCTCCAAGCAACCTAGTTGTTTCCTTTGACTGGAATCTACTAGGCAGACCCCGTTTACCGGCTAGTGTACCATTCCGAATCATTGCTCAAATATATAGAATGGTTATGGCTGGTACCATCATAGATGAAGGGGTTTCTGTGAGTATCCTTTCCTCGACTGCTTGGAAAGCGCTTGGTTCGCCATCACTTTTTCCTGAGATGAGAAATCTAATAGGCTTTAACAAAGGAACCAGTCGACCGTTAGGGATCCTTCCCAATGTGCCCATAACATTGAGAGGGAAAACCGTTCAAATGAACATAATGGTAGTCCAATGACCCTTGGATTATAATCTACTCCTTGGACGAGACCATATTTATTGCATGGGAGCCATTATCTCATCACTCTTTAGAGTAATGTGTTTTCTGCACGAAGGAAGAGTGGTCAAGCTCGTTGACTAGCTTTCATTTCCCAGTTCACACATGGCAAATAGTCATATACCATCCATAAATGGTCTTTTCACACAAGGAATGTCTCATCAATCCCCAGTTCATCCACCTGATGAGCGCGAGTGATTCGGGGGACATGACTGAAACCCAGGGGGCATGCACCCTGGTCTGCTTCGGCAGGAAAACTTCAGGTATAGGGTAGGTTTCCGCAAGAGATATATGACTAGTCTGACACTCCCGTCCGTGATTGGAAAAGGGGGTGAGACTGGAATAAGATTCCCTTGTCAAAGTTATGTGGGTGGAGGCATCTGCACCACTCGCCTTTGTCTATTTCGGTAGGCATCACCGAAGAAGTGTTTTGTTTGCGGTGCAGATAGAACAATCTTTGGTAACCTGAAAGAGGTAAGCCTTTCCCGATAAAACAAGTGTTTTGTCGGTAGATTGGGGGCATGCAAACCTTTTGGCGTGCAAGCGAAGAGTGACCATTTTTTTTTTTAAATTTGTATGTCCTCTAACCCTTTAAACTCGTAGGATTGGTCGTTTCCTAACTTGCATAAAGAAAGGATGTGGGGCAAAGCTTTGAAAATTGCCATTTTTATATATGAGACATCCTTATTATGCGACTGGATATATCGAGCAGTTTTAACATGGACTTCATGCTCGTTAAAAAATAAACATAAGCAATGAGCAAATGTTTCCCCCAGCATTTAAACTCAATAAAAAATGAACCAATTTCTGGTAAATAACTATCGTGAATGTAGTACTTCAGCCTTTGAAGCCTTGGTCGTGTTCTCATCATCACCTCCACTCTGTATTGGCCGATCATTCACCTCCATTTGATTGTTTACCCCTTTTGAGGAACAGCCACGAAGAGTGATCCTGTTAGCCATCCTTGTAACACTGCCGTGATCGGGAAATTCCAAACCTTACCCAGAATTAGCTGCTACCCAAATTTATCACTCGTTCCTCAAAGACGAGTCTCCTTTAAGCTCCTTTCAACTAACTCGTAAAATATGAAAAGATTGCCGAGCCATTGGCCTCTCCAGCTCGTTAAAGTGACCGGAAGTGCTATCCCTCCTTTAGATTTTAATCTTTTGGACTGGGGGGATTATTACACAAAAAGATCGAGCGCTTGTTTTGTTCGGCTCGTTAAAAGTATCAAAAATTCATCCCTTCTGTATTGTTTTATACTTTTTCGGACTTAAGGGATTAGATGACGAAAAAGGATTTTTGGAGTTTCCTTTATGTCCCTTTTCAGACTCTCTAAAATTGAAAAGGACAGAGTTATCTTTGTCGTTAAACTCGTTAAAACATAATAGCGACAAACTTGTCCATAGCAGACAAGAACGAGTTTCACTATCGCTAGGCTCGTTAAAACATAGCGATGGGTTTTCCCGAAGGGAAAATTATAGAACAAGCATATGTTATCCTCCTCAAGCTTGAAAAAAATAAAGAGGTACTGGTCAGCGATGACTGGGGAAAAATTGGGAAGAAAACTTGAAGAAACTTTGTTGGTAGCAAGTCGCTCTTGAACATGACACTTTCACTCCACATCCAAGTCAGGTTGGGTTGTTTCATTCACCGGTCACATCACCATGGTCACATCACACCATCCACATTTGGGGTTAATGCTACCAATAAATCATGTCATTGTCGCTGATATGTTCAAGAGAAGTCACTCAGAGAATTCACCTGTGTCTCACCCGCTACAATACATTTACGCTCCATTCTTTCATGACCGCCACCTTGAACCTTATATCACCAGATCGTTTTCACCTCCATTAAAATCATTTTCTCCGTTCTGTGTCATTGATGTGGGATTCATTAAGGCCCTCCTATGATGGATCGCTTCTTGTCGACATCAGCTCATTATCCAAGAAGTCGATCTAGAAACACCCCCTTCAGTACTTTGAAGCTTGCATGCCTCAATGGCAAGTTTCTCACTTCTGGTGACAGGTTTACATCAATGACCTTCGACCGAAAGATTTTGCGTGGTGTTCGATGCCAAGTCCTTTATTCACACCACGTGAATTGTACTGCAGTACCTTGGGGATCATTATCATTATCAGTGATTCCTCTCACGCCTGTTAATAGCTTACATCATTGGCTAGTAATCAGGCGATATCTTTCCATGTTCGACTCCAGAACAGCTCTCACATGGATCGACTTGTACTTTGAGTGAAGATCGAACGAGATTGAAGACCTCGGATCTAGTTTCATGCATCCGGGCTACGATATATATTCAGGAAAATAAAGACATCAAATGTACATCATTGCTGCACAGATAATCATCCAATCTAAGGGATGATGGCTCTACCAGAATCATCAGTCTACACTCACATGATTGTCTGTCCTATGTACATGAAAATGAATTTATAAAGTTGAGCATGGGAATGGCCGCCTCAGCTAGATCATGAAAATATTATGAAGATAATGTATTGTATTGTATCTTATTACAGGTCTCCTTCCAGCTTGAAAGAACTTCGGATCCTCATGATAAAGCATTTCCCCCGACATCAAAAAAGATTAACAACCTCATGCTTTAGGGGGCAACTGTTATAGAAATTTTTGGGCACTGCAACCCCAAGCATAAATTTCCATAAACTAAGGGCTCCTAAGTGCCTAAAAGTGTTGTTCCAATCCCTAAAATAACAAGGTCAATTGATTACAGATTCTCCCAGAAGTTATCGATGAAGAACTGCTCAAAACTGGACCATTTCACCTGCTCCATAGGCAAAGTGTGTTGCATCTCAACTAAATAGACACAGTAGGTGCGTTGCATTTCAAAATTCCCTTCTATGGGGTGCGATGGACGAGAAGAGACAAATGGCAGTGTCAATCCCCAAGGTGGAGAAGCATGGAATCTTCCAGAAACTTCTCCTATGACACTCGCCTCTCTGAATTCGACTAGGGATGAGTAAGAGATCATCAATCTCCAAGTGGAAGCAAGAACTATCAGAGGGAAGACACTAATCAAATCACAAGCTGACTCATCTCCCTTGCAGACATCTATATATGGATCCCTCATCCCAGAGATCTAGAGGCTGGAATTTTGCATCCTGTAAGGAATTGCTGTTGGTTTCCTGAGGCAACATCATAGTGTTGGGTGATCTAAGCTTTTCATGAGGTGAAGAGGGGCTCACTTGCTGAGAGGATGAGGCTGGGTCAGAACAATTGGTTGTAACTCTCTTGGCTATTTCTTGATTACCAATAAAGCTATTCAAGTTTTCCTCCATACTCTTCTGTGATTTATGTTTTATGCATTTGTATGGTCAATTTACATCTAATCCTAGATTGTTTATGATAATAGATCCATGTTCTCGTATAGTGTTATGCTGCTTTGATTCTACAGGTACTCTGTGAAGCTGGGTATACAAGAAAGCAAGTAGTAAAGGACTATCAGAAGAGAGAGGAATCGAGCAAGGAACCAAGCGCAAGACAGAGGTTGGTCTCCTCTATTCTTCTCTCATCTATCTTTCATAAAGGAAAACGAAAGTAGTTTTACTTTGTTTGTTTCTAAGGTAGCTACCACCCTTAGTGGGATTAGCAGTTTTGCATAGACACTTTTCCCTGTAAAACCAAGGCTTGTGGATGATCCAGGAGCAGAATGGCGCTGAACAGTACCAATATTACCACCAACCCTACATTGATTGAGCATACCAAAGGGTGGACAGGCCCTAAATTTTCACATGAAATATATCAGTTGTTTTCATGTATATACATGTGTATTTACTTTATCTATGCATATCATACTTGTCGAACACCGTGCGAGGTGAACATGTACAATTTATTTTTGGGAAATGGCTTTGGCCATAACTTATATTTTTGATACATATCTAGTTTTTTCCATGGGCCAACAATTACGCATATGCCTCGGGCATCTACTATATGTAATTTTTCAAATTAATGAAAGATTACGATTTTTCCTTGGGAAAAAAACATTAAATGGAAAAGGTTTATTTATTTTTAGTTAAACCTATTAACTTCCCTACATCTTCTCATCAAATGAAAGTAGCGTTTGCACCAAAATGTGCAAGGGAACACCAATAGAAGTGTAGATGAATGTGGAGTGATGGAGAAGTAGTTTTATAGGAAACAAGGATGTGGATGTGGAATTTATGAGGAATCAATAGGCGAGGGGTTGACACAATGGGAAATAATTGTTATCAGCCAAGAATTTTTCTTGGAGCCGTACCCTTAAATGTGAATTATTGGAGAAAATTATAGATCTCTCAGTATAGAATTCAATAATAGTGAAAGTCCAAGGAGAATACTACAACATAGAGTGATCATGATTGGCAACATTTAGAATGTCAATGTGATTCTAAGAATAATTAAATCAGACTAGTAATCGACGACTTATAATGATATATGCCTAGGATAGGGACCCACTACCCCCACAGAAGTTTGACGGGGGGGCTCCCTCATTTGGATTTGTGCCAAAACTACCCTTGTCATTTAATTGCTTATTTATATATCAATTAGTTAAGATTTATTTTTCTCTCTCTCTAATATTTATAGAGGTCAAATATTTTTTTTTAATAAAACAGAAAATTGATAATATTAATTCTTGTAGCAAACAAACCTAGAAACTCTGTAGAAGCCATAGCATTTTATAATATTTACTCTTATTTGTTCTCCATATGCAAGTAGTTTGTAGTAATTCAAATCAGTCCCTTTATCCCATTGAGATCTAGAAAGAAACTTCCTAAATAGTTTGTGTGATGAGTAGCTCGGCTTTATTCTTAGGCTCCCTGATGACCTAAATCTACAATCAGGTTGAACTCAAGAAAAAAAATACGGTATTGTGCAATCATTTATGTGACAAGAACATAGATGTGTATATCTAACCCAATATGTGATGAGTAACCCGCTCCAGTGAATTGTGTAGATCTAAGATAATATGGGCATATTTAGTAAAATTGTAAATTCTCTCTTGAGATTGGAGCCAAAGTAATTAGCATTTCATCTCTTTCTTATGTAAGGAGGAGGTACATCTGTGACCGCTCTTTGGCTTCATGATGTAAATTCATGAATTAGTTTTATACTATTTGGTAATGAAGTATCATATGCATTTGTAGAAGATTGAATGAAAAACACAACTTCTTGATATTTTGTGCCTGAAAAGTCATTGTATCATTACATAATAGAATATATGAACATTGAATACTCATTGACATTTTCCTTTCTTATGGTACAGAAATTATCATAAAGAAATAAAAGATGGGAACTTATACAATTCCCATGGTGTATTATGCATTGCAAATTGGTTATCCTCTTCTTTTCATCAACTTTCTTGCATTTCATGTTTTCTAGCCATGTGCTTGAAGAACCATCATTATCCATATGGAAAATATCTCTATTTCTTTGCATTTTCCCAGCACAAAGTTCTTGAATTTACCAAAATGATCCAAGGTGCTTCAAGAGATTTATTATTCTCATCATAATCAATAATCAAGCTACTCATCATAATGTTGTGTTGGGTAGACTGAACTAAAAGGCTAGCCATACACCTTGGAACTTTTATATATTTCCATCCTTTATCTATATCATACTTCATCCTTACCCAAAGATACTTTTATTTCTATATGCACTTAGCCTAGGGACATATAAATCAAACCAATAGAAAACATAGAAATATGCATGTCATGGACTTCCAAATGATCAATGGGATAAGAATAATTTTTTCTATCAAAAAAAAGTTGAGATATTGTAAATAAAGATAATACTATAGCCATAACCAATTTTAAGGAGCAAATGAAGTAGGAGAATGTGCAAAAAACATCTATATCCAAGACAAGGTCATCTTGCACAAGTCATATCACCCCAAGATCTTGCAGTATCAAAGCATATAATATTTTTAGCAAAAAAATACTCTTAGAGTAGCACTGATAGGAATATCATAATTGTATGGTTTCTTGTGCAAGATCCAGAAAACAACCATAATTAGTCTTTAATCATGTTTGAATCCAGGTCTTTGAAAATATTCTATGGAGCCTTCCAGAGTCTTTAAAAAAAATTCAAAACCCTCAATCCATTTATAGTTCAGCTTTTGAGACTTTGTCTGCTTCATGATGTTGTAATCACGATTGTCATTACACCAAATCCCGTAGGTGTTAATAAACATATGCATCTCCAGAGTTAACGGATCAATGAGAGGCGTTTAAGAACATGTCACGAAACACTGGGGGAGCACTGATTTGTCCAATGTCCAACAATCTCCCCTTCAATGCGCACTGGGTATGATTCAAACTCGATACCTTTGGCTCTGATACCACTTGTTGGAATCAAGATTGTCATTACACCAAAAACTGTAGGTGTTAGTAAATAGACACATCGCCATAGTTAATGGATCCATTAGAGGTGTTTAAGCATGTGTCACGAGACACAGGGGGAGGGTCGGTTTATCCAATGTCCAACACATGGTTCTACTCCCTATAAACATAGGGAAAGATAGATGAGTGAATAAGCGATAGATTCTTTGATGGCTTGAAAAGGTGAAAAAGGACTGTAGTTTTCCATTGAGAACACCCCGTCATCTAGTTGATTGATAAGAATGACCATAAATATGCATATTTGTAATTCCTTTTTCTCTAGAAATTTGGATTGTAAGCTTTAGGGCCATTTTTAATAGCTGAACCAAGAGGTTGGATTTTCATGACATTTCATAAAATTGTAAGCAATAAAAGTTTCCATAAATATTAATATTGTGCTAGGAATGGAGCTAAAATAATAAAAACCAAGCCTCTACTTCAGGCTTTAGATTTCTTCATTTATTAATATTATTATTATTACTATTTTTTGAAAATCCATATTATATTACATTATTGTAAAAATGTATATTATGATGAAAACATTTTCCATATAATGGTAGTTTTTACTTCTAAATCAATTAAAACTCTTGCATAATTGAAAAGTTAAAACCATTATGAGTTCAACTCCATATTTCTTGTTCTTATTAGATTGAGTTGGGTTATCATGTACAACAAACCCTTATTTATGCTTACACCTAAAAGTTGAGTAATTCAATGTCATCAAATAAATAGTAGCAAAGGAAATGAAGACAATTTTCCAGTTATGTAACACCCTCCTCCCACATCTACCTAAGTAACTGGCCAACCAGGGTAAACATGTGACAATAAGTTACTATGAAATGATTCGAATCCCTATGTGTCAGTTAAGTAAGTGGAACTTGTGGAACACATCACAAATACCTTCCACATCAACAACAGAACTCCTAGGAGCCATCCAAACCATTCAGGTAACCAACCCCTGAGACCAACTGAAGTTTTAGTGCATCAAACCCCTGGATGCTCCCATGATATGGAATGGGGTGTGTCTAGGAGGCTCCAGATGCTCCCACAACAATGGTAAGGGAACGTTCAGAGACTATTTTCCCCAATGTTGTGCCTACAACTCTGAGATTTGTGCCACTTTTTCAGGAGGAGAGCCCAGGTCACTTCCCAGAACTTAATGACACCTTCATAAATGAAATTTCATAGTGGAACAAAGATACATTTGCAAAAGCATAAAAAAGGACTAGACTAGACCCCTACTAGCCATGATAGGAATTTCATGAAACATGTCACAAACATGAAAGCTACAGGTCTTAACAGTAAAAATGAGCATAGGGGTCTCATGCTTATCTGAGAATCGCTAAGAAGAATTGATGCCTCAACAAATTAGTTTTAATTTTATCTATTAGGCCATATATAAACTTTTCATTCATTTACAAGTAAAAACATGATGAGAGCCATACATATCCACTATCATAATTCATGGTCATTACCAACATCATAACAACATAAATACCAAGGAAACAACAACCATATAATCCACATATAAACCACTATAATAATCATGAGTAAACAAGGATAAATAACCTCATATTAATTATGCAAAGGCCAACTAGGTTTCGGACTTCCACTAACCACCCGACCATAGACATGGCTGAGTCAAATCTCTCTTCATCTAGTCACCCCCATGCCATATTCCAAGCAAGAATGTGGGATCTCATTGAACAATCCATGAAAACTGAACTAGGGCTTCCAAAGGCCAAACCATCTCAACCCATCGAACAGTGACTCCACCTCATGGCTAGACATCACAAACCATCACCAGAATTGTCTCTACCCAAGCCTTCCAGGGCTCGAGAGCATTTTTTTCCAAACAAGTTTTTAAGGACTAGTAACTCAACCCATAGCTGCTCCTGGGCTTTAGATTTATTGTCCAACCAGGGCTTCCAGGACTAGTAACACAACCCACCAAGGGATTCCAGAGTGTTTGTCCAACCAAGGCTTCCAATACTAGTAACTCAACCCAATATGTTACTGGGCTTCCAGAGCATTTGTCTAACCAAGGATTCGAGGAACTAGTTACTCAACCAAAGCTAAGGAAACATGAGAACCAACAAGAAAAATAAAGAATGAACCCATAACACCATGGCTATCCTAGAAATGGATAGGCTAGACAATCCACTATCAATCCAAGAAATCCTCCATGCCAATGACAGATCATGACCAATAAACCACATGCATATGCCATGCATGCCAAAACTAGTGAGGAAAACATACATGTAACACGGTACCTGCAAGTGAAACCCATTGTAGTTGCTGATATCGATGTCCTCTTGTGCTTTCCTACTCTTCCTCTACCTTCTTGATCCAAGCATCCATGTATGCCACACTCCTCCAAGAGTTCTCCAAGAAAAATCTAAGTGTCCAAGAGTATGAGAGAGAGAGAATAGAATGAGGGCTCCACAACTGAACTGATAAAAAGCTACCAACTGATCCTCATAAGGCTTTTTATCAAAGAGTCCTATATTTTCTTCACTTGTACATTATTTTCCTTCATTTTACTCCTCACATGAAACCTATGATCTTTCACCTCCATTTTCTCCTATTTTCCATTATTTTCATAAATAAATGTGCCAAAATGCTATTTTTCCTTTCCAAAGCCTTTGCCATTTCCTTTGCCAATTCCTTAGCCATTAATAAATCACCAATGATCCCCATCACTATGCTTTTGCCCAACATTCAACTTAGAATACGCGTCCCATGACCTTGGTAAATATCTTGCCTTTATTAACTTTTATTACATGGAATTTTCACCAGGGCTCTTACAAATTACTCCCTTTTGACTATCATACCAATCTAATAAATGGAATTTTTGTACTAATTAACATCCACTTGGATTTGTCATAAGTGGCCGGTATTGGAAAAACTCAAAGATGAATGTAATCCCAACTAGAAGCACATGTGAACTGCCCTAATCATGGAATGAAGGATCATATATGGCATTGAAATCTAATTTAGTAGCCTACACTAAGGGTATGAGAAATGCATGTATACTTTTATAGATTAGAAAAAGAAATATAGGAGTATCAAGGGAAATATTTCATCACTTCACTATAATACACAGAAAGAGTTTTCCTACCTCTCAGTCTTAAGGAGGATGTTGCAATTCCTTTTATCAATCAAAATGATAGCATACACAGCTAGCCAATGGTCAACAACTTCTATTAGCACATAGATAAGTGACATATCCATATATATTTTAATTTTATAATATAAAAATATCATATAAGGACATGGATTATTAAATATGATATGTTTTGAGATAATTGTATTTATATTTATGTTTTGTGGTGAACATGAGTTGAAAACTAGTGGAGTGGTGAACATGAGTGTATATGGTGTCCCTTTGTATTGGTGGAAGTCAACCACCATGAAGGACAAAAAATTTGGGGACTTTGAGATAGTTGCATAGAATATGGAAATAAATTTTCCAAGCACACCATTAACAAGGCTTGCCGACCCACAATTTGTTGGTGAGGATAATTTTTTGCTCATTGCATAAGAGGACCTTTTCATCCAACTATTCATCTTATGTTGCAGGAGAAGATTGATATCTTTATTTCTTAGTAGAGCATAATGCAAATGGCATGTTCTATTTTTTTAGCATTGTCTTATTATAAAGAAATAGAATGGTTTGTTGCAAATAAATTCATGGAATATTGGAATATTTTATGCTCGTCATGTGTGAGAGAGGAGTATGTTCATGATATTAAAATATTCTAGTCTTATAGAGTAGGTGTTCCATTCTTAAGGTTCGTTGGTAGTTGGAAAAAAGCAACTTGAGAAGTGCTAGCACCTTGTTCATGAAAAACAATTGAAAGCGTTATGAATGAAATGAAGTCATGCCATAGTTCTTTTCCACATGATGTGTCAACATACATAGGAATTCATTTTACAAGTGGCAGATGACCTAAATCTCTAATAAGGATAATGGAGTGATTATTGAATGATGCATTTTGTTCAGAAGGGAATGCTTCTCTTAGTTGATCATCAACACGGGAAATCATTTTTGGATATATGATGCTCATATAATCAATCAAAATGTCCTTTACATGGCGAAATTTCTCTTGGAGGGATTAGTGCAGTGTTTTTAAAGGGAGAAAGAACAATGTTAAACATTTTTCTTTGGGTGAGAGAGAAGGAGTGATATTGGTATGTTCCCAATTATGGTTAGCATTGAAGCCATGATGACCAAGCATTTCAAGGTCATCAATTTCAACGTTGTTCTTGGGTGAAGGTGAGATAGTCACATAAACCTGATATAGCATTAATACATAGGCACAAAACCTCGGTATAAAAATAAAAGAGTTGCATAATGTTGATATGACAATGAAATAGTAATATATAGAAAAACATATAACATACAGTTTTCCACAACAAAAATAACCTTAATATGACAATAAGACAATAATATAATGAAAGATGTATATCATATATTTTTCCACAAACAAAAAAAATACCACATTGATTGAAGATTGTTTCCAATCCCTACCAAAGATATGAAACATTATATTCCAATTGATCCTCTTGAGAATCAAGTAAGAAGTGGTTTGTTTTACCCACACTGAGTTCTTCTATTTCCTCCTTTGAAACCAAAACAAATATAAAGAAGTAGATTTATTAACAGAGGAGGAAACTGAAAAAAAAATATGGAATGCTAAGGGTCAATGGTGCTCCTCATTTCCAATCCATCCATTAGTAATTTTTATCCACATGTCAACATATTTCATGCTTATGCGCAAATTTGGTATTTGCAACACCTTTATCCATTGGATATTTGCTAGAGTGTGGAATTATTTGATCCCAACTTGTATGTCAACTCTTGCACTTCTAACTATGTGCATATGGAATTTGAGCGTAGTAGAGTACGTATAGAAGAGAACATGATCAAGAAACACTTTGAAACAAGGGGAGACAACAATTAAAGAACCAATTCAACCATGAAAGGAAATGAAGGCAATAGGAATTTGCAAAATCCTTTGAGCTATGTGTTGAGCCCATGAATTGCAATCTTTGTTCTCCATTTACCTTGTCTTGAAACTATCCTAATTTTCCTATGTTATCCTTTTCCTAATGATATTTTGTTTATAATTCATATTTTGACCAAGGAATGACCTCGTTTATAAATCATATTATTCAAGTGATAATATAGGATCATTAAGTAGTTTCCACCTAGTTTTGGATTACTTATGTGATGGCTTGGAAGAGTGCATTTAATTGGTTGTAGACAAATGGCACTAGCTCAAGGGATGAACACTATCACATGATTGATTTTGATATGTTGTTACTTCTAATGTTGTTAGTATGAAACATGATATATCTTTCCTATAATTTAAATGGTGCTTAAGCATGTGGTCTTTGACTAATGCTCAAGAATGAAAGTAATGAAAGAGCCATCCTTACAATAGACAAAATATGTGAAGCATCAATCGTTATGATGATTTAGAATGTAATAACGAGTCATCGTTCTTTTGAAAATTTGATGTAAAATCATAGACATACACAAAAAATTCTTCCTTAATATGTATTATTCAATTTTGACATTCTATTGGGCCACTACCCATCTAATTTTTATAACTTAAGGGACCTTTAGGGTTTCCCAGTTGTTGCAAGTAGTAAGAGACAAGGGCTATATTAGTGAACAAGGCACAATGAGATCATTGTTATATTACTTTTTTATATAATATATCATGTGATTTTCTATCATCTGAAGTATTAATATGTGAGTAATCCTTCATAGCCTTGATTGGTGAAGGAGGCCCCCCTTCACTGGTCAAGTGTTGTAGTTTTGTTTATTAATTATATTTATCATAGGAATTTTGCAATCCCTTATGCTTTAATTGTGTGAGCAATTGCTAATTATCAACAATTAGTATTTGCACCTATTATCATGAGGAGGTTGATTTGTTGGAATCGGGATTATGTTGAACTGATTTGTCTGATGGGTTATTTTTTTACTGTTAATTGTAGAATGATTTAATTGTTGTTTCTTGCAAGGTGGCTTGATTACTTTTATTTGCATATTGGTTTACTCCTTACTTCTTCCAGAGTTATTGGCTTAGGGGGTCCTGACCCACATTCAGAGTTAGCTGCGCCAACCAACAAAACCCTACACTACTGGCCCTTTCAGCAACAACCTGCATAGCACAGGCTGCAGTCTCACCCGAAGTAGTATGTGGGGATGCAAGAACCAAGTTTCTACATCCAGAGACTAGTGTGATGTCTTTGAGCACCTTAGATTTTCCTTCACACAGATCGATAGAATCTTGGGGCACGTTTTTGAAACTTTGTTAAAAAAACCTTCAAACCTTCGTGAAGGTCTACAATCAGTCCTTCCTGACCTTTAACAATCAATTTTCCTACTTACGCGCATCAGAGAGTAGTCATAAATTAATGTTCACGTAGATTTACTTAATTATTAGTAAACGTAAGAGAATTTATCAGAGTCTTTGCAAAAGTACTTAAACATGAATTTCATACATTATCAAGACTTATTCAAGAGAATTGCGTGATATTCAATCAATATCTTATAAAACAAATAATTCATCAGCATCATATAACATTAACAGAGACAAACATAACTACTCAGGAATTCTTCGGAAAACTATCTTTATTTACCTTCAATTTATGATATAGACTCAAAATTTCCCTATGCACACAACTTCAGGGGTCCACGCACTCAGCTTTGGACTTCTACCTAGGCCTCTACACACTTAGCTGCAGAGCCTTTCCTCTTCTAAGCCCTTCTGAGCCCTTCGTTCTTCTATCTTCCTTTATTATTTATCTTAGTTCCATCTAGTTCTACTACTACCTTAGACTCTCTAAGACACACCTATTTATAGTCTTTTTCATACAATTCCATGGTCCACGAACCATGGGTGAATCTCAAAACTGACTCAAAACTTATCCAAAACAAGGGGATAAGCCCCTTTGACTCCTATTCACCTATATGTTCTGTATCCAAAAATCATGAAGACTTTACATTATTTACAAATTTGTACCCAAAATTGGGTTATCTTAATCCCAAAATAACCCAGGGGACCCCATCCCAATAGGCCCCCAACACAAAGATCGTGACTCGCCCTTGATTCACTTTGTTGGTGTCATGATCTTACTGCGAAGATCTCTCAGCTCCACCTGGATTACTGCAACTTTAGCAATGCTTTGTGCCACTGCTTGTTGAACCTCCTCGATCAATTTTTCAGTGGTGGGTCCTTCTACTTCCAGCCTCATCGTTTTCTGCATTTACTGCAGTCCGTTAAGCTTATCTTGAATGGAAGTTGTGACTTGATAAGCCTCATCCAACCAAGGCTACAACCTAGCCTTTAGCAAGGCCTCCTTGTTTTGTGCTTCCTCTACCTATGCCAGTAGCTATTTTCCTTCATGTAACTTGGCAAGGCATTGCACTCGTGCTAAGGTGCACTTAGTCACCTTGACCTCATCATATTGGCATTTCCTTTCCCTTACCTCTATGTTCAATGTCTGCAGGTTCGAGTCCTCCTGCAGATTGCTCAACAACTCCATGGCCTAATCAAACAACGTCGCACAGTTAGTGACTATGGCGTCCAAGGTAGCCATGCCTTCCTTAATTGCAACTCTGCGTTGCTCCCAAATATCAGGCGGAGTTGTGGGCAAAAACTTTAACTGCAGTTTTATAATCTTGATGTTGAACTCGAAAGTGACTCATCTAACTTCTATTTTAGCCTCACGCACACCAGCAGCTAGTTTTTTTATTTTGGCTTCTCGTTGTGCATCCTCCGGGATGTGAAGCTCAGGCATTGTCTCACAGGCCTCTGCTACTACTGACTCCAAAAGTGAACTATGCGGTCGTAGGGCCTCCTTTTCCTTTAGAGGTTGCATCTTGTCAAAACATAGTTGTTGATTGTTGACTTTAAACTCATTGACAGCAGTGAGTGCTCATTGTTCTCGAATCCTGAGCTCTTCCATGGCTCCCTAAAGTAATGCATGTAAAGATTCAATTGACAAAGTGACAAGGTTCAGTCCCATGTTTGTGACTTTGTGAAGTAGTGCATGTTTTTCATTTGTGTCGAAACGGATTGAACCTTTAGGAAAAGGGAAGACTCTCACATCCTGCGACCAGGCCATCTCTGCGACTATAATCTTTCCTCGTGCCAAATTTCCTTGCGCACTGCTCGCTTTCCTGACATCTTCCTGGATTAATGTTTCTTGGAGATACAATTCACACAGATCCTTCTGAACATCCCTAAGCATCTGCATGTGTTGCTGCTTGAACTGTTGCAACACTTTTGTGATAGTGTCCCTAATTTTATCATCGATCTCATAGAGATTTCCCTCTGTTAATACCATGTGATCAACCTATGTTCTATCAGATTTTTTCTTCTTACGCATTCCTCCCTACTTCTCTATGTCACATCTTTTCAAAATGAATGGGGTGCACTGCACTTCATCACCTCCACCGCCTTGTCCTGAAAGCTCTTCTTCCTCTGTCTACGGGGAAGGTGACTTAGCACCTTCCTGTGACTCACGCTGCTCTTGTTCTGCCTAATCCTTTCAGCGTGTTCTTGCTCTATGCGAGCCTTTTCTGTAGCTTCCTTCTTCTTCTATTCTACTATGGTACACAAAACTTTCTTTGCAACCTCCTTTCTTTCTACGCAACAGAACTTTCCGCACCCGTGCTTGTTCCAACATCTAATTCTGATAGGGCACACCAATCTGTAGAACATGATGCTACAAATTTCCTGTACATCCATTTCTGACACCAAATAGGGAAACTAGTGCCATTTCTACTCTAGATCCTTTTGTGCTTGTATATAGACTCTGTGAAAGTTAGCCTTGAATGTCGCGTAGGCTGACAACTATGTGAATAAGGTTAGGGACAACCTCAAGTGCTGGTTGATTGCCATACGGAGATCCATTTCCACAAAAATCCAAAATATCTTTGTCTCTGTAATCCGCGTGACATCCTTTATAGACCATAAGGAGGCAAATTGCGCTTCCTTCGGCAATCCTTCCTCGAGCAGAGGAAATTGGCTATCCTCTGGAAATCTTCATGCAATGAGCACAATTGACAGCAACAACCAATAGTAGTGGAATGTCTTGGTTTCGTCCTCGGATTATCGTAAGCTCGCTATGAACTCCTGACAAGGATACCTTGCCCAATTAAATTGTACGCCTTTCGCATGTCGCACAACAAGGGAAACCACTGGCACCGGAACTTTGTCCACGCGACATTTTCTCATAACCTTCCTTGCTAAAATCTAGGCATCAAATTGAACTAACTGGTCTATTATAGAAAGAATGGAGTACCCCTGTGACTTGTTAATGAGGCCATACTCCTTCTTCATCTTGTCTGCAAGATCTTTCTCCCTAGTCTTCCCTTCAAACTCCTTGGTCGGATTTATGCCTTTTTAAGGTAGCCATGTGATTCTATTAATTAGCATGTTTGTGGTGGGGATAGGCTCTCCTAGCCATAAACATCCATCGTGCACCAGTGTGAGGAGCTGGCACACACATATCATATTAATGTGGGTGCGGTGATAATGTGGCACTAATAGCAGATTGAGCAACCCTGATTGCTCGACACTGCGAACCCATTCCTTTATCTCCAATGTTGTAACACTTGTTTCTTCATAATAGACCTTTCGCATATATTTATTTGACGCCAAAGGTGGAAACTTAGTGTGGTCTGCAAGGTCCCAATCCTCCATTTTAACAACGAGATCCTTGCGAGCCAAAGGCCTTCAAAAGGGACCTGCTCAGGTAGCAGGGGCGTAGATGCTATAAATTTCTCGATAGTCGGGTCCTTCATGACCTTTTCTTTTCCCTTCTGTGGAGGGATATACTTAGGTAGCCTTGCCATGGGTTCCATCCCTTCAACATCAATATCCTTTGTTCCCTAGAGTTCTTCTGCTCTAGGTCCACTACTCTCTCTAGTTGCTTATCTTTCTTTTGCTTTGCTTGTGTTTTGGTATGCTTCCTTGGGGATGCATGCACTGGCACTGAATTTTTCTACTTTTTCTTTGCTGCTGGTTGCTTCTCTTTCATTACAAGTTGTTTGTCTTTTGTCATGGTCTATTTCAGCCTGGGCAACCTTGGCACCGCAGGTGTAGCCTCTACACTTGATACTTCTGGTATTGGTGTGTTAGACACAGCGACTTCCAAACTCAGGGCTTCTGCGAGATTGGTGGCAGTCATTCTCTCCATAGACAATTCGTGGGCTACAAGAGAAATGTTTCTCATGACAGGAATTCTTTCCAAAACGCTCGGCTCATAGGCGACAGGCAGTGAAATTCAACATCAAATATGAGAGCACAAAGTGTTCTCTATTGGAATGACACGCGTAATTTATAGGGGGTTTTGAACTCAAATCCGATCGTTCCCCCCAATTTTTGATAATAAATGTTGTTTTGCAGCATATATTCAAAATATTTTGCCTTAATTCTCACTGCCCCGCTCCACTTAACCGTCTTCTAGTCATCAAGTCACAAGCAGTAACTCTAATGGCCACTTTCTTGTTGTGCTACATGGTACCTTCCCTCATGGCACCACTTCCTGTGTGCAACTTCTTGGGTTGCATCCCCATCATTCTCCGCGTAGCCTATTTGTTGTGTTGTCCTTCAGGTTGGGTAGTGTAGTTTATAGTCTCACGCTCCCTTACAATTTCCTAGAGAACTAAGACTATCTTGCTACCATATAGTCATTGTGCAGGATCCCTTATATACAACTTCAACCTACTCCCATTCACTTTTCCGGGAAGGGTTCCCCATTCATCTTTGCAAGTTGAACTGCATTTCCATCTATATTTTCTTTTACAATATATGGCCCTAACCAATGCATGTGGAATTTACCCAGAAATTTAGTGAATTTACTATCGTATAATAGGACAAGATCATTTACCTTGAATTTGCGAAGCTTGATGTGGTGATCATGCCATGCTTTTTTGCGTTCCTTATGTACTTGTTGATGGAATCCTACCAAAAATCAATCTTCTTCAAGCTCCATCACCTGCGCAAGCTATTCGTCCAAGGCCTTGTGATCTGCCATATCCATCAGAGATGTTATGCATAGAAAAATGTACTCCATCTTCATTATGGCTTCGACCCCATATAATAATCTGAATGATGTTTTCCCTGTCAGATTCTTACAAGTAGTCATGTAAGCCCATAGTACTCTAGGTACGTGCACATCCTAGTCATTCTGTTGCACATTAAAAATATTTGTCATCACTTTCTCCAAGATCTTGTTAAAGAATTCAATAGTTACGTTTGCCTTCGGGTGGTATGGAGTACTCTTTTGATGGTAGACCTGTAATTCTTTAGTCAACGCGTTGATCATTTTGTGCAGAAAGTGTGTACCCCTATCACTCATTAATACTTTCATGAAGCTAAATCTGGTTAAGACATACTCAAACAAGAATTTTGTTGTTGTAGCCCTTGTACAATCCTTAACTGGTTGTGCTTTTGCCCATCTGGTTAGATATTACATTGTGTGATAATATAGCACACACCTGTTTCCTTTCTAGGGGGTTGAATTGGCCCAACAAAATCAATTGCCCACTTCTCAAAGGGCCGCAAAGATACTTGAGGATGTAGTGGTAACTCATCTCTTCGCGATGGTCAGCGAGTTCTTTGACATGCATTGCACACCTTACAATACGCCTTGGAATCCTTGTGAAATGTTGCCCACCATAGACCTGCACACAAAATCTTCTGCGCAGTTGCCTTTCCTGCATAATGGCCTCCCGTAGCTCCCCCATCAGCTTCAGCGAGAATGCTATCCTGCTCAAAGTCTAGCACATATTTTCGCAATATTTTGTTTGCACCCATTTTCTATAATTTTCCTACAATAACTGAAAAGTTGGCCGCATGCACTAGTGATTCTTTCTTATGCTAACTTGTATATCCTTCTTGTGCTATCCCCGTGGTCAATAAGTTAATAATGTCTACAAAATGGTCATCCACTACACGCACTACAAAGAGCTGTGCATCTGGAAACCCTTCCTCTAGATTATTAGGCTCTTCCCCTATTTCGATCCATGACAAATGGTCGGGTCTCGCATTTAACCTCCCTGGGTTCATAATGACTTCAAAGTCATACTCTTGAAATAGTAGAAACCATCTGCAAATCTTACCCATCAACACAGGCTTGTTGACCAAGTATTTCAAGCCAGAATGATCTGTGTACATCTTGAAATTCCCTCCTAACATATAATGCCTGAATTTTTGCAATGCGTACACCATGGCTAGCCATTCGCGCTCAGTCGTTGAATAATTTTTCTTGGCCTTCGATAAATTCCTACTTATGAAGGCTATAGGATGGTCCAATTCTCCTTCACCGGCATGTGTTAGCACTACACCCAATGCAATGCAAGAGGCATCCACACGTACATGAAAATCCTTTTTCCTATTAGGGCATATCAAGATCGACGCATTGACCATCTTTTGTTTCAAGACATCTAAGTTGCGCTGACATTCTTCATCCCAACAAAATGCTGTGTCCTTCTTTAGCAGTTTCTCCATAGGCGCGATAATTTGAGCATAAGCTTTGATAATTTTTCTGTAGTATCTTATATGTCCCAGCGTCGCGTGTAGCTGCTTGATGTTCCTAGGGGCCTCCAAATTCACAATTACTGCAATATTTGCAGGGTCTACCATCAATCCTTTCTTACACACAACATCACCCAACAAGATCCCAAAAGGAACATAGAATATGCATTTTTTCAAATTTAGCGCAATCTAGAATTTGCGAACTGTATCCAATATCAGGCGCAGACTTGCTACATTGCACTTCACTAATCCAAACACTGTCCAATCATCAAAGTATACTTGCAAAAACTTATGAATGAACTCCTTGAACACTGCTATGACTACGCGGTAAAATATCGCAGGCACATTCTTGAGTCCAAATTCCATCACAGTCTATTGAAAACAACCATTGCAAAGGTCATTTTTCTCCTATCCTCTGGCACGATCTTGATCTGGTGATACCTAGAAAACCCGTCAGTGAAGGAATAGGCCTCCTCCCCTCCAAAATTGTCTAAAAAATTGCCTATAAACAACATTGGGAATGGGTCGTGGACACACGCATCATTAAGCTTCTGCAAATCTACGCAAATCCTTATTTCCCATTTTTGTTTCTTCTCTTGAACAACCATCGGGCTCACCCAATCATATTCTTCAATAGGTTCTATGATTCCTACCTCCAGCATCTTATCCAGATCTTGGTGAACCATTTCCTTGTATTTAAGATTAAGATGATAAGACCTCTGTTTAATAGGCTTTTCGTCTGGCTTTAGAGTGATCTTCATAACGTCCAAATCGCCAACTATGCCCTTAAAATCGGCAAACTTAGTGGGGAAGTGTTTGGTAAATTTAGTTTCCTAAATTTCTCTACATAAATTATCAATTCGGGTATCGCAAACTGATGAAGTGTAGTGCACTGTTTGTGCTAAATAACCCTTCTTACTTCATTGTTTTTGTGTTTTATGTTGTTTTGGGGTTTTTTGGTCTTTTAATTCCTAATGATTTACAATGTAATTATCAAAACTTAAGTCAAACTTTCGTAAAGACTATTCAAAATCTAAAAATGGAAAACAATGCTTTAAAAAAAATGAAAACAAAGCTCAGAAAGACTTGGAAGCAAAGCTTTAGCAGGAAATGAAAACAAATTTTCTATTCCTGTTTTACCATTATTTCCAAATCATGAATTAAAACTGACAGTGAAATTTGCAACTAATGTCTAACTAATTACAAAAATAAAATTAGATGAAATACTTCGTTACTCTACCTCTCAATTTTGGGAGAAAGTCTCCTTGGGATGCCATTTGAGAAATTCTATACTTTATTAATCTAAGAGAAAACAAATACAGAGATGCAGCAAAGACTCATTGCATAAATGAAATTCTCAACCACTTAGTTTAGGATGAATTATCAACTTGAAGGGTTTTTTCAGAAACATTCATTAACACCATGAGTTAGTAAACTAAAAATAGAAGACAATAAATGGCACTGATCAGTCTAATTGAGAATTTAAAGACTAGTAAAACAGTGAGTGAAGTAAACTATATTACATTACTGATTTTCACCTTCTATTTACTGATAAAAACTAAAAAGAGATTAAGCAAATGGAAGCTACCCTGAATTATGAACACCATTAATAAGAAAATGATGAAAATTGCATTATAAACATGGTTAGAAAGAAAATGGTTATAAACACTGTGAAAGGAAATGATGAATTTACAGTTAGTAGGAAGAAGAGAAATAAAATGAAATGAAACCTTCTTCAGTGCAGCGGTCCTCTGCAACTGAGTAGGCTACGCTAGCTCAATCATTTCATAAAACATGCGGTCTTCATATTAAAAATAGGGGAAAAAATGACCAGAAATTACAAAGTTTAGAACTTTGATTACATAATAAAACTATCACTATATCTACTAACTTCCTCGGTTCTTTACAAAGGTATTTATAAGAAAACCATACAATTGTTTGTGGAGAAAATTATGCTACAGTCAAAACACGTAGAAGACAGGTACGCGGAATTTCTTCTGCAGCTGCTGGAGACATAAATCCAAGGTGGTGGCTGTTGGATTCGGTTGCACAGGTGGCTGTTGGAGTTCGTAGGTTCAGGTAGTTGTTTCGGATAACGCTTCCCATCACTGTGAAACATGTTATTTAACCACACAATATAGTCTTGTTACCTTCGGTCTTTGCGTTTGACTTCTCCATTTATTGTAGTCTTATACCAACTTCCTTGTCGTCCTAGGCTAGGTGAATAGGACAAGGTCCATGTCACGATGATTTCCAAGCTGCCCATGTAGTTAGTTTCTCCTTTTGACACCTGGAACTTGTTAAAGCATGAAGATACCTACGGAACAACTGATTAGCTACAGAATAGGATGCGTTCCGTAGCTAATATACAAAAATTTATTCAAACAACAAAACATAAAAGAATAATATGTAAATCACTAAATGTCCTCCTTAAGACAGTATATACTGATCATTGGTAATGAGAATGCATCTTTCTCATTGAAAAAAAAAGAAAAGGAATAAGAAGATTTGCTGGGAGAGAGTAATTTTGAGACTCAACATACCCCCACTGCAAAATTATTGTATGTCCCCATGCAATCTTTCCAAAACTATGAACTCTTTTTTATTGCATCTGCTCAGAAACTTCTGCCAATACATCTAACTTCCTTCTCTTGCTCTTCTTTGAAGTGACAACCATCCTTGGTTTCTTCATGAGAAGTCTATATTTGAGGTTGATCACTGTCTTGTTCAAGTTCCTATTCTTCCTCTTTAACTTCCTATTTTTCTTGTACCATAGGCCTAGGTGCAGTATGGTATTGTCATGAATGGCATTATCCAATTTGCTTTGTTCCTTTAGGGCTTCATTTTATTTCTTAATGTGCTTGTTCAATATCTCCAACTCATAGATTTCATGTTTGAGTGTGTCAGTCGGAGGTTCTTGTGGATTGACAGGATGTTCTGGATTGGATGAGGAACCTGGATCCTCTGAGGCATTTTTCTTTTCCAGTGATTCTATGTAATCGTAAATTTGTTGTTGAATTGGATCTATGCCTGGGGATCCTCTATTGGGGCTGCCTTCAAAATAATGTCTACGAGAGTTTTAAGGACTGTATGTAAGTGGAATATTTTCATGAGATGATGCTGGGGTTTCTCCTTCCAGGTTGATGAATTCTGTTTCCTTTGATGACACCTTCTTTACCATTCCTTTGAGCCTAGAGCTTCTTCTAAGGGGTTTTATGTTCTCCTCCCTTGCACCCTTTTTCTCTTTTCCTGTTTTTTTCTTTCCCTTGATTTGTCTCTTAATCTCTGTCAATTTTTCAGGTGTGTTCTCAGTAATTCCACTAGCTTGTTGTTTTATCTTCTTCCTTTGCTTGATTTGCTTTCTAATCTCTATTAATTTTTCAGAGATTGGCTCTTCTTCATCATTTTTTGTAGTGGAGGCTCAGGGTTACTCTGAATGGTGAGATTAGTCTTCTTTCTCTTACTCTTTCTGACACTATCTTTTTCAGGAGATTCTAGTGCCTCTTGGAAATGGTTTCTTATCAGAACGTTTTCCCAGGTATCCCCTATTTTCTTGAGATGATATTCAACCAGGATCTTGACCAATCCGTGGTGATACATGGTTGTTTCCAAGGATTCTATTTTCTTCTGTACATTTGAAGCCATTCTCCTTAGAATATTTAGGAGGAAGAAAGGGAGGTTGATATCCCCATTGTCTAGAAATTTCATCAATAAAGGTATATGATAAACATACATACATCCAAATCTTCCCTCACAGGTAATAAATTGTTGCAATATCAAAAGCATGCTTCTCCATTTATTTTTGAGTGCTGAAATAGGGATTCCTTTCCTAAACACAGTGACATCCATACATGGGTTCTCTAGGAATACCTTCCATGATTCACTGTAGAATTCTTTGTTTTTGAACCACCTTTCACCAAGTCTTGGTAATTCTGTAGCCTATGCTATGTAGGATTCTGTTATTGCAAACTTGATGTCCCCAATCTCCACTTCTGTACCATCAAAGGATATAGCAAAATATTTCATGATCTCCTTATGATATCCATCAAACTTTTCAATGAACTTGAGCCATCCAGTTTCTGCAGCATCCCCTTAATTTGGGCATATCCTTTCATGAATTTTTCCCCTACGGGCTCTACCGTGATAATGAGTCCCATGGTATTTGTTCTGTAGAATTTACTGATCTCAAAATTACTCTTTACTGTCTATGGAATGAGTGCTATTTAGGAAGTAGAATGACTGTGTGTATGGAAATGGAGTGACTAGGTATATGGAAACATAATGAATGTGGATATGGAAACAGAATGACTGTGTATATGAAAACAGAATGACTTTGTATATGAAATGGTTGCGTGAATATGAGAGAAAAAATTAAGAGTTGGCATGTAATAAATAGACAATCAGGGTTTAGAGAGTCGTAGATAGGTAGGTCACATCATTATCTTGACCATTAACAAGTGTAGCAAGTGCAGTTGTGGAGGACCGTTTGAGTACAAGTTATGGAGTTTGAAGCGGAGATTGGTTATGAAAGAATCATTGAGACCGTTTGTCATTAAAGGTGGAAGATATGGTAGAGACATCGTGGCAGTCAAATCAAATGATGGTTAATTAAGGAGACATGTGATCATACATATTATACAAGCTTATGTTTTCAAATTGCTTTTTGAAATAAATTTTTGCATTTACCTTTGGAACCTTTACCTTTTGCTTGCTAAAATTTTCCTTTGATGTTGAACCACAGGTGCCTTGAGCATGATTGGTCTTCAAAAATTGATTTTTCCTTCAATTCCATGCATTCAAGATTTTATTATGAACTGTACACTTGTGCCTGAACTGTTAAACAAATTGTAGCTGCAAAATCAGATTAGTTGCAGAACAGAATCAGCTGTAGAAATAAGCTGCAGAATGTGAAACAGAAAGTGAAATATGGCTTATGGATCATGAATGAAATGGAAATGGCTATGTAAGTGAAATGAAATGAGATGCAAGACAAGATGATAAATGAAATGGAGATGGAATGAATATTGAGAAAGGAGAAATTTATTGATGGAATATGACAATGGGATGAAGTGAAACTGTAAAAATAAAATGGAGTGGGGTGAGATGAGATGATGAATTTTCAGAATCTGAACTACAGAGTGACTGTGGCTTTTTGTCACTACTTATTACAAGAAGAAAATGGAAAATATAGGGTGTCAGAAACCTCTGATTTTCACCCTGTATTTTCTGTATAAGTATGTCAATCAATGATTGGTTTTCAACCTTATACAATTTATTACTTTTTTATTTTATTTTTTATTTTTTATCTATCTATCTATCTATCTATCTATCTATCTATATATATATATATATATATATATATATATATATATATATATATATATATATTATAAGAAAAGTAAAGACTAAGTTAGTGGAGAAGAAGGATTCTTCTTCACTAACTTCATTTCAGATGTCTTGGAAAATCTTGATGAACTCCTCTTTTGAAACTAGTTACTGATATATCTTTAATCTATGACCATTCACCAGAAGAGGCATTTTACTTTCATCTATTGTTCTAATCCTCACTGCTCCATTACTAAAGACTTTTTCAATCTCATATGGCCCAATCCAATGAGTTTGAAACTTCCCTTGAAAATCTTTAAAATTTGAATCAAATAACAACGCTCAATATCCCACTTGAAACCTCTTCTCCTTGATGTATTTTTCATGCCATTTAGCTCTCTGTTGTTGGACTATACCAGTTCTTTGAATTGCATCTTTCCTGATTTCATAAAGTTCATTTAATTGCTCCAGCCTATGCTTTTGTACCTATAATAAATCTAGTCCTAGTTGGACTGCCATCTTGAAAGTTTTGACTTCGAACTCTATAGGGAATAGGACTTGTTTCCCATAAACAATTTCATAGGGTGTATGTCCCGTTGTGTTCCTCCATGTAGTCCTATAGGACCATAAGGCTTCAGGAAGCCTTTCTGCCCAATCTCTTCTATGTAGATGCATAGTCTTGGTGAGGATTCCTTCAATCACTTTATTTGTAGATTCTACTTGACCATTTGCTTGTGGATGATAGGGAGTAGATTTCCAATGCTTCATCTTGTATTCTTCCACAAGCCTTTACACCATATTAGATGTGAATTGAGATCCCTGATCTGTCACAATTTCTCTTGGAACACAAAAATGAGTGAAGATGTCCTCAAAAAGAAAATTAATTACAGATTTTTCATTAGCAAAAGGTAATGCTTTGGCTTCTACGCATTTGGTGACATAATCAATGCAAACCAATATATACTTTTTCCGCTTAGATGGAGGATTAATTGGTCCAATAAAATCTAAGTCCCACTTTTCAAAGGGTTCGATGAGTACTTGAATTGGTAATGGAATTTCATTTGAGGGTGTAGGTTTCCTTACCCTTTGGCAGCTGTCACATCTTGTGACATATTCTTTAGCATCTTTGAAGATGGATGGCCAATAATATCCCAAAGAAAGGATTTTATAGGCTATCCTCTTGTCAGCAAAGTGTCCACCACACGATTCATCATGACATGCCTTAAGAATCTCGGGCATTTCATCTTCCCTGACACACTTTTGATGATAAGATCTGGCCTTGTTTTATACAATTCGTTAGTGATCCATGAATATATTGGACTTCCTTGAATAATTTTTCTTTTCTCTCTAGGAAACAAATGTGAAGGTAACTTCCCTATGACCAAGTAGTTAGCAACATCTGTAAACCAAGGAGTTCGAGTAGTTACTACAAAAATATATTCATCAGGAAACTTATTTTCAACCGGAGAATCTTCTTTGATATTCTAAATCCTGGACAAGAAATCAACAACTGTGTTTTGTTTTCTAGGTCTATCTAACATAGTAATGTTGAATTATTGCAAAAGCAAAATCCATCTTGTAACTCTTCCATTAGTAATAGGTTTATTCATCAAATATATAATTGCAGAGTGATCTGTATGAAAACATGTTTCATAGCCTGTTATATAGTGTTTCAACTTGTTAATTGCATGAAAACAGCTAAAAATTCCTTTTCAGTGACAGTATAATTCAACTCAGTGGGAGTCAAATTCTTACTTGTATAGTAAATGGCATAAGGAATCAAATATTTTTGTCCCAATACAACTCCCAGAGCTGTATCTGAAGCATCTATGGAAATATGGAAAGGGAGTTTCCAGTTTGGACCTCTTAAAATGGGTGCTTCAGAAATTTTTTCTTTCAAGGTTTCAAATGCCAACTGTCAATCAGAATTCCAATTGAATTCATAATATTTGGTAAGAAATTTAAAGAGCGGGGATGCTATTTTAGTGAAGTTTTCTATAAATCTTCTATGTACCCCGTAAATCCCAGAAAACTTCTAACATCCTTTTGGCAATTTGGAATTGATAATTTAGAGATTACTTCAACTTTAGATTTGTCAACTTTAATCCCATCTCCTGAAATGTGATGTCCTAAAACAATACCTTATGTAAACATCATAAAACATTTTTCATGGCTTAGTGAAAGGTTTGTTTCCTTACATCTTTTAAGATTTTTTTCCAAATTTTCCAAGGTTTCTTCAAATTTATTTCCAGAGACTGTAAAACCATCCATATATACCTCTATATAATCATGTATCAGATCAGAAAAATTCCTAGTACTGCTCTTTGGAATGTTGCAGGTGCATTACATAACCCAAAAGGAAGTACTCGATAGGCATAAGTTCCCCATGGACAAGTAAATGTGGTCTTATCCTGATCTTCAGGTGCTACCTGAATTTGATTATAACCACTAAAACCATCCAAGAATGAGAAATACTTCTTACCTGCTAATGTATCTAACACTTGATCTATAAAAGGCAAAGGAAAATGATATTTAAGGGTTGCTTTATTCAATTCTCGGTAGCAATGCACCCCCTCCATTTACCATTCTTTTTAGGCACACTTACCAAAGAGAAACCCATTGGCTATCTAAAATTGGGTAAATGAAGTTGACATTCAGTAATTTTTGGAGCTCTTCTTTCACAATCTCTCTAAGATTTGGATTCATCCTTCTCTGAGGTTGTCTGATAGGTCTAAAATTGTCCTCAATATAGATGTGATGGATACAAGTCTTAGGATCAATGCCTTTCATGTCAGTGTATTCCCATGCAAATGTAGCAAAATGTTTTTGTAATGTTTTGATTATCTCTTCTTGTTGTAGTTTCTCCAAGTTTTTGTTTATGTTCAATGTCCTACCTGGAAAAATTTCAATTGTAGAGCTACCAAACTCTTCCATAGAATAGAGAGACATATGCCTAGATGACAAATATTCAACATTAGATTTTTCTTGAAATTTCTCATGGTCATATTCTAAAGATGATTAAAAATTTTCCAATGTATTCAAAATTTCACTATCTTCACTAATTTCTAAAATAGTAAAGAGAGGTTGAATATCATCTTCATCATCAATCCATTCTTTTTCATCTATTTCTATGATTGATTTTGCTGGAGGATATAGAGTAAATTTCTTTGTTGAATTACCATAAGAAATATACATGTCACCAGATCTACAGCTAATAAAAGCATCAGTTATGGCCAACCAAGGTCTTCCTAATATGAGTGGGTGTCCTCCTAGATTGTTCTTGGGGATTAAGATCATGAAATCAACAAGATATTCCCAAGAACCTAGGGATATTGGAATATCTTCTATCACACCATCTAGTTTTATTACTGATCTATCTGCTAGTTGCAGTAAGGTAGGTGTGTAAAGAAGATTAGGAAATTTAAGCTACTCCATAGTTTGTTTACTCATGATGTTTATTGTTGCCCCTAAGTCAATCAATGTATTTGGAATTTCAACTCCATTGACATGTGTTTTCACAATTGAACTTCCTGGATCCACATATTTTTGTATGGAATTTTTTCCCATCATTATGTCTGCTATTTTTCCTACCAGGTGAATTCTTTTGTTTCTTTTGCTTTTCTTCCTTTCTTTTTTATGCTCAATTCCTTTATTGTTTTGGCTAGAGTTGGAATTTCTCTAATGGCTTGCTGCAATGGAGTTTTGATACAAACATTCTTCAATTCATCTAGGAAATCATAGTTGGGCAACAAGATATATTTTTCTACCCCTCTATCAATTTGTAGTCTTTTAGGAAAAGGAGGTGTAGAAGTAGATGTTGGCTACTCAATGATAGGAGTTGTGTTCACTGATTCTTTTTGTTTTTTTTTTTTCGATGTTTTGGTTTTGGGGAGATGTTCCCTCAAAAATTTTATTGACCTTTAGAGAATCTTCCTTAGAACTGTCCTATTCCTGAATAACTACAGAAGGTCTTTCCTTTTCTAATATCCTTCCAGATCTTAGTTGAACATCATTAAGATCTAGAGGGGTAATCATGTAAGTTGGAAATTGTTGTCCTTCTACCATGTAGGCATTCTGAGGGTTTTTATTGTTGGGGTTTGGCAATGGTTGGGCAGGTAGCTGATTTGGTTTCTGCTAAAATGGCAGTAAGAGTTGAGGATTTTGGTTTTGTTGTGGAGGTTGTTGTGGCAATGAAAGTTGAGGGTTCTAATTTTGAAGTTGTGGCTACTGATTTTGTTGTGAAATGTGTGGGGGAGGATAATTCTGATATGATGGAGGATATTGGTAATATTGAAAAAATATCCCATAAGGATTTTGTACTCCTTGTGCCCACGGTTGAGGTTGAGACTAAGATTGAGGTTGAGGCCAAGGCTGCTGCCAAGAATTCCAGTTTGGTTGGGGCTGAAGATACATTTGATTGTTAAATCCCTGATTTTGTGGCCCCTGCCAAGGTCTTCTAGCAACAAAACAAATAGGTTCTATAGAATTTGGGGTTGTTTCCTCTTGAAAGACAGCCTTAAGACCTGGGATTGAAGGACAACCCTTGGTCTCATGACTTTTTGAGAAAATCATACAAGTTTCTACAATTTTTGCATCTAAAGGGCATTCCCTTAGAGCATGCTTTTTTTCTGGATTTTGGACAAAAAATCGCTAAAGCATCAACCTCGGTTTTCTGCTTCTTTTGTATTTTAAGGGTGTCTAATTGCTCACTAAGGCTCCCTATAATGTCAGTTTTAAATTCATCAAGCATATTACCAATTTCTGCCCTACTTACAAATCCCGTTGCAAATTTGTTTACTCTAACAAGAGAACGATTTCTTGGCCCTTGCCCTGTTTTAGATTTCCCCCTTGAGAGATGAACACACAATTCTCCTATATCATTTAATGGGAGTTGAGAGATATCTCCCTTCCCCATCATGTTAAGGATATCTATCCATTCATCTTTGTTGGCTTTTAATAAAGTAGCTTTCAAGGTTTCTTCATCTAAATTGTTCATCTTTGATCTTTTCAAATTATAGTTGAATCTCTCAATCAAATCTTCTAAGTTTTCATCCTCTCTTTGCATCATTTTGAATACTTCATATTTGTGATTGGTAGGAATGCAATAATCCAAGTACCTATCCAAAAACGTTTTTTTCATGTCATTCCATGTTCTAATGGACTGAGTGACTAACCCCATGAACCATTTCAAAGCAGCTCCCTTCAATGTTGAAGGAAACAATTTAAGTTTTTGAGAGTCTTCAAGGTAGTCATAAGTTCTGCACAAGACTTCAAACTCAAACAAAAATGTTTCAGGATCCTCACTTTTCAACCCATAGAAGTTTGGTAGGACAGAAGGTGAGATGTTTTTCATTGTGGCATTTGTTTCCTCATCCACTATAGGGAATCCAAAAGAATGATCTATTTCCCTATTCCTCTGCCTCCTCCATTATTTCCTCCACCTCCTCCATTATTTCCTCTACCTCCTCCATTATTTCCTCTACCTCTCCCTCTACCCCCTCCTCCAAACAGTGAGAATTCTCCATCTTGTTCTTCTTCTGCCATTATAGTTTCTTTAGAGTTAGTGTAGGGCTCAACCTACAAGGTTACTTCCTCCTCCTCTAGTTCTTCTATTAATGGAATATGGGAGAGAGATTCTACTTCTTCTTCCTCACCAGGTATTCCTATTTCCTCAATTACAATGTGTTCCCATGTGGAGGTGAAGAAGGTTATTCCTACTGTTGGAGATTCAAAAATTTTCTCCCCTAAGACTAACTTGGTAGATGAAGTAGGAGATTCTTTTGATTGGATTTCTACCCCTGGAATTCCAGGAGTCCTATGGCTGGGAGTATGAGTTTGGGATGGAGATGTGTCTTTTCTTGTTTGTGGTGGAGTAGGTGGTGTTATAGGAATTGAACTTCTACTCCTAGCTATAAATCTACCCCTAGAGTCTCTTTCTCTATGCATGTCAATTTTCTTTTTCAATGTAAAAGATAAGGCTACCTAGTTACACTTCTCCGGCAACAACGCCAAAATGTTTGGTCAATTTATTGTCCTAAATTTCTCTACATAAATTATCAATCTGGGTATTGTAAACTGATGAAGTGTAGTGCACTGTTTGTGCTAGATAACCCTTCTTACTTCGTTGTTTTTGTGTTTTATGTTGTTTTGGGGGTTTTTGGTCTTTTAATTCCTAATGATTTACAATGTAATTATCAAAACTTAAGTCAAACTTTCGTAAAGACTGTTCAAAATCTAAAAATGGAAAACAGAGCTTAAAAAAATGAAAACAGAGCTTAGAAAGACTTGGAAGCAAAGCTTTAGAAGGAAATGAAAACAAAGTTTCTATTCCTATTTTACCACTATTTCCAAATCATGAATTAAAACTAAAAGTGAAATTTGCAACTGATGTCTAACTAATTACAAAAATAAAATTAGATGAAATACTTAGTTACTCTGCCTCTCAATTTTGGGAGAAAGTCTCCTTGGGATGACATTTGAGGAATTCTGTACTTCATTAATCTAAGAGAAAACAAATACAGAGATGCAACAAAGACTCATTGCATAAATGAAATGCTCAACCACTTAGTTTAGGATGAATTATCAACTTGAAGGGTTTTTTCAGAAACATTCATTAACACCATGAGTTAGTAAACTAAAAATAGAAGACAGTAAATGGCACTGATCAGTCTAACTGAGAATTTAAAGACTAGTAAAACAATGAATGAAGTAAACTAGATTACATTACTGAGTTTCACCTTCTAATTACTGATAAAAACTAAAAAGAGATTAAGAAAATGGAAGCTACCCTGAATTATGAACACCATTAATAAGAAAATGATGAAAATTGCATTATAAACATGGTTAGCAAGAAAATGGTTATAAACACTGTGAAAGGAAATGATGAATTTACAGTTAGCAGGAAGAAGAGAAATAAAATGAAATGAAACCTTCTTCAGTGCAGGGGCCCTCTGCAACTGAGTAGGCTACGCTGGCTCAATCAACTCTAAGAAAACTCCTTCAGACTTTCATAAAACATGCAGTCTTCATATTAAAAACAGGGACAAAAATGCCCAGAAATTACAGAGTTTAGAACTTTGATTACATAATAAAACTATCACTATATCTACTAACTTCCTCGGTTCTTTACACATGTGTTTATCAGAAAACCAATTGTTTGTGGAGAAAAATATGCTACAGTCAAAACACATAGAAGACAGGTATGCGGAATTTCTTCCTCGGCTGCTGGAGACATAAATCCAAAATGGTGGTTGTTGGATTCAGTTGCACAGGTGGTTGTTGGAGCTTGTAGGTTCAGGTAGTTATTTCGGATAATGCTTCCCATCACTATGAAATTTGTTAGTTAACCACGAAACAGAGTCCTGTTACCTTCAGTCTCTGCGTTTGACTTCTCCATTGACCGTAGTCTTATACCAACTTCCTTGTCTACCTGGGCTAGGTTAATAGGATAGGGTCCATGTCACGATAATTTCCAAGCTGCCCATGTAGTTATTTTATCCTTCTAACACGTGGAACCTATTAAAGCATGAAGATATCTATGGAACAACCGATTAGCTGCAGAATAGGCTGCGTTTTGTAGCTAATATACAAAAATTTATTCAAACAACAAAACATAAAATAATAATATGTAAATCACTAAATGTCCTCCTTAAGATGGTATATACTGATCATTGGTAATGAGAATGCATATTTCTCATGGAAAAGCAAAGAAAAGGAATGAGAAGAGTTGCTAGGGAGAGAGTAATTTTGAGACTCAACAGGAAGAGATCCTGGTATTCGCGGAGCAACTCAGAAACTTTATCCACTATAGTGTCATCCCAATTTTCACGAACTCCAATTCTTCTTTAGTGCCAATGTTGAGTTGCTTTGTCTTCAAAGGTGTGGATATGTCTGAGTTTTCTATTTGTGGGCCTTAGACTTCGCGATGCCCCTCTGCCTCTAGAATATTAATATTTCTCGGGTCTTCATCCTCCTCTTCTGCGGTCACATTATAGCACTCTAACGCATGGTGCAGCTTGGTGCTCTAGTCTGGTTGGGTCCATTCCATATGTTCCATTGGCATTCTAAAGATAACCACCTTAATCTCTTGTAGCGCTTCATCGATGCTTGCGAAGCCATCTTCAAAGCTGAAGGTCAATAATATCCCTTCCTTCAATACATCCCATTCTACAGTTCCATGGTGGAGCTCCATTTCCAGATACCAGTTCATGGGAATTGAATGTATGGAAAAGTGTACCCACTCTTGCTGTGGTTTTGTTTCCCAAGATTTAGTCCATTTCGTTAGGTTCTCGTACAGATTGTCCCTTCCATTATATTTCTCAGTCATTTTGGTGTTAGCACGCCCAAATCGTAACCTCATCATTCTTCGGTAATCTCGCCATCTAGCAAAACTATTCTTATGTGTACCCCACCATTGTGCGGGCGTAGCACACAGTGCCAACTCTAATTCTTGGAAGCGGTGATCCTCAGGGACTTCATGCTCAAATTCATCCAAAAACAAATCTACGTCATATAAACCATCATAATAGGGTAATCTCCTTACCTCCAACAAACACAGCGTAGTGATTTCGTCATCATATTGCATCGAAATGTGGAAAATTCATGCAAGCAATTCTTCCAATGCTCTAATTCCTCATCTGAATCAGAGGTGCAGGAACTCTCCTGGTCCCATGCAATCCACTCATCTTCCATCACATTGATCTAGTTCTAGTCTCGCGCTGTTATTTTGTAGATTTGATGCAGTTCATCATCATGTTCTCCATAATCGTGGACTAGTTGAGTATATCGTGGCCCTTTTGCAGGGTCTAGTGGCACTATAGCATGAAGCAGCATCCTTTCAAATGACATTGTTCTCTTCTTCAAATGGATGACTCCATTCATATCAATAGCCCAGTCAATTCCTAGGAGCATGGGATAGGGATTACTATCATCAAAAATTTCTATAACTTCAAAGTCTGCTACCGCACTCACACCTTCAATATCAATTGTTACTCCATAACTGTCCCATGGGGATGATTTTCTGCTATTTTTCCATTTTGAGCTGAATCAGAGACCACTGTGCATAGGTCTCCCCATCCTTTCCCATGTTTGTTTTGGTAAAATGTTCGCATCGGACCCCAGATCCAAGATGACCTGATCTATTTCATAATCTCCTATCTACCTGGTTAGCCTCATTTCTCGCCCCGTTCGTGCCTTATTCTTACCAATATTTCTAACTACGTGATGTCTGTCAGGGGCTTTCTCTTTTCTGGCACATTTATTTATTAATTCTTGTAGGCCTTCCACAACCTTGCTATCACGTAGAAGTTTCATGCAGGTCTCCAAAAACATAGTGAGTACAGAGGGATTAACTTCTGCAGTCATGCTAGTTTCTTGCATCTTGTCCTGGCTCCCTTAGGTGGAGGCCTCAGTGAATCTCTTCTTGGCTTCCATAAATGTTTCCTTAGCACGATCCGAATCAAAGCCAACTTTCTCCGGCACTTTCCGGACCCATCCTTCTTCTTCAGGTTATTTACCCTTATCAACGCCAGTCATCATTCCACTTCTTAGCACAATGTTAACACTTTGATCTTCTTTGCGAGCCTCCGCCCTCATCATATATAGATTCTTTGTAGGCTGCTAAGGATATGTTTTCTTCTCTTTCATTTTATCTCTTAGCACCAAACATTCTTCTATAATATGTTCAAACTGTCTGCAGTATTGACATGACAGGTGTGTAGGATTCTGGCACTCTCGAACGTAGTTCTCTGGCTATCTATAGTTGTAGTAGATAATATGGCCATGACCTCTACCAGGTCCTCCTCCTTCATGGCCCCTTCCTTGAACCTGATATCCTCCACATGCTCCTCTTGTGCCTTGATCTGGACGCCAATTTTTTTCTTGCATACAGTACGTAGGTTTTCTTTCCATCATCATCTCATAGCTTTGACAGTGGCACTCATCGTGGCCCATAGATTTACAGAAGTTACAGAACAATTGTTGGGGCGTCTAGAATAACTTTTGAAGTAAATGGAAATTATCCATCACATGTTGTCCAATAACCTAACAAATAGCACACCATAGTGCATCCCCCACACTCGGCCCAGCTGGAGCTTCTGGCTTTAGGGGAATTGCCCCCCCCCCCTCCTGTAATATAATTCACGTACATGGGAAAATGATATTTATCGTGGCCATGGCCCTTACACTTTAAGCACCAAACTTCTACGTGCACTTTTCGTTTAGTCTCCTTGTATTTCTTCAAATGCTGCAACTCTAAGTGTAAGGTTGCTAATTGTGAGTGGATCTATTGTACTCCTAAGTTTGTATCCTGAATAGGCGATGCCTGTAGCCTCATTGCAATCTCCAAGGCTTCTTCTTGGGTTTCTATCTTATGTTGCGACAGAACAATCCTCAAGTGGGGAAAGTAATGTTATAAACCATTCACGATGCTAGCTATCTGTGATCTACATGTTAGCTTCTCTAATCTGACATTTTAACCTCTGATCAAATTCCTAAGCCATCTCATTGATTCTCATCATGATTTCTTTAAATCCAATTACTGACTACGATTCAAACTTAGCCTTACTAAACTCTTTGTTTAAAGACATCTTAGTCTCTGCTAGCATTGCAAGAGGATTGTCAGAACAATAGTTAATGTACCAAGTTAGTGTGTGATCCTACAAAGTGGTAACCAAATGTGCCTTCTTTATATTGTCATCAGTAATCTATTGTGTTGTCCATACAACATTCGCAACAAACCAAAAATTCTCTGCATCTTCACTTCCTATGCCTTTGAAGATCGACATCTTCATTGCATTTGCCATGTTGAATGGTGGTGGTGGAGGTGTAGGTGTGTGCGAAGGTGCATGCGGTGGAGGTGGGAGTGGAGGTGGAGTGGAAGGATGAGTTGCTTGAGGAATCCCCTGAGTGATTAGCTGAAAAGTGCTTCACTACTTAGTTTGTCCCGCTCCTTCGTCGTCACTTGAAGGAGGTCCAATCAATGGACTATATTCTGGTCCTGATCCCTCACGATTTCTAAAGAATCATCCACTTCATGTGGCTCCGAACATCAAGGTAATGGCATCACCTGTTTTCCACATAGCAACATTTTAATGCAAGTATTCAATGATCTTAAGTACTTACCTCACGGTCCTTTGAAGGATCGCCACTCCACTTCACTATAGCTGACTGAGGTATCAACTGCAAATTCCATAACAAATCTTCCTAGAATCCAATTGAGCCAATGATCGACAGCCCACGCGATCTTGTTTTCAAAAGATTCTAATTGTTGCACTAATTTCAGAGTCCACACTATAGGACTATTGAGATTCCACCTTCCTTGTCTGTCTATCAATTTATCTAACTACTCATATAGTTCAACGGGGAAACTGCAAAAGAAGATCACATGTATCTCTGTGTACGGATACCTGTTCAACCACTCTTTCTTCGACAGGAGCAGATTCCTATTTTCTTATGCCATGAACTCGTGAATCTTCTTATCCAACCACTTTTCAATTTCTTTCTTGGTTGGATTCCAATGATGCGTCATCATATATCTCTTTCAAGCAAATCCTGGTCTCAGTAATGGAACCATTTGTTGGCTTAGGGGGTCTTGACCTAGTTTCAGAGTTAGTTGCACCAACCAAAAAAACCCTACACTACTGCTCCTTTCAGTAACAACCTGCGTAGCGTAGGTTACACTCTCACTCGGAGCAGTATGGGGGGTGCAAGAACCAAGTTTCTGCATCCAAAGACTAGTGTGATGTATTTCAATGCCTTAGATCTGCCTTCGCGCAGATCGATAGAATCTTGGGGTACATTGCTACAACTTTGTTAAAACAACCTTCAAACCTTTGCGAAGGTCTACAATCAGTCCTTGCGGACCTTTAACAGTCAATTTGCCTACTTACGTGCATCAGAGAGCAGTCCTAAATTAGTGTTCGTGAAAATTTACTTAAGTATTAGTAAGCGTAAGAGAATTCATCAAAGACTTTGTGAAAGTACTTAAACATGCATTGCGTACATTATTAAGACTTATTCAAGAGAATCGCGTAATATTCAATCAATATCTCATAAAACAAATCATTCATCAACATCATATAACATTAGCAAAGATAAACAATACTCAGGAATTCTTCGGAAAATTGTCTTTATTGATCTTCAATTCACGATTACAGACTCAAAACTTCCATGCGCACATAGTTGCAGGGGTCTGTGCACTTAGCTGCAGAACCTTTCCTCTTTTAAGTCCTTCCGAGCCCTTTGCTCTTCTATCTTCCTTTCTTCTCTATCTTAGTTCCTTCTCATTCTACTATTGCCTTAGACTCTCTAAGACATACCTATTTATAGTATTTTTCATACAATGCCATGGTCCACGGACCATGGGTGAATCTCAAAACTAGGGAAAATTTTAAGGATGGAAAATGATCTTGAATTTTAAAAATATTGGCGAATCTCATTAGTCCCTAATATGGAAACTATACATTTTTTATTGATTTATTTGTAAAATTATTCAAATTTATAGTGATTTTACATATACTCTCTATATAATATTGGCAACTTTTAAGGTAAAATAATTTTATATCGTAAAATTTGGGCGAACCATTTTTATAAAAAATGGAAATTGGCGAATCTTTTTTTGGAAAAATCATGGAAAATTAGCCCACTTGTAGATATTAGCCCCTAAAATTTTCCATGCTCAAAACCGACTCAAAACTTATCCAAAACAAGGGGCTAAGCCCCTTTGGCTCCTATTCACCTACGTGCTCCATATCCACAAATCACAGAGACTTTACATTATTTACAAATTTGTAACCAAAAATTGGGTTATCTTAACCCCAAACTAACCTAGGGGACCCCATCCCAATAATTGTTGTTCACTTTCTGTTACCTACAATGTGATTCAATTGATGCTATTTTTTTATCTCCTATTACTTGCAGCATAGTTTGATTCTTTATTGCAGAGTGATTTGATCATTACTTTTACATAGAAACTTAGTTGGTGTTACTTTCAAAGATTGGATTGTTACTAAGATAGAAATTTTTCTAAGTTTAATGATTCCAAAGGATTCTTTTATAGAATGGATGTCTATTTCCTTTGCAGTGAAGTTTGTGATTGATTGTAGCTTTTTTTCTAATTTCTAGAGTGGAAAGAACTTGTTTTATTTTTTTATTTATCAGGAGGGAAATTGGTAACAAGAGCCATACAATATTAGCTACCACCCACAATCACATTGTGTTTCTACATGGACAGCCTCTTGGCCTAGCATAATAGCTCGCAAACCATACCAAACAAGGTAAGCCAAAATTACCTTTAATGGGCTCACCCACAGGGTTTGAACCAGTGACCCTTACAAAGGAGTACCTTAACAGAACACTTAATCACCAACAAGCCTTCACCTCATGAGTTATGGAGTGTAATTAATTACATTGAGTTCGTGTCTTCAATTGTTTGAGTGTGATTTAATCTGTAAGTTTTGAGTTTTCTAGCTACATGACCATTACAACGACCAACATGAGAGAGGGACTTTAGATCTACATATATTTTGCATGTAACCTTAAAATAATAGAAGACCCGCAATTTTATATTTAATGTGGAGTGTTGTATGCAACAACTAACATTTTGGTGTCATTGTTGGGGAGGTTATAAGGGAGTGAAATAACGATATATTATTGGATATATGAATTGTCTCTAGTGCTACTAGGGCCTAAGAAGTAAAGATGAAAGGGGAATCAACCTACCCACCTACCACCCACCTCCCTTCAGGGAAAAGTACTTGGCAACCTCTCATCTCACCTGCATCAGAGAATTTATGTTGCATGTGTAAAGCGTATAGGAGTGCATGAATAGGGGTAGAAAATAGCAAACAAGAAAACAACAATCTTATAGGTAGAAGAGGTCAAACATGAAAATACCTAGGTAGAAGAATGTATATACAAGATATTTTATCAAAGACAAAAGCCGAGCCTTGTTATGTTATAGGACCCAGTCACAGAGCCAGCTCAAGAAATCACTTTGTTGAAATAGTCAAAGGTAAACTAAGAAGGAAACTAGAACTTCGGGAATAGTCTTCCAAGTTGGCAAAAAATGAAAACCTTGTAGAAGGAAAAGGAGAAGTAAATAAGTCTACATTTGAACCTAAATTTCAACATGTTATTGAAGGATGAGGTGAAACCATCAATCCCACATTAGGTTATTGTAGCCCAGTCCAAGGAACATCCCTTGAGACCCTTAATCTTAATCAAGGAAGTGTTGTTAAACCTACGGTACCATAAGTAACCTCTCCTATATCATTTCAGCGACTCCCTCCTAATTTTGGAATCCTAGAAGATTATTGGAAGATTTGGGAAGATATGGCCAACACTACATCTACAATTGAGTTCCCAATTACTAATACTCAGGGAAATTCATTATGAAACCAATTTATTTGGAATCTTTTCCTAATTTTCATGGGATGACCGCTAAAGATCCATATGCATTCTTGTTTGAATTCAATGTGTTATGTCAAAGCTATGATTATACTGATGATTTACAAAAGATAAAACTATTCGCGACCACTTTGGAGGAAGCAAATCTTAGATGGTTTATGGGTCTCGGTGTGAATACTATAAATTCATGGGATGATATGAATAATTCCTTTCTTGGAAAATATAAAGAATATTACAGAACCTGAGAGCTCAAAGATGATTTATTCAAAATATCACAAAAGGGGGAGAAAATCTAGAGGACTTTGTAGATCTGTTTTAGTATAGCATGCAAAGGTCTCTATATGCTGCACTAGGAGGTGATGTTTTGAAGGATAACCTAACTAAAAGAGTGTGGGATGACTATTTTGATTTTTTTAATTTAATGGGAAAGGGATACATCTCTAAGGAAACTTATGAAACAATTGTGATCTATGCAGAAGATGTTCATGAGGAATGAACAGGGGTAAATAAGGAATTAGGGACATTTCTACCAAGGCCACAAAAGTGGCAAGTGGGGGAGTAACTCACATAGAGATCAAGAATATGATAGAAGAATTTAAGACTGACATACTTGGGATACTAAATTCATAGTTAGATGTGTTTCAATCTAAACAAAAAAATCGGATGTCGAAAAGGTACCTTCCATTTTCTTCTTGAAATGTAGAATGAAACACTCCTCTAGAGAATTTCTAATGAGTTTTTTTGAGATATGTGAATATGTGACGAAGAGAACTCTACAAAAGCATGTCCATCTCTACCTAGATTAAAGGTAGTCTACCAAGGTGCCAGCAAAGAAGCTGAACCAACTTACTTTTTGGGCTCAAAGAATCCATGGTAGGTAGACACCAAGTATGAATCAGGACCCTTCCACATTTTTTAATACTTAGGCTACTTAATATAATTCTCCATAGACACAAATGTTTTCTCCTCAATGGAATAACCCTCAACAATCCCAATACCCCTCACCCTTGGTGCAATGGGCATTTCATCCAATGAAAAATCCATCAGGGCCGTTGAATTGGTGAAATTTCTCTCCATTGGAATCAATTTCCAACACGCTAGCCACAACTACCACCATTATTACCTTAGTAGCCTCAATAATGATTTTCTATAAATGCATCGATGAATGCTCCAACGACTGGTCCCACCGTTTGACCTCAATTACTCATTCAAGCTACACCAAATACAAATAATAGAATATCTAGCGGGTTGAAACATCAAAATTCCTAGCCTATAGTATTATTTCTCTCACAAGTAATTGTTATAACATCATTCAACACTCCTGTAGACATAATGCTCTTATATGGCCTTGGATAGTCCCTTTACCCTTACATAATTGAGTTTATCTTAAAGAAAGTATATTTCAAATTCCATATGTGACTCTCTCCACACAAAAATGTGTACATATGCGGGTCCCAAAACACTATACCCGCATATATATTTTTTAATTTGAAAAAATAAAATAAAAATCCATTTTTTGGGTAGGGTTTATGGGTTTTATCGAGAACCCACCTACAGGAGCTTGTGGCCAACTGAAATAACCAATTTGAGGTGGTATATATACACCCCTTGGGTAGGCCTAATTTATTGAAGAAGAAAGATATCGACATTATACTCTATTTCCCCCATATCAATTACGTTTTCCCCATGCCTCCTAGACTCTCAGTCTCTAGGAAACCCTAGTTTCCTTTATAGAGATGCTTAGTCTCCTGATTTAGCATCTTCTCTCATTTATTATAGTGGTTATCTTTGTGGATTGGGCTAGGTGGATCTGGAGGAAAACTTCCTCAGTGCCTTTGGCCTAGATTAGTTTGTATCTATCATTTACTTACTTCTATTCATCAATAAATAAGCTCATGTGTTGTTCCCGATATATGTTTTCATATTATAAATGATAGTCTAAATTTCTATTTATGATGACCTAACATATTATTATGCATGGAATTTGAATTACATATTCTATCTATGCTTCTATGATTTATTTGCAGGTCTGCACACTTTGGAGGAAGCAAAGGGTTTGGACCCTATGACAACATCTTCAAATGTAGGACCCTCAGGTACATTCCTAATTCCAAATTTACTAATTCAAATGTTTGGCATGTTAGATTGAGTGTTCTTTGTTGATTGATCTACTCCACTTTGTTGAGGTTTTCAATCCTGGCCTTAGGGATTATTTCCTGACAACAAAATTGGCGACTCCGCTGGGGAATACCATCAAGTATTTTCTACAAGGGTTTCTTTCTTTGACCTGGTTTTTTATTTTGTTGTTTCCTGGTTTTTTAGCCTAATGAAGTATTGAGTAATTTGGTCTTTCAAACTGATATTTTAGATCTGGGCTTTCTATTTTACTTTTCCTTAGTTTTCTTTCTATACGCTCTTTTTGTTATATACATTCGCATACACATGTAGGTGATTCATAAGCAACTCGCGCATATGCTAGTTTCTTCACACGTAATCGGGTATATATACAAAACTATGTTTGAATAGTCACGTATAGATCTGGAATTTTTTTTTTTTTTTTTTTTTTCATTTCTTGAATTTGCTGAGGATTTGACCAAGTTTATTTAGGTTTTTTTTTTTTTTTTTTCACCTTGGTAATTGTTTTTCTTGATGTCTTCCTTCTTGTTGGACAAATTCCTATGTTAACCTAGGGTTTTTAGTTTTTGAAGTTTTTTGCATTTGAAGTTGGGTTCAGGATCTTATTTATGAAGTATTTGGTTGTTTTCTATCTCTATAATATATCTTCATTGTTTTTGAGCTTATTGAGAACCCAATTTTTAATTTTCTTCTCATATGACCTAGATGTTGGCTCTTTTTTCCTTCTCTTTCTTGTTTTTCGAAAAGGCTTTGAGACTCCTTGGTGAATGTGAGTTTTCAGTCTTCTAAGGTCTTTTTGATTCTATGAGTCTTTCACATCTTTTTGCCAAGTTCTTGAAGTTGTAAGTCTCTTGTTTACACTAGTTTTTCAATCTTTATGATCATATTTTTGGCTAGGTAAACATGAGTGTTCTTCATAATTTTGGCTTTGAGATCTTTGATTTTCTTCCCTCTTTGAACTTCCAGTTTTCGAGATTCTTAAAAGAAAAAGAAAAATCACTTTCTTGTTGCTTCATTTTCTTTTTGTTTCTTGGTTTTGTAGAGACTTTTGGAATTTGGAAAATGTGTAAATTGTTGTGATAAGGCCAAATACCTTTTTCTCTTTGGGAAGTGTTCTTGGCTTTGAAATTTGCTTCTCTTTGTTGTTTTGATTTTCCTTTATCTTATTTGTTACATTTGCTTACCTTTAGAATTCTCTTTGAATATTGCATTTACATACTAGTGTGCATTAGGTTAGATGCATTTTAGATATCATTTAGTTTTTTTGTTAGATTTTGAATGTGTGAGTGCCAAATTAGGAAAGAAAAGAAGAAAAAAATGAGTTTTCCTTTATTAATTTTCTCATAGAACATTTGTAGAAGTCTCTTTTCATCGAAGAAAAAGAAGAGTTGCATTTTCATGTAGCCTAGCTTTTTCTTATTGATTTATTTTTTGTCATAACACCATCAGTTGCAATTTCGTTTCCCTTGTCCTAAAAAATAGACAATTAAAATGAATGCTAAAATTAAAATGAACTATAATTTTTATTTTTGTCATAGAAACATCAACTACTCTAGGGAATTATAGGGCCTTGGAATAGGTGTGTGGAGAGTAAACTCTCCAAGACCACTCAAACTGAAAGTATAGAATTTGATCAATGCGTCGAAATCGAGTGTCAATAAGATGTCTGAGAAAGCTCCTCTAACATGGGAGTCAAGCACAAGGATGTGTAAAGATAGGGAAAGAGATATACCCCCTCTCCTTCTTGTTGGATCACATACCCAAGACTGTTCCCCCCGACATCTAACTATGAGATGGTGACTTTAGGTTCCTTTCCTAGGGACCACACAGGTGGCTGCACGGGGAATGCTTGTGGTACCTAAGGCAGACGTTGCATCACTATCATAGTACTTCTGAAGGGTGCCCTTACGAATCCTGGGTACTTGCATCAGCAAAGGCTATTGTCTGGATTTTAGTGTAACTTCTTTTGATACCTTATTGGTAGGACTGGGTCCTCATCATCCCAAATTACCTTTGGGAGGTCCTTTTCTTCACTTTCTTGTATTTTTTCATCTGGTCCTAATCACCCAAAGTGAAAATAGTTGGAATTTATTTTCTTGTTTATATCTTCAGGACCTTTTTTAGAGAGTTCTCCGTGCTCATAACTTGCTTTAGGTCATTTGATTATTTAACTTTTATTTATATATAAAGGTGGTTGATCGACCGGTTCATCGATCTAGAAGGCTTCATGGAATTTCACCTACAAGTGTCGAGCCTTCACAAAGAAGGCGTGGGAGTAATTCTACCGGTTCTTTTGAACTAGTACAAACTACAACAATAGAGACAAATCCTTCATCTAGGGTTCCTATTTCAAAGGGAGAACCTAGTCTAGCCCATACTCCAGATGAAAATACTCTAGTTCTTGCTAGAGTCCTCTTTCAATCTGAATACCACGTAGAAGTTGAAGACATTCCAAAATCCCTTAGCACTCCTAGAGAACATCTTACTTCTGACCTTCCTTATGTTGTATCATATGTGGGTACTCCAACTCATATACCCAACAACCCTCTTCACTCTCCTTGTTTTTTCAGCATGGCCAATGTCAGTAGCACTAGTGTGGATGTTGTTATAGCTAGTGTGCATACTCCTTCTTTAGCTATAGGAGGAGGTACCTTTTCTATCCCTACCATTGCACCTAAAACGATAGTTATTGGCTCTACCTCCACTCCCAGTCCAAGTGGGGGAACCCAATATTTTTCTCGTTTCACTAGTACTTTTCCTTTTGGAATGCCATATAGTGGGATTCCCTTAGTTCCATCAACTTTACCTTCTATTATTCTGGAAACTATTCCTTCGATGGCTAGTAGCTACATATCTTTACAAGGTTTCAAATTTGGAAGTGGACATGTTCCTCCTTACAATCCATCTTTGAGTATAGGATCAATGCCTTTCCCTGGACATGCTCAAAATATTAATCCTTTTCGAGGAAGCCAGGGCTTTGTATATCCATCGGTTAGTGGTTTTGGATTTGGGAATCCTTATCAATTATTTGGTCAATAGGGGAGTATGCCCTTCCCTACTATTAGTACTTCACCAACTTTTCCTCCTTTTTCTAGTGCTTGGAACCCTTATCAATGGGTTTATCCTTCTTATAATGTTCCACTTTGAGGGAATATTCTTATATCTAGTTGTCTTATAGTAGGGGGATGATACCCTCCATATACCCCTGGAAAACAAAACTCTAAATTTTCTAGATCTTTCAAAATTAACTAATGATTCAATATGTTACTACCCGGCTTGGCCCCTTGTCCCAACCAAACTTCCATCAAAAATACCAAAGTTTGAAGGGAAGTATAGTGAAGATCCAACAAACCATGTAACCAATTTCCATTTATGGTGCTCATTAGACTCCTTGATTGAATATTCAATTAGATTGAGACTCTTTCAATGTACCTTAACTGGAAATTCGGCAAAATGGTATATTGAATTAAAGGGTGGGTCACTTTCTACGTTTGCTGAGTTGACTAAAATGTTTCTTAACCACTTCCAGTTGAACTTTTGGAAAACTTTGAGTAGGTGAAGACCACCCATATTTTTTACCACATTTAAGAGTGGTGCAGAAGGAATGGATTGATCAAGGCTTACATCCTTGATGAATTTATGCTTGGGGGGTTTCTGAAATATTTATAGCCTGAAATATCTAAGGATGTGTCACTTTCACGAATCTCCACGGAAGAATAAGCTATCTTTAGAGGCAAACCATTAGAGCGGATATATTCCCAGTATGGAGTCCTCTACAAGATATTTTCTGATGCTTCTATATCTAAAATTGATCTCTCCAAACCGAAACCTAGCCCCTATGGTGATAGAGTTGTCGGATTGCTAAATACTAATACAACTAGTTTGTTAGTGAATAAATTTAAACAATTGTCATTGCAATATTCTTTTGCTACACAAACTACACCATCAGTGTCTCCCCCTTCTCAACCTTCAGTGGTTAATGTCATTCAGTCCTCTAATTCCAAAGGAAATCAACAATCTAAAGGGAAGAAGAAATTATGTGGGAAAAATAAATATAAGGGAGGGAAGGGGAATGCAAATAAACCTAGGGAGGACAATGGTGAGGGAAAGAATGAGTCCAAAAATAAAGTTAGATTCCCATGCTATCTATGTAGTGGGGATCATATTACTCATATTTACCCCAATATTCAAGATTCTAAACACTTGTTAGCCTAGTGAGGTACTTCTAATTCCTAGGTTGTTCTCAGGAACCCTTTTTCCCAAGGGAAATAATTACTTGCTGGCACCAATGATAATACTGGAACTCCTACGAGGGGGGAAACAGGAAGGGGAATCTGCATTGAATGTGTATATGGTTAAGTCTCATATTGACATTTCAATAAGAGCTCATGATTATGGAGAATTAAAGGGTGGGTCACATTCTACGTTTGATGAGTTGGCTACAATTTTTATTAACCACTTCCCGTTGAAATTTTCGCCAATCTTGAGTAGGTCAAGACCACCCATATTTTCGACCACATTTAAGAGTGGCATAGAAGGAAGATATTGATCAAGGATCACATCCCTGATGAATTTATACTCAAGTGGTTTATGAAATATTTATATCCTGAAATATCTATTATGAAACCAGCTCACAAAAATATAGAAAAGATAGATGAACGCCTTAGAAATAAGCCTCTTTGAGGGGGCAACCTCCTTTACATTACACAAATGAACAATTCTTCGATGATTCAAATGAAAAAACCTCCTTTCTATATATAGGAGTCTAAGGGTCACAATATAACCAAGTCAACCTAACAATAATAATATAAAGGCACAAAAATAGCAATAGAGGGATTCTATGGGGCAAAATAATAACAATATGGGGACAATAGGGGCACAAAAATAACAATAAGGGATACAACGACAATAGTAATGGGGGAATCACTAGTATTATAGGGACCTAATATGCCCCTCTCCTTCAAAAAAGTGGTTTCCTTAACGTTTGAGTAGTTTTGGATGCTTCTGTATAAAATTATCATCCTCCCATGTGGAATCTTCAACGGGTAAGTTCTTCCACTTGATGAGATACTCTGAAATTGATCGATTTTGTAGCTGTCAAGTTCTTGTTTCTTTGACTGCTTCAGGTTCCAATATGATTTTTCCTTCCTCATCAAGTTCTGACAATATTATTTGAACTGGAAGCTTGTCACCTATAACCTTCTTTAAGCATGAAACATGGAAAATTGGGTGCACTCAGGAAGCTGCACGAAGCTCCGATTTGTATTCCATAGTACCTATCTTTTGCAACACCTTGTACGGACCATAATACTTTGGTGATAATTTATTATCCTTCTTATCTTGCTTGAGGGACATTTGTTTATATGGTTGTAGCCATAGGAATACCCAATCACCTACACCAAAACTTCTTTCACTGCGATGTTGATCTACCTGCACTCTCATTCTATTTGGTGCCAAGGTGAGGTTATCCTTTAAGAGTTGGAGAACTTTTTTCTAATGCTCGATGTGATATTCCACTGCTTGAACCTTAGAATCTTCTCTTAAATATGATGTGATGGATGGTGGATGATATCCATAAAGTGCCATAAATGGGGTCATTTTTGTTGCAGTATGGAAGGAAGTGTTATGCCACCATTCAACGAGAGGCAACCATTTGACCCATTGTGCCTGTTTATCAGATACAAAGCAATGAAGATATCCTTCCAAAAATTTGTTTACTATCTTAGCTTACCCATCAGATCGAGGATGATAAGATGAGCTATGAGCTAACTGAGTACCAAGATAAGAAAATAATTATGTCCAAACATTTGCTGTGAAAATGGGATCTCTGTCACTTACAATTATCTTTGTCGGTTTCCATGTAGCTTTTGAATTGTTTCCATAAATGCAGTAGAAACTGTACTCGCTTTAAATGGATGAGATAATGCACAAAAGTGTGCATACTTGGTAAGTCTACCAACTACCACCATGATAACATTATTTCCTTTAGACTTGGGTAAACCTGTGATAAAATCCATTGAAACCTCCTCCCAACGTTGGCTTGGAATGGATAAAGGTTGTAATAGTCTTGGGGTATTAATTGTTTCAACTTTATTTTGTTTGCAACCAAACATTCCGCCACAAAATTTTGAATATCTGATTTAAGGCCATCCCAAAAAAATCCTTCTCAACCCTGCGGTAGGTTTTTAAAAATCCTAACTGCCCTCCTAAAGGAGAGGTGTGCAATTCCCTAAGAATCTTTTGTTTGAGTTGGGAATTCTTACATAGGTATAACCAATCCTTGTACCATAACTAATCATTTTTCCAGCTAAATGTATCAGGTGTACTGGGATATTGTTGTATCTTTTGAATGAGTGCCCACACTTCCTTGTCATTCTTCCATTCATCCCTTGCTTCATTTACCCAATCTAGTTGGATAATAGAAATGGCACAAAGAAATGCTTCCACATCCTCATCCTTTCTTGAGAGTGCATCTACCACAACATTTTGCTTCCCTTTTTTGTAGATGATTTCAAAGTCATAACCCGACATCTTTGTGACCCATTTTTTCTGCTCTTCTGAAGATAATCTTTGTTCTAAAAAGTATTTAAGACTAACATGATCTGTTTTTACCTTGAAGTGTCTTCCCATTAGGTAGGGTCTCCATTTCTTAAGTGCATGTAGTATTGAAAACATTTCCTTCTCACAAATAGCTTTGTGTAAATACTTTCCTTTGATTGGACGACTTTCGAAAGTAATGGATCTTTCTTTTTGCATTAAAACAACACCAATTCCATTTCTTGAGGCATCACATTCCATAATAAATGTTTTTGGGAAGTCCGGTGTAGCTAAGACAAGTGTGTGGCACATTGCCTCTTTAAGATGTTCAAAGGCCTTCGTTGCTTCTAGAGTCCATGAAAATGAATTTTTCTTCAATAATGTTGTTAGAGGTGTTGCTATTCTCCCATAATTCTTAACAAACTTGCGATAATACCCTATCAACTCGAGAAATCCTCATAGATGCTTTATGGATGTGGGGATTTTCCATTCCTTAATGGTTTTAATTTTGCTAGGGTCTACCTTAACACCTTCATGAGATACAATATGACCTAGATATTCCACCTCTTGTACTCCAAAGAAACATTTGGAGATTTTTGCATATAATTGTTTCTCCTCCAATAGTTTTAACACCATGTCAAAATGTTGGACATGATCCTTCCAAGACTATTGTAGATTAGTATATCATCAAAAAATACTAACACAAATTTTCTAAGGAAGGGTTTGAAAATGGAATTCATCAAACCTTGAAATGTAGAAGGTGCATTAGTAAGGCCAAAAGGCATGACTAAAAATTCATAATGACCCTCATGAGTTCTAAATGTTGTTTTTGGAATGTCTTCAGTATTCATTCTGATTTGATGATATCCTGAACAAAGATCCAACTTGGTGAAGTAAATTGATCCATGCAATTCATCCAATAATTAATCAATCACAAGAATGGGAAATTTATCTTTAATAGTGAGCTTGTTGAGCTCCCTATAATTTGGACACATGAGCCATGATCCATCCTTCTTGTGAACCAATATTATTGGAGCAGATAAAGAACTTTGACTAGGTTGAATTATACCAGTCTATAACATTTTTGCAAACATACGTTCAATTTCACTCTTTTGGACATAGGGATATCTGTAAGGCTTGATGTTTGGAGGAACACTTCCTGGAATCAAATTAATAGCATGATAATGATCACAAATAGGTGGGAGGCCTTTGGGAGTCTCAAATACCTTGGAATGATTGTCCACAACTTTTTGGAGATTTGGAGAAATGGATGATTTCAATGTGGGAACCTCTAGTGAACATAATTGTGCAATTATGCCTCATTGTTCTTTCTTTATAAGCTTTGTCATTCCGTTAGAGTTGATTATCTTTCCTGGTTTCCCTATGATACCCCTTAATTCAACTTCCTTTCCTTTTGAAGAGAATTTCATGAAAGGTTCTTGAAAATTAAAAGCTATTGTACCTAAGGATTGTAGCCATTGGACTCCTAGTACAACATCAACACCACCCATTGGAATGGAAAGCATTGGACTATTCAATACATATTCTCCCATGGATAGCTTGATATTATGGAACTTTTTTGAGAAATTTATGGTTTCTCCACTTGCAACCATCACTTGAAACTCTGGTGTTTGATGTAGGAAGCAATTCAATTCCTTGGCTATCTTACAATGAATAAAATTATGGATACTTCCCGAATCAATCAACACTATTACCTTTTTCTTCTTGATATGCCCTTCTATCTTGATAGTTTGAGGAGTGGTAATTCTAGCCAATGCATTACAAGATATGGTCAGGGGCATTTTTTCTTTTTCTAGGGTTTGTTCCTGGTGTATATCTTATTCTTTTGACATTTCTTGTTCCTTATCTTCCTCCTCTTCACAATCTATGTAAAATAATTTCTTCTCTGCAAACTTATGACCTTTAGTGTATTTTCTATTACAATTATAACAAATCCCTTTTGCTCTTTTTCCATCCAATTGTTGTGGTGTCAACCTTGTAGTTTGTGTATGGCTAGGGGCAGTAACACTTCCATATTTATGATTTTGAGTGATAGGCTTCCTTGTTGCCATAATTTTGCTTTCCATCCTTCTTGCCAACCTGAATGCCTTCTCCAATGAATTTGGTTCCCAAAGGCGAACCTCATGTTGGTTGTTATATTTTAAAGTCCCTATGAACACATAAATTCTATGCTCCTCTGGAATATCTTTTACCCTTATATTCAATTTTTGGAAGTCCTCAGTGTGCTCCATCATTGAACCCTTTTGTTTGAGATTTATCAATTGGCTAAAAAAAGTGTTGCTTTTTGTATCTTCATAATGTGCTATCATTTCATTCGTAAAAATAGCCCAAGTGACAATTTGTTTAGGAGAGCAAAGCTATCGATACCATACAAACTGATTTGGTTCCAAATATAAAGTTGTAATGCATACCTTTTGTGTGTTTTGCACATTACGGAGATCGAAAAATTGCTCCATCTGTAATATCCATGTTCTGGAATCCTTGCCATCAAACTTCCTCATATCGTCTTTGGAACATGGTGGTTCTTTGATCCAACGTTAGAGTCTATGAAATCATGATTAACATTTATTTTGTTCTCATCATGAGTTCCCTTTCCTACCCTTTCACCATTGGTAAGCATTTCTTGTAGAAACTTTGTGAAATCTGTTTGCAAATCTTCCATGCCTTTCTTTAAATCATCCATCTTAGCTTCCATGCCATCCATCTTAGCTTCCACGTCGTCCATCTTAGCCTCCACGTCATTCATCTAGCTTCTATGCCTTTCTTTAAACCATCGATCTTACCTTCTACGCCTTTCTTTAAACCATCCATCTTAGATTCTACGTCTTTCTTTAAACCATCCATCTTATTTTTTATTACTTTTTGTGCAAATGAAATTTGTTGCACTTGGTCTCATAATTTTGATATATCATGTTGCATTTCTTCCTCTTCTTCATGAGTCATGCTAGAACTTTTAGGTTTCTTACTAGGTGTTTCCATTTTCCCTTTTCGGGGCATCAATTACTGATAATAATGCTTCACTATGCCCTTTGAATTCCTTCAAACTAATTTTTCAAACCAAGCTTATGCAAAAATTTTAAAAAAACTACGCACCTTTTTTCACTTTGTAGGAGCTCGATATTGAATCTGATGTATCTCTGTAATTTTGGATCTCCTAGGTCTGAAATTTCTTCTTATGGTAACCCTATGAATAATATTTCTAATCCTGCAAGTCAGATCAATATTGGATTCTCCAATGAAGAGTTATGCCAAATCTCCCACGATGACCTAAGTATAGACTGGTTCAGTAGAGAAAACTTGTACGAGGTTCCACGGGTCACTATTTCAACCTTAGGTTCTAAAAATGATACCCAAAAAAACTGCAGCCTATCCTCTTTCTGTAACTTCTAACAAAAATTCAATCTGATGCTTAGAGAAAAAGTTATGACGATTTTCCCATGGTGACCTGTTTGGAATGTAATTCGGGGTTCTGCAAAATCCCTAAATTCCTCAAATTATATCTCCAACAATATAGCGAGATAGGATCTAAAATTCAGACTGGAGGTTCAGCTTGATTTCATCTCAAATGGGTTCTTTGTTTAGCTTCTGAAACATCGTAGAAAAAAGTTATAGCGAAAATGCCACAATGACCTGTTTGGAGCAGCGAAACCCTAGAATCCAAAGTTTTGATACCAAATGTTATGAAACTAGCTCACAAAAAGATAGAAAATATAGATGAATGGCTTAGAAATAAGCTTCTTCAAGGGGGAACCTCCTTTACATTACACAAATGAACAATTCTTGGATGATTCAAATGACAAAACCTCCTTTCTATATATAGGAGTCTAAGGGGTCACAATAATAACAACATGGGGACAATAGGGGCACAACAATAACAATAAGGGATACAATGACAATAGTAATGGGGGAATCACTAGTATTATAGGGACCTAACAATATCTAACAATGTGTCACTTTCAGGAGTGTTCACAAAAGAACATGTTATCTTTAGAGCCCAATAGTTAGAGCTAACTTATTCCTAGTCTGGATTCCTCTAAAATATATTTCGTTATGCTTCTAGATTTAAAATAGATCCCACCAAACCTGAAACCTAGCCCCCATGTTGACAGAGTTGTAGGATTGCTAGATACTAATATGACTAGGTTTTTAGTGAATAAATTTAAACAATTGTCATTACAATATGCTTCTATAATACAAACTACACCGTAAGTGTCTCCACTTTCTCAACCTTCAGTGGTTAATATTGTTCAATCTTCGAATTCCAAAGGAAACCAAAAATCTTAAGGGAAGAAGAAAGGATTTGTGAAAAAGAAAGATAAGGAAGGGAAGGGGAATGCAAAATTTAAACCTAGTGAGGACACCAGTGAGGGCAAGAAGGAGTCCAAAAACAAAGTTAAATTCCTATGAAATATATGTAGTGGGCATCTTACTCATATTTTCCCCATGCTTCAATATGCTCAATGCTTGTTAGCCCAGCAAGGTCCTTCTAATTCCTAGGTTGTGCTTACAAACCCTTTTCCCCAAGGGCAACAATTACTCTCTAGTGTGAATGCTAATATTGGAACCCCTACAAGGGGAAACCATGAAGGTGAATCCACATCGAATGTGTATACGGTTAAGTCTCATGTTGAGATTTCAACAAGAGCTCATGATTATGGAGAACCAGAATCTTCTAAGGCCAAAACCGCTTATGATACTTAAGAACCTATTCATATAGAGAGGCCCACAATTGAACCTATATCTCGGATGACGAAAGGCTCGTCAAAACGATTGACTTATAATCCAACCATTAGGGTTGTTCAGAACTACTCCATTATTGAAGGTTTAGCTCATAGCCCCTGTGCTATGTCGGTTTTGGAGGTACTTTAGTTGTGTCCTTTGCAAAGGATTTCTTTACTCACTATAATCGGAGCAATTGACCCGAAGAATCCTCTAGTGATGACATTTGATATGTTAAATGTTAAAAAGAGACTCCCTCATCACATGACTTTCCAAATTAAATCTATGTATCGTAAGAATACCATCTTTTGTACCGTAGTTGATGAAGGGGCTTCCACATGTGTCATGTTTATGTCATGTTGGAAAGCTATCAGGTCCCCTAAAGTTGTTCCCTCTCCTACTCTTTTAACCGCATTCGATGTCCATTCTCATATGCCTAATGAGATTCTTCCTACCTTTCGTGTTGGTGTAGGGGGGGAAGGTTTTTAATGTGGAAGTAGAGATAATTGATGCCAATCTTGATTATAATATTTATTGGGTCGCAAGAGGGTATATGCGATGGATTCCACAGTTTCATTTTTGTTTCACATACTACGTTTTGCTCATGAAGGGGGAATTTTTATGGTTGATCAGTTAACCTATTATCCAATGACCCCAAATGCATCTACCGACTCTATTGTCCCCTTAGTGAAGACTACTAAGTAGCCTACTGATAATTTATGAGTTGGAATTAGGGGTGATTTTAGGGGCGAATGTTTGCCCTTTGGCAAAATTAAGGGGTTTTAAATTTTTAGTGGGCGAATATTTTGTATCATAGTACATTTTTACAAATCACCTCAAATAGCCCACTTTATTTTAAGGGAGAGGGTAAAAAAGGTAAATTTAGCCCTTGAAATTAGGAGTTACAACCTTCCATTCACCCATTTTCAAGAATAGGTTTTATTTAAGTGAATCCTATGGGCCAAAGGCCCAAATACCATATTTATAAAAGAGGTATGGTAAATTAATAAAAATATAAATAAATGAGAGGTATGGTAAATAAATAAAGCATTTTTTATATTTACTCCATAAGTCACCTTATATACATGCAAGGGTGTAAACAAATAAAAATATAAATAAAGTGGAGGTATGGTAAATAAATAAAACGTCTTTTTATACTTACTCAAAAGATATGGTAAATAAGTAAAAATATAAATAAACTAGACGCATGGTAAATAAATAAAACCTCTTTTTATATTTAGTCCATAACCCTCGTTATATTTATGAAGGCTCAAGAAAGAGGTTTTATTTAAGTGAATCCTATGGGCCAAATACCATATTTGTAAAAGAGATATGGTAAATTAATAAAAATATAAATAAGCGAGAGGTATGGTAAACAAATAAAACTTTTCTTTTATATTTACTCCATAAGTCACCTTGTATTTATGAACGGTATGGTAAATTAATAAAAATATAAATAAATGAGAGGTATGGTAAACAAATAAAACATTTTTTTATATTTACTCCATAAGTCACATTATATTTGTATTTATGAATGGTATGGTAAATTAATAAAAATATAAATAAATGAGAGGTATGGTAAACAAATAAAACATTTTTTTATATTTACTCTATAAGTCACATTATATTTATACTATGGGACAAATACCATGGACTAGATTGTTATTAATACCATGCAAAAGAACATTATTAACCCTAATATTAATATTAGTATTAATAAAAATAAAAATGGCACATCGTATTGACCCATGGTATTCACCAAAATGGCACATGGTATTGACCCATGGTATTCACTTGGAATGTAGCCTATTTAAATGGGGGAATTAAACCAGCATAGATCCATCTTTACTCTGGATCTACTAACCCCCGAGAGGTATCAAATATCGTGATATGCAAACTAGCATAGAGTGAAAAAATATTTGATCCAATCAAGAGTAAAAATGGATGTTGTAATTTAATGTATGTTAAACATTTTAGCTTGGCTAAAACAAAAATAAAGTAAAAATCAACTATTAATTTTATTAATTTTTATAAATTACTAATAGTAATTTTTAAGCTCCAGGTTTATGATAACCCATGGTATTGACCCATGGTATTCATGTGAGCATAGACTATTTAAAGGGGAAATTCTATCTTAGATCCATCTTAATTCTAGGTCTACCAAGTGCTCAGAGGGTTAAATAAATTTCATCCCCCTAAGAGTGGTAGATGTGGAGTTAAGATGGATATAGGTTGGTTTTTATGATAATGAAGATATTAAATAGACTTAGGAAATTATATTGTAAAAACATCTTAAGGTGAATGGTTAAAGCATAGACAATGGACAAGTATATTTGTATACTTTTGTTTTAAACTGAAACAAATCCAGGGCTAAAAGGAATGGATTGATTGCACTAGTCATCCTTCTATAACTTTCCAACATATGCTGGAGTAAATAGATTGTAATTTGGGTAATTTTTCTAATTGCAAATGGGAACATACTTGTGTATTGGCAGGGTGGTTACGAGGTCCCTAGAAGTGGAGTAAACAGATTGTAATTTGGGTAATTTTTCTAATTGCAAACAAGAACATACTTGTGTATTGGCAGGGTGGTTACGAGGTCCCTAGAAGGATGAATTTGAATTTTTCTTGGTTTTATATATAGTATTAGGTTTTTTCTCATGCTTTCTATGAATGGCACGGGTGAATTTTATCCTACACCCACTAGGTTATCGATATGTAATTTTGGTAATTTTGATTTCAAAAGATATTTTAAAGAAATGCAATGATTTCATTTGTGTATTCAATAAACACAAGATTTTATAATTGAGTAAAATATTCGCCATGCATGGTGAGAGATTCACCAAAAAATTATATATACATATCATATTATTGATAAAATCGCCTTCCATTTTTCCTATATACCATGGAGATTCGCCCATTTATTATACATGTAAATTTAGGGGGGCTTCTTAAAATTTTACCTGGTTGGAATGTATTCCTCATTGATGGGTAGTTTTGTTCTTCCATATCTTGTTGCATATGTCAATGCCATCTTATCCTCCACGGTGGTCCCTCAACAATGTTCTTTTAGAACTCATTGTTTTTCGGATCCATGGACCTTGCCCCTCCTACTACCACATTAGAAGAAGGTCTAATGGGTGGAATGACTTATCCTATATATGCAGGAGCAATGACATATCAAGCCATTGTTAATACTATGAATCCTGATACAATCCTTGTTTCATTAGAAGATTTGGATGATGATGTGGCACCCATCTAGACAATTAAATATTCCACTTTTATCTATGGATTTCCTTGACATCATTTTACCATATTAGGAGGCAATTATAGAAGCAATGAATGGTGTAGAAAGGTAGTGGGATGATTTACATTATCAGCCCTATTTTCTCCCTAACCTGCATAAGGTTGAATCAAGCTTGTCTAGTCCTTCTCCTCATGTAAATTTTCACAAAATTTTAAACCCTTTGGCTCCAACACGTACCTTTTTCAAAGGTAATATGCCTAACATTTCAGAAACCATTCTAGTGAACATTTCCAAGAATCCCATTATCATTGAAAATGTCTTCATCGGATCTAATTGTTCCCAAGAAGAGATGAAATTTTATATCGACCTATTCAAAGAGTTTAGAAATGTATTTTCTTGGTGTTATGAAGAAATTCCTGGGATTGATCCTATTATAGTTTAGCATGAGATCAAGACTTATGAAAAGAAAAGTCCTATGCATCAAAAGCTTTGGCTGATCAATCTTAGGAAAGCTATGACCATTAAGGCAGAAGTCACGAAACTGCTTAAAGCATGTTTCATTTACCTAGTTACTCTTACTTAATAGGTTTCCAATCATGTCCCTCTAGACAAAAAATAAGGAACAATTTTTGTATGCATTGATTTCAAGGATTTCAATAAAGCTTGTCCAAAGGAAAATTTCCCCACTCCATTTATAGATCAAATTATTGATGAGTGTGCTGGAAATAATATTTTTCCCTTCATGGATGGATTCCCTAGATATAATCAAGTAACAATCACTACAACAAAAAAAGGTCATTAGTGAGGGTCGAAAAATGTCACCATAAGCTCATCGACGAAAATAAAAAGAGCCTTTGTCACCAAAAACTAAATGTCACCAAAGGTGGCATTGCCAAAATTATAAGCATTGTGCTGACATTCAAGGTTCGTCACCAGCAATTATTTATAATAACGGATAATGACTTTCACCATTTCTTATAAGAAATGGTGACAGACCTTAGCCTCCATCAACAAAAAAATGAACATCACCAAGGGTGGTGTCACCAAAAGTATAGGTGTTGTGTTGACATTCAAGGTCCGTCACAAATAATGATTATAATGACGGATAATGACCATCACCATTTAATATGAACAACAATGATCTATTGTGATGGACCTTTCATGACCATCACTATTGATGCATATATATGGCGACATTCATTAACCATCACTGTTTCATATGAACACCAATGATTTATGGTGATGTACCTTTCATGGCCATCACCATTGATGCATATATATGGTGGCGTTCATTGACCATCACCATTTCATATTTTTAGTGAGGGTCGAAAAATGTCACTATAAACTCACTGGTGATGGTCAAAAGAGCCTCTGTCACCAAAAATTGATCGTCAACATTCCATATGAATATTAGGGCATGATGGAATCGAACCACCAACCTCTTACTTGTAAAGAAAGTGCTCTTCCATTGAGCTAGCACCCTTTAAAGAACTAGACTTTAAAAAATTAGACCTTGAAACTTTATAAATTGCAAATTCTACAACTTCCAATAAATTATAAAACTTTGTAAACTCTTGGAAAATCTTTTACTAAATAAGAAAAATAGCATCAAAGCTACGAGTACCAACCTTATGGCTATGAAAGTTATGAAATGTGGGTGAAGGGAAAAATACTTGCAGATACTCAATATGTTCAGCTAAATACTCAATTGGAAGTGAAACATTGAAGCCCAATATACTTTAATGTAGAAAAACAAGAAATAAAAACTTACATATGATGTACCAACCATTGAAAGGATAGAAACATGAAAGAAAACATTTTGATACTTCTCATCAAGGACAAACAAAATCATATCACTTGCAATGATGAATTTAGAAACCTTTTGAGTTCAGAAAATGGTGTTAATACACTAACTTTAGTTGGTTGGAAAAAATAAGTCAAGGAAGCATTTTAAAATCAACTAGAGTCATTTATTTATGGCATAAAACAAGTTCAATATTAAAGCATTGAAAATAATTAGACTAGTAAATGAAAGACAATATTCAACTAGAAGAAATTATCAGAAGAATTAAAAAGGAAAAGAAAAAGAAGATGGGCACATCTTACTTCAGCTTATAGCTAGATCCACATGAGGAACTTAAAATGAGCTCCTCCAAACCCTTCAAATCAAGGAACTCCCAACCTATTCATGTAAATGATGGTCACAAAGAATGAAATATTTGACTGCCAATACTTGTTGCTTGCTCCTATCATAAAAGTGCAATATCAAGGGAATATACCTCGCGTAAAGAATGATCAAATTTCCAAATTTAATATCGTTGCAATAATTAGGAAACTTCACTGCATAAAAAACATCATAGCAATAACTATTGACTTTATAAAAATGTAAACTAAACTTCATGTATTGAAATTTAAAAATAAAAATAAAAATTATTGTATTCATCTCTAAAATACTAATAGATACATGCTCGGAACCAAGCAGCTGAATTATTGATAATTTTACCTAAAATGGAAAATCAAATATGAGAAAATATATTTCAAAGCAAATGTATGAGTCTATTATTACCAAAACAGAGCATTGCATGAAAAATTGATGTGTGACATGCAAACCTATAAGACATATGAACTATATCATAATGATCTACACAAATTTTGGATTGGCTACAATATCAACAGTCGTAAATATTATTAGCAATTAGAGAAATAAGAATACAAATATCTAATACAAAGGAAATAATCAATTGGACCAATCCTAGGGACAAGCGACTTCTATGCTTCCCATCATCCTTTTCAAGGGAATTTTTCAAAAAGTACATGGTGAATAAGGTCATTGTGTTGGCTTTGTAGACTACATAATGGTCGCATGGTGTATGGTACTAAGTATCTTAATCCCCAGTATCTTCTTTTGTCAAAATTTATTAACAATATTCGTTTTTGTCAATTTGCAATGGGAAGAGGATGATAGCTAGAGGACACCACTAATCTGGAACCATAAAAAAGTATGTATACATGGCCTTTCAAAAATTCTTCTTGTACTACTTTGGAAATATAAATGTTGGTTATATATTTTTTGGACAACCAAGAATACCAGAAGATTTTACCTAGGTCTCTAGATGCTTGTCACATGTATACTACCTCATAAAATCAATAATACTTAATACTAGCTCACAACTCTTTTCATCAACTCTAATAAGTAATGAATAATCCATGACATGAATTGACTGCAAATGCACATTGCACACAATCATGATAAACAACTAGCTCAACAAAAAATTCAAACTAAGATTATAATTTTGGTTGTGTTATAGCTGCTATAACCACCCTCCAAAATTTTTCCCATGCTTCGATTTTGGAGCCTTTATTCTATCCACAGGAGTTTATCTTTTACTTCCATCAAGTATTCATGCTATGAGAAAAGACTTATATTTATCGTGCTTCACTTGTGATTTACTGATCCCAACTTGATATCTTTCAAACACAAGATAACTCTTAACTTGACCTTGCAACATTATTGGGCTCGCCTCCAGAAACTACGCAATCTTGGAACGCAGGTTGGCCTTACCTCCAAAAACTACATAATTCTTCTTAACAGGCCAGCCTTGAGCATGAAAACTATGCAATTTTGGATGGCAGCCCAACATTGATGATGGAAACTGCGCAAAGCATCCCTTGAGCTCAAAAAATGCACAATTCACTAAGTCAATAAGTTTCTCAGTCCTCGAGAATTGTGCAACCCTTCCTGGTAGTGTCCATGCAAGTTTTTTTGGAAAAATATAAAAGCATCCCTAGAAAATAGGGATTCACTAATTAGTTTCCCGAAGGTGGCACACTTACTATTTTTTGAATTTTCCTCTAAGTGTCGCTTTTTCCTTGATTTTAAGAATTGCATCATAAACCTTAATAAGTCTAGATACATATAACAGATTCCCCTAGAGCTCATTCTTACATCCGATCTTGGAGCTCTAGCATTCCTAAGGAGATCAAGGAGCCTTTGGTGGAGTTTGTGATGCTTTTTCGGGTGAGTTTTTCATTTGTCATCTTTCGTAACTTTTTCTGTCACCTTTTATTGTTTGGATTCTCTTAGGGTTTTCATGCTTGTTTATTTTCATGGTTGTTGGTTTTTTAATGTATGTTAGCTTGTACAAGCGTTGGCTCAATCCATCATTCTGATTTTATAAGTGTCACATTAGTTTTCTTGCTTTTTCCTGTTGGTAGTCATCGTTTCAGTGACTCTCCATGAATTTTTGTTTTTCCTTTTGCATGTTGATATTCTGCACTTGTTTTGCACTGATCTATCCATACTTAGTCAAATATGCACTTAAATTTTCACCATCACTCAAATCTTCTTGTTTCCCATACTCTTACTGGGCAAATCTTCTCATTCCTTGGTCAGTGTTTGCCTTGTCTAAATAGGCATTCCATAAGTCCAAGGCTCAAGCTCTCAACTTATCCTCTAAGACTGTGCAATGTACAATACCTGGCTAGCCCAACTACGCATTACGTAGTTCCAGGGCTCAAGCCCATCCATTTTCTAATGAGACTGTGCAATGTGAAATAACCACCTCATTCTGCCTAGGAAGAACTACGCATTGCATAGTCTCTAATCTCAAGTTGCACCATTGACTGTGGAGACTACACAATGCATAGTTCAAGCAGCCAATCTCCCTCCTTCACCTAAAAAATTGTGAAATTTTCCTCATTAGTCCATGTGGTTGTTGCTTGATCTTGATTTGTAAGTTGATTTTATGAAGCTAATTTGTCTTTTCCATGAGTGCATTTTTCTCCCACAGGTATTGCAGTTTTTGAGCACTTCTCTTCATCAATCATTGACATCATGGCACCAAAGAGATCTACTTCAAAGGATAGCATAAAGAGAAACACTATGGAGACAGTTGAGAGTACGCCAGTGAACTTTCCTATTTATGTAGATGCTCAACTATTTCTAGAAAAGGAATCAAATATTACTTGGCAAGAAGTAAATGAAGCTTTCTCAGAAAGAAGCTTCAAAGCAGATCTGGAAGATCGAAAGGTGTATGTCAATTTCTAGAAGTCAGGGTTACATAGGGATGCATGCAGGTATCTGGTGTTTCCATGTGCAGAAATTATCAGCTGGATATTTTCTCATATAGATCTAAAGACTATGACTCTGATCAATGACAACGAATAGAGGCTTGCTTCTTTTCTGGCAGTAGACTATCATCTCATGTACCATTTGTCTGAGCTAAAATTTCTCATGGATTCTTACTTTTATGTGAAAACCAACTAATTAAACACCAAGGATATTGTTAAAGGCTGGGTGAAAGAGCCAACAAAGTTCTATCAGACACCCACCAACACCTACAAGACAAAATCTCTCAGGAGGGCCTATCAACTCTTAATAGTTTTATGTCACAGAGTTTATAGCCAGTAGAACACCAAGACCTTTCTTGAAGGGTGGGCATTCTTACTGAAGTAGGTTGTGAACGAAGGTAAACCATTCAACTAGTTAGAATTGTTGGCTCAGTAGCTACGAATCCATGTAGCCAATGCTCTGAATCCTCCCAAGGGTGGACAAGCTAGTTTTGACATGTCTTCTTATCTACTAGATGCAATCTGTGCACACAACGCATTCCCTGACTTGAATTGGACTTCAACACCATGGGAGCCTTCTGTGTATATATATTGCAAGATTCCTTCAGAGTACAACCATAAAGGAGTAATGGAGAATTTAATTGATCACTTCCTCATTCCATTGTACAAGTTGATGTTTGAGGAAAATCCACCTTACATGTCACGTGGGGCAATGGAAGTAGTGTCATAGATAGCCGATTCATTTGCCTCACCAGATCGCACTTTTCAAGGTGTTCGATTGAAAAAAGTATCTACATATTTTACCGAGGTATGCAAAAAATAATTCATTCATGCAAGAAGTTTCATATCATCTCTCCACATCGTTGTTAGTAGCTTTGCACCGGAAGAAGAAATCCTCTTGGCCAACTCTTCCTATGCAAATAAGATTATACGAGATCAATAATCTGAAAGTCACGATACCAAAGGAAAGGCAATAAAAAAGTTTTCATTTAGTACTCTAGACTTCAATTCGTATGATCTCCATAATGTGTGTAGAGACTATAGTTAAAGGATTCATTTCCAGTGGCTAAGTGAGACCTTTCATTAGAAGGAGGAGGAACTATGGAAGAATTGTTACAATGCCTCCAAGTCCCATGAGTGGGTCAGTTTTGGAGGCACTTCATAGGTTACTCCATGAAAATAAATCACTCCAGAAGTAGTACCAATGGAAGGGCACAACCCAGTGCATGAGAAGGGAAAGAGGAAAGTTGTGCACTGTCCAGAAGGAGAGCGAAGCTGTAAGATGAAAGTAGATGAAACTATAATTAAAGTGGCCATAACAATGGAAAACAAGAGGAAACAGAGGGTGAAAGAAGCAGAACAAGAGCAGAGGGACTAACGAGAGCAAGAGGGATTGGAGAAAGAAAGGAAGAAGTAGGAAGAATAAGAAAGGTGAAAAGTAATAGCAGGAGAAACAACACAAAGACAAGCTGAAGAACAAGGGTAGAATCGAAAGCTAGAGAAGGAGAGAAAACAGATGCAGGATAAAGAGCTCACTTAATAGATTGAGGAGTTGATAGAAATCCAACGCATGGAGCAGGAGTCAGAGCCACAAAATCGATATGTCAACTTTATGTCAAGTACACAATAGTTCACCATTCAGTCTTCCCATCCTCCGGCAAAGCAAGCTCCAAGTGAGGAAAAGGAAATTGTTCCTCCCAATGATGGTTTGGTTATGGACACATACAATATAAGATATGATGATCTTGAGAAAAATATTGTAAAAGAAAGGAAGAAACATTTTCTGGAGGACCTCGCATCTCATGTATTCATCGCATAAAAGGTGGTTGTGGTAGACACCAAAAGAAAACTAGGTGCCATTGTCTCAACTAACTTGGCCTTCATAGGTGTTATAAAGTCAAACATGGAATGTTTGATGGTTGAGAACAAATAGTTGGAAAAGATCTTGCTAGGCGCTAGGAAAGAGGTTGAACAACTCCGAGCAGATTTACAAAATGCAGCTCCCGCATAGGTCTATCTGGAAGAACTGAAGGTAATGATACTCAGTGAAGTATCTACATAGGGAGAGACCATGCAGAGTATTTATGAGGAATTTTTTATCGTGCATAACACATTTTTCCACTTGTGTGGGTTCCAAAATAAGTGCAAAGATTATGTCAAAACTCTCAAGGCTGTGTAATAAATTATTTTTGTCGTGCATGAATGGTCAATACAATACAAATGGAGACCACTTGAATTGGGAAAGAAGACAAGGAAAAAGGTGGAGTTGGAAAAAAAAAGGTTTGGATGCTCATCTAGAATAACAAAAAACTCGCCTCATTCATTTCCAACACTCATGCCTCATATGCATGATTGTACAACAGCTTGGACTTCTTGGTGAAATCGCATGGGATCCAATTAGTCAGACCACTCACGGAGATCAAGCGTAGGAATTGGGTTAGGTAGGAGATTGAAGAATACTTGGAACATTTGAGACAGATAACCATCAAGGAAGATCTAGAAATAAACAACCATAATATACATAAGTACATTAGTGGCCCTATCCAAATCAACACGATGTTGTTTCTGCTCAAGACAGAAACACAAATTAGTTCCAAACTAGTGTACCTGGATGCCATGGAGGCTAGAGTCCGCTTCCATCCTGACACTTCATACAATTTGGGATGTCATCGTGCAGTACAAAGCTTGGCACTGTTACATAACCGAGAAACATCAAGTGGAATTTGTTGAGATGGAGCTTCCCCAAAATCAAGCTTAACTATCTTGTCTTATTAGTCTGTCTAGTTGGCTCTACCCAATTTTGTCTTATATGGGTACAAGTGTATTATAATATTCTTTTGTAATTATTTTTTTTAGTGGAATTCTAAGTGTCAATATTGGAATGTGAAGATTCATGATGTAACGAATGTAAAGAGTCATTTAGTAAATAATTTGAAGAGTCATGAGGGAAGTCTAGGTGTCACAAGGGGAAGTGAATAGTCACCCCTTTTGTTATAAATAGACCCTCATAACTCATGTAAAGGCCTTTTGGGGAGCCAAGATTTTGGCTAGGATTAGGCTTAAAATTAGGAGCTTGGGAGTTTGTGAGAGCCTTGGCGTCTCTATAGCATAGAGGGAGCATGTTTCTTTGGAGGAGAAGGTGTTGACTTCATGTTCCACTATTGGGGCTAGTGGTCCATCAATGATATATGTATGGTTGGAAATTTCACTTAATAAAAGCTCAAAGCTAACACATTTTCATGCATATGTTGTGAATATAGTAGGACTATTCTTCTTATGTTTGTAATGTATGTTATTTCACTTACGCTTATGCTTATGAACTATTTCATTTGCATTGGTATGAATCCTTTTGAATGTGTGTTGTTGTATAATTCCATCACAATTGGCTTGTGAATTATTTTGCAAGCTAGCTTCTGATGTCTTTATGCTCATGTGTTCCTTGCAAGTTGCATACTATTACAGGCTTCTAAGTGACTCACTCTTTTCCCTTTGTGTGTTAGAACCTTCATGCATTAAACTTGAATTCCCAAATAGTCACACACTTATTACCACTAAAGTCACCATACACCACTCTATGCGTTATTGTAGCCAAGCCGCATCATTAAAACCCACTGCATCGACAACTAGGCCGTATTCTAGATGGGACCCCTACACCAAATGGTGTGAGGTATAATTGGGACTTCATATCGAGGAGATCCCCTGAGTGTTGGAGGGTCCAACATTGTCAACATTTCTAGCACTAGAAGGAGGGCTAGATAACAAGTTAAGCCCATGAAGTATGTTTGAACTTTCCGCATCTTTAAATGGATTCTTCCCAAATCTCAACTCTGACATGTTTTTCTAGAACTGAAAATATGAAAGTGCCCATGGGAATAATGAATGAGTTTTCAAATCTAAAATTTGATGGCGAGGGTGGAACAACCATTCTCAGGTACACTTCTTGTTTTTTTGAATATTGTACTAAAGGTAATATTCACTGTGAGGATACTACGTGCAAGTTGTTCATCCTCACATTTAAAGCATGTGTAAAGGAATGGTGTTACACATTGCTTTTCTCTTCCATATTCTCCTTAGAACATGTTTCTAAGGAGCTTTATCACTTCTTTGACAAGTATGATTATAAATCTGTTTTCAAGAAAATCATGCAATTGCGAAAAGCACCTGATGAATCTCTTGATGATTTTCATGATTGTTTCATTCATTTTTGTTTTGAATTTTCTGAAGATGATGTTGATTGGAATTTAATGAAAGATAAATTTGAATTTCTTGTTCATATTTCGATGAATCCACAAGAATATCAATCTTTTGAAAGTATCCCAACATACCTCGATTATGCAACTCCTAAATATGTGATGAAGAAAGTTGTTGTTCCGAGTGACCCTTCCTCTTCCCCTCATCAAACAGCTACATTTCCGCAGGTTGAGGTGGGAGAACTTGTGTTGGGTGTGGAGCTTGATTATCTTCTTTATTCAGAGGTATCACCATGTTGGACCCCAATTGGTAATGGGGCAGCAACGTCACCGGTTATTTAATCATCGTCAAAGGGGTCTAGGGGGGACAATGATGATTTTATGAGCACCCCCGAAGCTAAAAAGAGATGTAAAATTGGCTTGTAAAATATTGCAATTTCGTAGTCAACCTCAACCATTCATTAGGTAGAAGATCTGATGGGAGAAGTTATTTTTAATTTAGGGTTTTTTGCCCTAGAAGGAAACCCCTCGCTATATATGAGGGAATTGTATTGCGATTGAATATATGTGTATTCGAAGCAAGAAAGAGAGAGGAGATTGTGTGAGAGAGAAGAGGAAATTACAGCGGATCGACTGTCAGTTGTATCTCCTCATTTTGTTGGATAATATAAAAGGAAGGACTGGTTGTTTCTCCGTGGAGGTAGCCCAAATTGGGTGAACCACGTATATTTGTGCCTCTCTCTTCTTCTATGCATTTTCTGTGTTTGTGTTTCTGCAATATTTTATGTGTTCCATTGATCTATAATATATAATTTTCTAACAACTGGTATTAGAGTTAAAGGTCTATTAGGCTAATAAACTCGTAGGAGAGAATGGTTCCTAGTTCAAGTGCTAGCAATGGCGGAAGATGGTAGGTTTAGGGTCGAAAAATTTAACGGCCAAAACTACCAGCTGTGGAAGATGTAAATGGAAGATTATCTGTATCATAAATATTTGTACCTACCATTGAACATAAATACAAAGAAGCCGACGAGTATGACAGACACAGAATGGGATATTCTCGAGAAAAAGGCACTTGGAGCAATATAGTTGTGCCTAGTGGCATCGGTAGCCTTTAATATTTCAAAGGAAACGACAATAGAGGGTTTAATATTGGCATTTCCTAAATTATATGAAAAACCCTCAGCCTCAAATAAGATATTTCTTATGAAGTGTTTATTTAATGTGAAGATGTTAGAAGGTGGATCTGTTGTTGATCATTTAAATGAATTTAATACGATTACCAGTCAGTTAAGTTCTCTATGGGTAACTTTTGATGATGAAGTTAGGGCTTTGTTATTTCTGTGCTCATTGCCAGAAAATTGGAATGGTTAAGTTATGGCCGTTAGTAACTCTATCTTTGGACCTAGTGCTTTAAAGTTTGATTATGTTGTCGGTGCAATCCTTAGCTAGGAAATGCGACGGAAAAGATCTAGTGGGACATTAGATAATGCTTTGACTACAAAGTCTAGGGGAAGAAAAATGTAAAGAGGAAAGAGCCTAGGATATCGCAGTAAGTCAAGGAAAGGCAGATCCAAGTCCAGATTAGGGATAATCTGCTGGAAATGCGGGAAGAAAGGACACTTGAAGAAATACTGTAAGTTTCGAAAGGGAAATGAAGGAGAGACGCAACAAGAAAATAGTCATGAAGTGAATGTGACAAGTGTTTTTTTGCAAGATGCTTTGATTCTTTCTTTAGAAAATATTATTGATATTATTGATGCCTCGGTGGCAGATTCAGGGGCCTCATTCCATGCCACACCTGATAGTAAACTTTTTCATGATTATCTTCAAGGAGATTTTGGATAGGTTCGCTTGGGTGATGATAAACCCTGTAAAATCATTTAAATGGGTAAAGTTTCATAAAACAACACAATGGAAACCAATGGTTATTGAAGGAGGTAAGGCATGTTCCATATCTAATGAAAAATATAATTTCAACAGGGAAGTTTGGAGGTGAAGGTTGTGTAACTATTTTTACAGATAAAACTTGGAAGGTCACTAAAGGAGCCCTAGTAATAGCAAAAGGAGAAAAGGTTGGTACATTGTATTTATGCAATGGTATTTCTAATTTTGTTAATGCTTTAACCTCTATAGGAGAAGATACATCATTATGGCATCATAGGCTCGAACACATGAGTGAGAAGGGGATGTAGATTCTTCACTCAAAAAATTTGTTGTCAAGTTTGAAGCATGTTGATTTGGAATTTTATGAGAATTGTGTTTATGGAAAACAAAAGAGACAGATTCCTCAAAGGGGAAAGAAAAGAAGAGTGAAAAATTAGAGCTTGTGCATACATATGTATGGAGACCTACTCAGGTGTCATCTCTCGGTGGCTCTTGTTATTATGTTACTTTTATTCATGATGCAACCAGAAAAACTTGGATTTATTGTATTCAAAATAGATCTAATGTGTTTGATACTTTCAAGAAATGGAAATCTTTGGTTGAAAATGAAATAGCAAAAATATTGAAGTGTCTCAGACAGACAATGGAGGTGAATATTGCACCAAAGAGTTTGATAAGTATTGTTCAGAGAATGGAATTCACAAAGAGAAGATAGTTCTAGGAACACCACAAGAAAATGGTGTGTCATAAAGGATGAACAAGACAATCATGGAGTTTGAAAAGTGCATGAGATTGCATGTAGGATTTCCTTACAATTTTGGGCAGATGTTGTAGACACTGTTGTTTATCTAATAAACAAAGGGCCTTCAATTTCCTTGGATGGAAATATTGCAGAGGAGGCATGGATAGGTAAAAAGGTAAACTACTCATTTTTAAAGACTTTTGGTTGTGAAGCCTTTGTCCACATTAATAAAGAAAATAGAACAATTGCTTGAGGCAAAATTAAAGGAATGTACCTTTATTGGATATGGTGTTAATGATTTTGGTTATTGCTTATACGATTATGAAAATCACAAAATCATTAGGAGCAAAGATGTCATATTCAATGAAAATGTTTTGTATAAGGATCAGATGCAAGAAAAGAAATAGGAAAAAGAAAACAGATAATACACAGTGCTTGATGAGATCATAGAAAAAGTAAAGGTGCCTGAAAATGATAATGATCAATAGCCAGAACAGAAACCACAATAACAACATGCACCTCAAACACCTGAAAGTGGTGTTAGAAGATCTACTAGGATAAGTAGACCCTCTGAACGATACTCTCCTTCATTATATTATGTACTGTTGATTGATTTTGGTGAACCAAAATGTTATGAAGAAGCAGTGCAAGTAGAAACCAAGAAGAAGTTGGAGCGAGGCATGAAGTGTGTGGGTTGTGTTATATTCTTTCCATGACTACCCCATGTTGTCGACGAGTCGCGGGGGGGTGGCTACCCCCCTATCGGGGGTATGCAAGGGGGCTACCGATCCCTTGCATAGGATCCGAGGCAGCGCCACGAGAATTTTTTTTTGGGCCCTATATTAGGTGGGTGGACCTACCTATGGTTTTGTGCATTGATTTCGCACATGGTTTTGGGCTTGATGGTTTTCTAACCATGGTATTTTGTAGATCCAGTCAAGGGAACTATGGTTATGTTCTAATCTAGGGTTAATAGATTGGGTTTTATGGATGCTTTACCATGTATATATATATATATATATATATATATATATATATATATATATATATATATATGTATTGTAACATTGAAAGGAACATAATGAAAATCAATCTGGTAGTCTCGGTTTTGGGATACAAGGGAAAATCTTTGTGTATATATCTTTTATGTTTTATGCCCTCACCATTGTTTATTTTGCATTTTTTAAATTCGTATGCAGGTAATTTATGTACAGGGTTAAAACCTACAGAAAGAAGAAATGGACTCCTTGGTACATAACCAGACTCGGAACTTAGTTAGGTTGCTTGCAAGTAAAACAACATTGCAAAATAAATGGGTTTACAAGCTGAAGGAAGAATATGGAGGTAGAAAAATGTATAAAGCTAGACTTGTGGTGAATGGGTTTAAATAGGAAAAAAAAGGTATAGACTTTGATGATATATTTTGTCCTTTTCTTAAAATGACTTCAATCGAACTATTTTAAGGCTAGTAGCAACTAAGATTTACATCTTGAGCAGTTGGATGTAAAGACAACCTTTCTCCATGGGGATTTGGAGGAAGAGATATATATGCAGAAACCACAAGGATATGAGGTCAAAGGGAAGGAGTAACTAGTGTGCAGTTTGAAGAGGAGCTTGTATGGCTTGAAATAGGCTCCAAGGTGGTGGTATCTAAAATTTGACAGGTTTATGTCTAAACAAGGTTATACTAGATGTCAATCTGATCATTGTGTTTATCTCAAAAGGAAAGATGATGGAAGCTATATTATATTGTTATTGTATGTAGATGACATGCTTGTTGCAGGGTCTAACATGCAAGAAATAAATGTGCTCAAATGAAAATTAGCAAAATCAATTGAAATGAAGGATTTGGGTGTTGCAAAACAAATCCTGGTATGAGAATAACTAGAGATAGGAAAAATCGTAAATTAACATTGTCTTAGAGTGAGTACATACAAAATGTGTTGGAAAGATTTAATATGCAAAACCCAAAACCAGTTACTACACCTTTGGCTAGCCATTTCAAACTAAGTAAGAGATGGAATATATGTCTAAAGTTCCATGTGCATCAACAGTTTGAAGCTTAATGTATGCAATGGTCTGCACAAGGGTTGATATTTCATATGCAGTGGTAGTTTTAAGAAAGTACATGAAAAATCCAGGAAAAGAACATTGGATGGCAGTGAAGTGGATTCTCAAGTATTTGAGAGGTACCGCATATCAAGCATTATGCTTTGGTGGTTCAAAAATTGCTCTACAGGGATATGTTGATGCAGATATGGTAGGTGATAGAGATAACAGGAGGACCACCACAGGGTATGTGTTTACTGTAGGTGGAACAACTATCAGTTTGGTTTCAAAATTTTAGAGTGTTGTTGCACTCTCAATGACGGAAGAAGAGTATGTCGCTACTACAAAGGCTAGTAAAGAAATTATTTGGTTACAAATATTTCTTGATGAATTGGGTAAGAAGCAGGAGTTTGGCATGTTATACAGTGATAGCCAGAGTGTCATTCATCTTGCAAAGAACTCAACATTTCATTCTAAGACTAAACATATACATCTCAAGTACCATTTCATATGGTCAGTGTTGGAAGATGGACAGTTGAAGCTGGAAAATGTACACACTAGCCAGAATCCTACAGATATGTTAATAAAAGTTGTAACCAGGGAGAAACTGATATTTTTCTCAGTTTCAATTGGTCTACAAGTATGATGATGAAGAGGAGAAATAGCCAGGTCCAAAGTGGAGTCCTTGTCTAGCAAATGAATTAGTGGTGGAGTTGTTATAATCAGTCTCTAAGTGGGAGATTGTTGGGTGTGGACCCTGATTATATTCTTTATTCACAGGTATCACTACATTGGACCCCAGTTGGTAAGAGGGTGATAACACTGTTGATCATTTAATTGTCATCGGGCGGGTCCACGGGGGGCCACAATTATATTATGATCCCCCCTAGCGAGGATTCTGTTGGAAATAATACTGAGAGGGGGGGTGAATCAGTATTATCAAGCAATTTACCAAATCTTCCTTATTTGATCTTTTGAATTATTCTTGCATATCAGTACCATAAAATAATGAGCATGAATAAAGAAAATAGACAATCACACCAAAGAACACAAGATGTAAGGTGGAAACCCAATGCGGGAGAAAACCACCTGCTGCAATATGTCTCTATCTTCTTTCAAGAAATTCTTTTTACAATGATTTTGTACTGGTGCAGTCCTTTACCAGCACGCAGGCTGCAACCTGCAGAGAGCTACAACTCTCTCTCGTTTTCCAGTCTCTCCTGGAAGGGAGCTACAACCCCCTACTTCTTTTCATGAAGAATCAAATGATCAACAAGTATACAACAGATACAGTCCACTACAGATATCAGATCAGTAATTACAGAAATAACCCAGAACACCTTATGAACAGAAATATACAGTCAACAGATCATCTTAAGACAGGGACGCATATTTTCTTTCTGTGACCTGCGACTGGACGCAGCCTACCTTCCACTGTTCTGCGTGCCGACGCACTGTTCCTCTATGCTTTGCTGCGACCGGCGCACCCAGAAATACTATCGCGCCGCGTCTTTTACTTCAGAGACGCACCCAATAACACAGTCGCGCCGCGTCCTTTGCCTCAGAGACGCACCTGAGCCTTTACTGTACTGCGTCCCGGCGCACTTTCCCTTCACTGAACCTGCGTCCCTTCAGATATAAAAGATATGAGGACTTCAGAACCAACCCAATCACTCAGATCCACAGATCTGATCATACGCCATAGAGATCACAGTCCATTAGAAGATTCGCCTTCATAGATCTGGACTAGATCTCACCAAAAGATATTCAACCAAGATGATACTTAATCCAAATGAACTCCTTTGCTTTATATAGGCAAGCTTCTCCCCAAAACATGGAACAAAACCACGAGCCGACACCATAGAAACACAAAACCATCGGCTAGATACCACACAAGAAACCCCCACGTGCTTTTCTCTGCCTTGAAATGTGTGCACTGGGCGGACGCACCTCCTGAACGGCTGGCCTGCGTCCCTGGACGCGGGTTCTGTATGGTATACCTGCGGGGACGCACTTGCTGAACATATTTCCTGCGTCCTTCTTGATTTATCACCTGAATGGGTTTGCCATCAAGGACAACACCTGAATCATAATGCCAACAATCTCCCCCTTTGGACTTGATGGCAACCACATAATCTTCAGCTTCATTCTCCCCCTTTGACATCAAGGGCAAAGGGTATGCTCCCCCTATGCTCATGCATCTCCAGATCTGTAACCAGAAATCCATCATGAAGGAGATAGAGACATATTGCAGCTATTTCCAAGATCTCCTTCTCCATAATGCCAACAATGCATTATGTGCTCCCCCTGAGCCTATACCACCAATAGGAAGATGATCAACAGTAAGATGATGCATCAACAACCCCCAGCTTTTGCCTGAGGTATTCAAAAGTGTCCCTGGGCAACGGTTTGGTGAAAATATCAGCAACTTGTTCCTTAGAAGGAACATACTCCAACTTGACCTTCTGTTCAAGTACTTGTTCCCGGAGAAAATGGTACTTGATTGGTATGTGCTTGGTTTTTGAATGCATAACTGGATTCTTTGAGATGCTGATTGCACTTGTGTTGTCACATAAGATAGGGATTGGAGGAGTACAAGTGATTTGATAATCCTGCAAATTCTGCATCATCCAAAGGAGTTGGGTGCAACAAGATGCAGCAGCAACATATTCTGCTTCAGCTGTAGACAAGGCAATTGAACTCTGTTTCTTGCTGAACCAAGAGACCAGTCTGGGACCCATAAAGAACGCACCACCACTTGTGCTTTTCCTGTCATCCACGCTTCCAGCCCAATCTGCATCTGTATAGGCATGAAGAGTAAGATCTGTATCTCTAGGATACCATAAGCCATAATTTTGAGTCCCTTGAAGATATTTGAAAATTCTCTTCACTGCTTGAAGATGAGTCTCCTTCGGATTTGCCTGAAATCTTCCAACTATTCCAACTGCATGCATGATGTCTGGTCGGGTACCTGTCAAATATAGTAAACTTCCAATCATAGATCTGTAGGTTGGTTGATGTACTGCTGCAGATTCATCATTTGCACTGAGACTACATCCTGTGACCATGGGTGTACATACTGGTTTTGCATCTTCCATGCCATATTTCTTCAAAATCTGCTTGAGATACTTGGTTTGAGATAAAAAGATTCCTCCTTCCTTCTGTTGGATTTGCAAACCAAGGAAATATGTCAGTTCTCCTAGCAAGGACATTTCAAATTCTTTCTGCATGACTGAGGCAAAGCTTTGACTCATAGCTTCTTCATTACTGCCAAAAATAATGTCATCTACATACACAACAAGTATTAGCAATTTGTCATTTTCAACTTTTATATACAGATTGCTATCTGCTGAACCTTTTAAGAAACCTTGTTGATGAAGATATTTGTCCAACCGGTAGTACCAAGCCCTTGGAGCTTGTTTGAGACCATAGAGAGCCTTTTTCAATCGGCATACAAGATTTGGATCATTTCCAAGAATGAACCCATCTGGCTGTTCAATGTACACTTCTTCTTCCAAGTCTCCATTCAAAAAGGCTGATTTCACATCCATTTGAAATACTTTGAAGTTCTGAAAACTTGAGAGAGCAAGGAACATTCGGATGGCCTCAAGTCTTGCAACAGGAGCAAAAGTTTCTTCAAAGTCTATTCCTTCTTGCTGCGCATACCCTTTACAAACGAGTCTGGCTTTGTTTCTAATTACTTCTCCATTTTCATTCAATTTATTTTTGAAGACCCATTTTGTTCCAATAACATTCTTATCTTTTGGTCTAGGAACCAGCTCCCAAGTGTTGTTCTTTTCGATTTGCTCAAGTTCTTCATCCATTGCTTTCACCCAACATTCATCTTTGCATGCCTCTTTCACATTTTGTGGTTCGGTGGAGGAAAGTAATGCCAAATAGCTTGAAGCTTCTGCAACTGTTCTTCTAGTTTGTATACCTGCTTCTTTTTGTCCCATGATCTGAGATTCTGGATGGTTCTTCTGAACATATCTGGATGGAGTCTTTTCTTCTATTCTTGTCCGTTCTTCTGCTTCTTCGTGAGGTTCTTCTTGAGATTCTTCTTGAGGTTCTTCTTCTTCATCATTCTGTCTTTGAGGGTAGCTCTCATCTTCTTCGATGTTTTCACGATGTATTTGCCTAGGAATATATCCCTTTTCATCAACCACTACATCAATGCTGTCAACAATTCTGCCAAGTCTTTTGTTGTAGCATTTGTATGCTTTGCTATGTGGAGAATAGCCAAGAAGAATGCCTTCATCTGCTCTAGGATCAAGTTTGCCAAGCTGCTCCTCAGTATTCTTGATATAGCATTTGCTCCCAAATATTTTGAAGTGCTTTACCGAAGGAGCTTTACCACTCCAGAGTTCATGAGGGGTTTGAGTGCTGTTCACCCGGACATTTGTCTTGTTGAGAATAATAACCGCAGTATGTGCAGCCTCACCCCAGAAGGTTGCGGGGGTTCCTGATTCATCAAGCATAGCACGAGCCATTTGTTGGATTGTTCTGTTCATTCTTTCAACAACTCCATTTTGCTGAGGCGTTCTAGCTGTAGAGAATTCTCTCCTTATCCCATGTTCATCACAGAAATCGAAAAATTCATTTGAAGTAAATTCCCCACCTCTGTCAGATCTGAGGCACTTAATTTTGTGACCTGATTCATTTTCAGCCAAGGCTTTGAAGGTTTTGAATTTTTCGAATGCTTCATCTTTGTGCTTCATAAGTCCTAACCAAACAAACCTGGAGAAATCGTCAATAAATAATATCAAGTATTCCTCTCCTCTAGGTGTTCTTTTTCTGAATGGTCCACATACATCTGTATGTACTAGCTCAAGAGGCATGCTGGCTGATCCTTCTTTCTCTGGAAAGTTAGTTCTGGTTTGTTTTCCAAACTGACATGATCTGCATATGGTGTTGTCAGGAATTTTGATATCTGGAAGATCGCGAACTGCCTGATATTTGCAAGCTTTCCTTATTTGTGAGAAGCTTAGATGTCCCAACCTTCGATGCCATAACCAGTGCTCTTCATTCTTGCTTAGATAACATTGTTGTTGACCTTCATCAAATATGTATAGATTATTTGGAGTTCTCTTTCCTTTGAGAACTGTTTTACCTGTATCAAGATCACGAACAAGGCATCCATTTGATCTGAATATAACCTCGGTTCTTTGATCACACATCTGGCTGACACTTAGAAGATTATGCTTCAATCCATCAACAAACAAAACATTTCCAGCCTTAACATCTTCTTTTAAAGGAGCAATACCTTTTCCTTTTATAGTTGCAGGAGTATCATTTCCAAAAGAGACTTTCTTTCCCTTTTCTAAATTAGAATAAGACTCAAGTTTTTCTTTATCACCTGTCATATGCTTCGAACATCCACTGTCAATGTACCATAGATTTTCTTGTCCTTCTGCATAAAATGCTATCCCACATCTTTCTGTTTGAGGTTCCTTTATTCTCCATGTTTTGGCGCCTGAGGCTTGTTCCTTTTTCTGCTCTTGTACCTTTCTTTCCGGAAACCTGCTTCTGCATTCAAAGTCTTTATGTCCAAAATTATTGCAAATAGAACATTCAACTTCATTTTCAAGAGCTGAAAAGTTGTTATAGGTCCTTTTTGTAATCCCTGTCATACTTCTTTGTTTTTGAGCTTCCCTAGTCATGATTGTTTTATACGCAACACATTGAGCTGCTTTGTGACCAAAGTTATGGCAAGAAAAGCATTGTCCATTGAAGAAGCTTCTGCGATTATTGGATCTACCAGCCAACTGATTGTAATTTCTATTTTCATCTATTCTTGAACCAAATTGAGAAGATTTTACCTGTGGCTGGTTGTGGCTTTTGTTCACCCTTAAGCTGGATTGCCCCTGATAGTTTCTGCTTGACATTTGTCCCTGCTTTACCTGATGATCTTCCTTGTGCTCTTGCTCATTTCTTCTTGCTGCATCAAGATAACTTTTTGAAGTGGATGCTTGAGAAGTTTCTCCATTATAGCCCAAACCTGTCTTATTTAGTGGAGACCGCTGCACACTGATAATCTCATCCAAAGTTTCAGATCCTTTGACAAACTTGAGATTAATAGTTTTTGTTTTCTCAATTTCTTTTCTAAGACCAACAATTTCACCTTCTAATTTTTCAAGATGTTTTTCCTTTTCATCAATTTGGAATTGTAGAGTATCAATAATCATGTTCTTTTCTTCTATGCATCTCTTGAGTCTAGTAATTTCATCATAAAGGTTATCCACATCTACAGCATCCTCATAATCATCATCTTCAAATGCCATTAACAACCTATATTTATTACCTTGTTCATCTTCATCACTGTTTGACAAGCCATCACTATCTTCATGGGTGTAGTAGCTTTTCTTATTTGCGCTTTGTTTCTTGTTCCATCTAACTGGTTCCTTTCCTTTATCCTTATAAGAGCATTTTGCAGCATAATGACCTACTTTTCCACAAGCAAAGCATTTGAAAGGTAGCTTACCTCTGAACCTTCCAGAACCTCTTTGAAGATTTCTGACAAAATTTGATTCTTCTTCCTCTTCTTCTGGATCATGGCTTGCTTCATAGTAATCTTCTTTGCCTGATGCTTTAAAAGCAGCCTCCCTTCTGTCTGATGGTCCTCCCTTTCTCATTTCATAAGCAGTTAGAATTCCATGTAGCTGAGACATAGTAAGAACACGGAGATTTTCTTTTTCTTCTATTGCAGATACTTTGGATTCAAACTTGGGGGATAATGATCTTAGAATCTTTTGAACTACTAGAGACTCCTTTACTTCTTCACCCAAATTTTTCATACAATTTACAATCTCATCTACCCGAAGAAAATAATTAGCCACACTTTCATCATTATACATCTTGAGAGTCTCATATTGAATTCTGAGAGTTTGAAGTTTGGCTTGTTTTACCTGTTCATCTCCTTCATAGCTTGTGATCATTTTGTCCCATATTTCTTTTGCTGATTTGAAGTGCATTACCTTCATGAATTCTGTTTGGGATATACTTCCTAATAGAGTACTGACTGCTTTTGCATTTGTTTCATACTTCTTTTTCTCAGCTGGATCTGTAGGAGTAGCTGAAGGAAAAGCATAGCCTGTTTCTACAATGTCCCAAACTTCAGTACCAAGAGATTGAAGATATGCAGTAACTCTTACCTTCCAATAATTGAAGTTTGTCCCATCAAAAACTGGTGGCCTGATTGATGCTTCTCTCTCGTAGTTGCTCATGATGAACGATCTACCTTCAAGCGATCAAGCTTTTCTGAAGGACCTGCTCTGATACCAATTGTTGGAAATAATACTGAGAGGGGGGGTGAATCAGTATTATCAAGCAATTTACCAAATCTTCCTTATTTGATCTTTTGAATTATTCTTGCATATCAGTACCATAAAATAATGAGCATGAATAAAGAAAATAGACAATCACACCAAAGAACACAAGATGTAAGGTGGAAACCCAATGCGGGAGAAAACCACCTGCTGCAATATGTCTCTATCTTCTTTCAAGAAATTCTTTTTACAATGATTTTGTACTGGTGCAGTCCTTTACCAGCACGCAGGCTGCAACCTGCAGAGAGCTACAACTCTCTCTCGTTTTCCAGTCTCTCCTGGAAGGGAGCTACAACCCCCTACTTCTTTTCATGAAGAATCAAATGATCAACAAGTATACAACAGATACAGTCCACTACAGATATCAGATCAGTAATTATAGAAATAACCCAGAACACCTTATGAACAGAAATATACAGTCAACAGATCATCTTAAGACAGGGACGCATATTTTCTTTCTGTGACCTGCGACTGGACGCAGCCTACCTTCCACTGTTCTGCGTGCCGACGCACTGTTCCTCTATGCTTTGCTGCGACCGGCGCACCCAGAAATACTATCGCGCCGCATCTTTTACTTCAGAGACGCACCCAATAACATAGTCGCGCCGCGTCCTTTGCCTCAGAGACGCACCTGAGCCTTTACTGTACTGCGTCCCGGCGCACTTTCCCTTCACTGAACCTGCGTCCCTTCAGATATAAAAGATATGAGGACTTCAGAACCAACCCAATCACTCAGATCCACAGATCTGATCATACGCCATAGAGATCACAGTCCATTAGAAGATTCGCCTTCATAGATCTGGACTAGATCTCACCAAAAGATATTCAACCAAGATGATACTTAATCCAAATGAACTCCTTTGCTTTATATAGGCAAGCTTCTCCCCAAAACGTGGAACAAAACCACGAGCCGACACCATAGAAACACAAAACCGTCGGCTAGATACCACACAAGAAACCCCCACGTGCTTTTCTCTGCCTTGAAATGTGTGCACTGGGCGGACGCACCTCCTGAACGGCTGGCCTGCGTCCCTGGACGCGGGTTCTGTATGGTATACCTGCGGGGACGCACTTGCTGAACATATTTCCTGCGTCCTTCTTGATTTATCACCTGAATGGGTTTGCCATCAAGGACAACACCTGAATCATAATGCCAACAGATTCGGGGGCAATGCCCCCGAAGCTAAAAATAGGTGTAAATTTGCCTTGTAAAATATTGTAATTTCATATTCAATCTGAGCCATTCATTAGGCGGATGATCTTATAGGAGAAGTTATGTTTAATTTATGATTTTTTTTCCATATAAGGAAACCCCTCACTATATATGAGGGAATTTTATTGCGGTTGAATTTAAGTTTATTCTATGAGAGAAAGAGAGAGGAGACTGTGTGAGAGCGAAGAGGAAATTACAATGGATCAGTTGTAGTTTGTGTCTCTTCATGAGACTTTAAGCTAAATAGGTCACAGAGTTTATAGGGCAGCAAGGATTTTTCACGAACTAGAGAGAGATGGCGTGCGATGATAGGGTTTTTCAGCTTTCTGAAGCTGAGTTTGTCGTCGCCACACTGGTTGATCTCGACCCTGCAACCCTTAACAGCCTTGCCTATGGCCAAAGTCTAGTCCTATTCATCTTGGCAGATGAGATAGGCTCGCTCTTTCGGGCCTCTCCTCAAAAATGACTGAAAGACCTCATCGAATCCCCAAAAGAGATCAAGAGTGGCAGGGGCCCTGATTTTTCAATCGACCTTCTGTATTGGGTCAGCTCTGTTCCAGAAGAAGTTTTACAAAGAAATCATGGGTTATTACTTGATGGCATTTGTGTTTGGTTATTCTTAATGAAATTGGCGAGATGGACACAAAAACATGGAGATCAAAGAACTGCTAGGGTTTCTGAGAACGTTGTTAGCGCCGATGCCACTCTCCAACCCACTGATCTGGGCATCAATGGAGTATGTGGAATACTAGAATATGTGTAAGACGATGTAGTAAAGCAGACAATTGTTTGGTTGCATCGTGAATCGGAGTATGAACCCTCGGAGGAAAATAGACCTCCACAATGGCCATGGACGACCTCTCCCTACCTGAAACGAGGCGTTTCTTATAGATCAAGACATGGTATATTTGATTTGGGCAGCCAAATGGCAGATCGGCTCCTGTACTAGCTAGATCCAGTAATCTGCAATCTTTTTTTCTATCTTCTACCGACACATAGACTCTAAGAGTGTATGGGGCATCCGCCTGGGTGCTATTCACTCAGACCTATCACCCAACCAATAACAGGATCTCTCTGATGATAAGATTCACATAGACACAACACTGGGATGGGCAACGCCACACCCAGGAGGCCTCCTGAAACCCACAGGTAGGTATCATTCAAAGGGCATCACCAGGCATACTAGCCTAGATTTGCCAAAGCAAGAACCAAACAGAGCATTGATATGCATAGATCCATCAGATAGCCTAGATTTGGTGAAGCAAGAACTAGATAGAGCACTGATATGCCTAGATCTATTAGATCTAAATGCATTGGCAACAGATTGAGCCCTTTCTCAAACAGACCCACACTCTAGTGAGGCGAACCTGATTCAAATTTTTATTAAAACACTCAAAGGTAGGCATATTTGTTGGAGGATCTGGAAGGGGAGGAGGATCCAAGATTTAAGGTATAAAATCCAGACCCACCTTGGTATACCAACATATAGGAAAAATCTGATCTACTCAAGATTCAATTTATAGGATAACCACACACTTCAGGATTATGGCATTGCCACAGACTCAAGCATCATAATCAACTTGTGTCTATAGGGTGGATGCTTTGGAACCAACTCAAAGAGCACAAACTCTTTTAAAGATGTAGTCAAAGGTAAGGAAAAAGCACAAACCAAACCAACAACACTTCTCGAGCTAGTAGGGCCCTACATCATGGAACAAAAATATGAGACCCCTACTCTCACCATCACAATGCCTGAGGTAAATGATTTGTACTCAAATCTCTATTCCAAAGTAGTTATATGTAGATTTAATGGTTTTTGGCCTAAATCTGATGTTTTGCACCAATGGATATTTGTTGCATGGTCACCAAATTGTGAAATATACTTATGACCTAAGGGGTTTTTTATAGTCAGATTCAAAACAACACAAGAAAGGGAACATATCCTCAATAAGGGACCATGGTTCTGGGGCAATGCAGGACTCTTCATGACCCCTTGGTTCCCAGAATTTGATGCCAACACAATGGTGGTATCAAAAATGCCAGTTTGGGTCAGGTTGCACAACCTTCCATTACACTTCTGGCATCATAATGTTTTAATAGCCATAGGGAACTCCCTGGGGAAGTTCCTAAATATTGACAGAGACAGACTTACAAGGGGAATATTTACTTTTGCCAAGATATGCATTGAAGTAGATCTTACCCAGGGATTACTAAACATCATTACATTGATTTTAATAATACACAGTGGATGAAACCTTTAGATTACAAAAATATAGCTTTCCGATGCTGTGGATGTCTACAAACAGGTCACCTCCATAGTGCCTGTCCACAAGGGAAAGAAAAACCCAAATGGAACAAGAAGCAACAGAAAAAGCCAAAAGGATGGCAATATATAGACCCCTTGGATGAAGAAGCAGAAAAAGCAGAAACAACAGAATACAAAGCAGAAATGGATGTTCAAAAGGTCTAGAACAACACACTAAAGGAGGAGAAAGATCCCAGTAACCCTTTGCAACAACAAGAGTCCCAACTAACAGGAATGGAAGTAAGTGGAAACAAGAGAACTCATGGATCAGAAGGATATAATTCTGAAAAAGACTCTCTCATAAATACAAATGAAATCAGTTGTCCATTGTAACATCCACGCCCAACACTGGAGGTTGGCGAAAAGTGGAAAAAAAGAAAGGGAGAAAAGAATAGGTTAGTTGTACTATTTTTTTATTTTTTTATGTTTTCTATGAAAACAAGAACAGACCATATGCATATGCTTTTTAACATCTACAACATGTAATTTTGTCTTATGAATAAAATTACGATTTTTTTGAGGGGAAAAAGGGTTGTATCTCTTCATTTTGTTGGATAATATAAAAGGAAGGACTCTCTCTTGTTTTATGCATTTTTTGTGTTTGTGTTTCTAAAATATTTTATGTGTTCCATTTCTCTATAATATATAATTTTCTAAGAACTTGAGAGTTCATACATTGATTTATCACCATCTTCTGCACCTCACATACTCAAAATTTCAGTGTAGGTTTGGACTGTGAATCTGATGTTTGCGATGATGTGTTGTCTTCTTGTCCTCCATCCATTGATTCATTTGGTTCTCCTAATTGCAAGTTGTTTGGTTCATATGTTTCAACTATTTTTGTTGGTGTTCACAAGGATCAATTTTAGGATGGAGTTAGTGTTGAGTGGCAAACCTACGATATCATTTATGATAAATAGGTGTGGGAGTCTATCTCTGAACAAGAATTTGCAATGAAGGTTGATTTTTCTACTTCTGCGCCTCTCCCTCATTATCCTGACATATTCCACAATTATGTCATTCTTGTTGAATCTTCCAAAGAATCAGTTTTTGATGATGTTATTTTCGATCACACTCAGAACTCATGGGATGTCATTTTTACATCCAAATTTGGAGAGGAAAAATATTCTCTTCTTGATCTCTCTAATCCATCATATGATCATTCTGAAGAAATAAAGGGTGAACTTTATTGTTTTCAATCTTCCCCTCTTTACGATTCATCAGATCATGAGGATGCTTTGTTTTTTATCTTAAACTTTTTGATCATGGATTTTATGATATTTTCATTGATTCATCTAGTCGTGACTCTGATTTTTCTATTGTTAAACTTTCTAAGGCACCAGTTTTTTATGATCTACCTTCTCATGTTTTGGAACTTTCGCAAGTTATCGAGGCACTTCAGCCTGAGCTGATGGTTATGTCAATTCTTGTAGTATTGAGACCAGTTCCAGCCCTGGTTAGAATAGAAATGTATATTTCAAGTCTCATCATCACTCCTCTGCAAAAATTGAAAATCATTCTGTCTCTCAAATTTTGCATCCTCCATCTATTTTGCATGATCTCATCACTCAATCATTGGAGGATCCATACCTGGTGAGCTCTGTTTCTAAACGAAAGTTTTCTTCTTTATTTATGTTCGCCTAGTTCGGAAGTTCGAAATATTGTTCTTGTGTGTCATATTGTTGCAGTGCATTCGAAAACCATGATGCTTATGCATAGTGTTTTTCATGCACTTTTCTTTTGTATTTCTTTGTGTGTATTTCCAAACTTCTAATGTTACAGTATGCATTGCTTTATCTTTCTTATTCTTTTTTTATTTTTTTAATATATTTCTTGATATACTTTCCCTCACCCATACAGGTCAGTCAATGCGTCGGTGGTTACACTGGAAGTTTCATTTTGAGTAGGCTTGACCTATTCTCAGTTAGTGTAGGAGTAGGGGTAGTTTGTTATTTTCTTTATTTTTTTAATTTTTTGTTTTTGATTTAATTTCTACCCCACTCTTTTCTTTTCTTTCCAGTTATAGGATAACTTTCACATGAGGCCGTGCTTGGTTTTCAAAAAAATCATGGTGAAGTTCAAGAGGAAGTTATGCTATTGCCAATGCTTAGTTATCTATTTATTCCCTCTCTTTTCGTGAATATTGAATCTTTTAGTTGATGATACTCTGATGGAAAATATGTTCTTTTCAGAGAAGACCATAGTGGAATCACGATGCTTGAATCTATAAATAGTACCAATTAATCTAATTGGTCTTTTATATTTGGTTCCTTTTCAACTAAGTCGAGTAGAGGAAGGAGGGGAGGAAAATTTAACAAGTATGTCAGAGGTGTATAAATATATTTCCCTAAAGGGACAACCTCTTCTACTCTAAATAAATCAATATCCCTCTTCTACCTCATTAAATCAATAAGTGCCTATGCACATTTCTTTGAAAAAATGAAATAATAATAATAATAAATTCGAAAGAAGAGAAAGGCGGAGTTGAAGCAAGAAACTCTATCGAGGTACTGTCTAGGCTCAGTGGCAATGGAACAATTTTTGTGTCCCTGGAGTGACTCTATCAAGGTACTGCCTAGGCCTGTTTGCAGTAGAGAAACACCAGAGATGAAAACCAAGACTCTGCAAATCTATTTGCTTGTATATCTATATACTCCTCATCCCCAATCAAAACAACTGAGTTTAACTTGGCTTGGTTAAGTGTGTTGCCGATGAAGAGAATGGTAGGGACTATATATTTAACAGAAGCTAAACAAAGAAGCTATGGTAGTCAATGAACTGAAAAATACTTCCTAAAGATTTAGAACTACTTTTCATAATCTAATATCCATACAGAGAGTTGGATTTCTACCAATGTGTCACTGAGTGTTTAGTTGCTACAACCACCCTCCAAAAATTTTCCCATGCTTCAATTTTAGAGCCTTCCTTATGTCCACATGAGCTTATATTTTACTATCATCAAGTATTCCTTCTATGATAAAAGACTTATCTTTTCATGCTTCTCTTGTGATGTACCAATCCCAGCTTGATATCTTTCAAACACAAGCTAACTCTTGACTTGACCTTGCAACATTGCTAGGCTTGTCTCCAAAAACTACACAATCTAGGAAGGTAGACATGTCTTGCTTCGAGAAACTACATAATTCTTCTTCGTTGGCCAACCTTGAGAATGAAAAATGTTCAATTCTAGATAGAATCCCAACCTTGATGATGGAGATTGTGCAAAGCATCCCTTGAGCTTAGAAACTATGCAATGAATTGAGTCAAGAAGTTGCCCAATCCTTGGGAATTACACAATCCTTCTTGCTAGTGTGCATGCAAGTTTCCTGAAAAATCAGAATGAAAAAAATAAAAAAGCATCCCTAGAAAATAGGGATTCACTAATTAGTTTCTCGGAGGTGGCACACTTACTATTTTTGGAACTTTCCACCAAGTGTCATTTTTTTCCTTAATTTTAGGCATGTGCATCATAAACCCTAATTGATATAGATCTAGATAATGGATGCCCCTAAAGATCGTTTTTACATCCAATCTTGGAGCTCTATCATTCCCAAGGAGATTAAGGAGCCTTTGGTGGAGTTTTTGGCGCTTTTCTGGGTGATTTTTTCTTTTGTCGCTTTTTGTCATTTGGCTTTTGTGTGTGTTGTTTTGCTTGTTTATTTTCATGGTTATTGGTGTTTTAATCTATATTATCTTGTAAAAGTATTTGTTCGTTTCGTCGTTCGCCTTCTACAAGCGTAGAATTAGTTTTCGTGTTTTTCCTATTAGTGGTCATCGTTTCAATGACTCTCCATGCATGTTTGTTTTTCCTTTTGCATGTTTATCTTTTGCACTTGTTTTGCCATGATATGTCCATACTTATTCATATTTATGCTTCAATTTTCACCATCACTTAGATCTACTTGCTTCCCAAACTCTTACCGGGCTAATCTGCTCATTCCTTGGTAAGTGTTTTCCTCATCTAGCTGGGCATTGCACAACTCCAAGGCTCAAGCTCTCAAATTCACCTATGAGACTGCACAATGTGCAGTACCTCACTGGCCCAACTATGAATTATGTAGTTCCATGGCTCAAACCCATCTCTTGGCCACTGAGACTACGCAATCTCCACCTTAGTCTGCCCAAGAAGAATTGTGCATTGAGTAGTGTCTAGCCTCAAGACGCACCATTGACTATTGAAACTGCAAAATGCATAGTTCAAGTAGACAATTTCCCTCCTTCACCTCAAAAAGTGCACAATTTTCCACATTAGTCCATGTGGTTATTTCCTGATCTTACTTTGTAAGTTGATTAGCTAAAGCTAATTTGTCTTTTACATGAGCCCATTTTCCTCCCACAAGTATTGCATTTGTTGAGCACTTCTCTTCATCAGTCACTAACATCATGGCACCAAAGAGATATGCTTCAAAGGATACCACAGAGAGAAGCACCGGGGAGGCAGTTGAGAGTATGCCAATGAACTTTCTTGTTTACACAAATACTTAACTATTTATAGAAAAGGATCAGATATTGTGTGGAAAAAGGTAAATGAATATTTCCCACCATGAAGCTTCAAAGCAGATCTGGAACATTGATAGGTGTATGTCAATGTCTAGAAGTTAGGGTTACATAGGGTTGCATGCAGGTATCTAATGTTCTCATGTGAAAATGTTACAGATCGAGAGACTATGACTCTAAAAAATGCCAATGGACATAGGCTTACTTCTTTTCTAGCAGCCGACTATCATCTAATGTACCATTTTCCTGAGCCAAAATCGCTCATGGATTCTTACTTTTATGCAACAACCTGCTACTTGAGCACCAAGGATATTGTTAAAGGCTGGGTGAAAAAGCCAACAAAGTTCCACTAGACAACCACCAAAAGATACAAATTAAAATCTTTGAGGAGGGCCTATCACCTCTTGATGGTTTTATGTTGCTGAATCTATGACCAGCAAAGCACCGAGACATTTCCTGAAGGGTGGGCATTCTTACTGAACTAATTTGTGAATGAAGGTAAACCATTCAACTGGTCATACTTATTGGATTAGAAGCTACAGATCCATGTAGCCAATTCCCATGATCGTCCCAAGGGAATTAAAGTTAGATTTTACATGTTTGCATATTTATTGGATGCAATTTGTGCACACAATGCATTCTCTGGCATGAATTGGACTTGGAAACCACGGAGCATGTTGTGTATATTTATTGCAAGCTACTTTCAGAGTGCAACAACAGAGGAGTAACGGAGAAGATAACTAATTACTTCCTCATTCCATTGTACAAGTTGATCTTTGAGGAATATCCACCTTGCATGTCACGTGGGGAAATAGAAGCAATGTCAGAGATAACAGATTGGTTTGCCTCACTGATGGCACTTTCCTCACGGTGTTCAGTGGATAGAAGCCTTCACATATTTTACTGAGGTATGCCATTGATACATTAGTCATGTAAGAAGTTGTGTATCATCTCTCCACAGGTTTTTCAGCAGCTTTGAACCAGAAGAAGAAAGCCCCTTGGCCAACTCTTCCTCTGCAAATTGGATTGTACAAGATTAAGAATGTGAAATTCATGGATACCAAAGGAAAGGTGATAGAAAATTTTGCATTTGATACTCTGGAATTCAATCTATACGATCTCTAGAATGTGTGTAGAGACCATTGTGTGAGGATTCATTTTCGGTGGCTAAGAGAGACCTTTCATTGGCCGGAGGAGGAACCATGCAAGAATTGTTACAATGCCTCCAAGTCCCATTAGCCAGTCAATTTTGCAGGAACTTCACAGGTCACTATGCAGAAAGAAATCATGCTAGAAGTAGTACCAACAGAAGGGTGCAACCTAGTGCGTGAAAAGAGAAAGAGGAAATTTATGCAGAATCCAGGGGTAAAGAGAAGCCACAAGATGAAAATAGATCCAGTCAAACTTAAAGTAGCCATAAAAGTGGAAAAGAAGAGGAAACATAGGGTGAAGGAATCAGAATAGAAGCAAAGGGAAGAATGAGAGTAGGAGAGATAGGATGAAGAAAGGTAGAAGGAGGAAGAAGAAGAAAGGAAAAAATTAATAGCAGAAGAAACAACACAAAGACAAGATGGAGAACAAGGGAAGAATTGATAGCTAGAGGAGGAGAGAAAATGTATTCTGGGTAAAGAGATCACTTAAGAGATTGAGGAGTTGATTCAAATCCAAGACATGGAGGAGGAGCCAGAGCCATAGAATCAAGATGTTGACCTGATGCCAAGTACACAAGAGGTCACCATTCTTTCTTCCCATCCTCTAATAGAGAAAGTTCCAAGCGATGAGGAGGAAATTGTTCCTCTTAATGACGGTATGGTTAAGGACACATACAATTTGAATTATGATGGGCTTTAGAAAAAAATTGTATAAGCGAGGAAGAAACATTTTCCAGACGAACTTGCATCTCCTGCATTCATCAGAGAAAGGGTGAGCGTGAAAGACACCAGAAGAAATCTAGGTATTGTTATCGCAACCAACTTGGCCTTCGCAGGTGTTACGAAGTCAAACACAATCTATTTAATGGTCGAGAACAAACAGTTGGAAAAGAACTTGCAAGCTTCTAGGCAAGAGGTTGAACAATGTCGAGTAAAGTTACAAAACACAGCTCCTGTATAGGTCTATCTGGAAGAACTGAAGGAAATGATACTCGGTGAAGTATCAACATTGGGAGAGACCATGCAAAGTATTTATGAGGATCTTATTACCATGCATAAGGAATTTTTCCACTTGCATGGGTTGCAGCAAAAGTGTAAATATTATGTCAAAACTTTCAACGATGTGTAATTAATTATTGTTGTCATGCATGAATGGTCAATGTGATACAAAGGGGAACTGCTTGAATTGGGAAAGAAGATAAGGAAAGAGGCAAAGTTGGAAAAATAAAAGATTTGGATGGTCATCTAAAATAAAAAACACCTCGCCTCATTCATTGCCAACACTCAGGCCACATATGTACGATTGTACAATAACCTAGACTTCTTGGTGAAATAACACAAGATCCAATTAGTTGGCTCACTCATGGAGATTAAGTGTAGGAATCAGGTCATGCATGAGATTGAAGAATACTTGGAACATTTGAGGCATATAGCCATCAAGGAAGATTTGGAAGTAAACAAATAGAATATGCAGAAGTACATTGGTGGCTATGTCCAAAACAACACGATGTTGCTCATGATCAAGAAGAAAACACAAACCGGTTCTAAATTAGTGTACCCGAATTCCATGCAAGCTAGAGTCTGCTTCTAGCCTGGCACCACTGAATAATTTGGGGATGTCATCACACAGTACAAAGCTTGGCACCGTTACATAACCAAGAAACATCAAGTGGAGCTTGTTGAGATGGATTTTCCCCAAACTCAAGCTTAACTATTTGTCTTATTAGGATGTCTAGTTGTCTCTACCTAATTTTGTCATATATGGCTACAAGTTTATTATAATATTATTTTGTAATTAATTTGTTAGTGGAATTCCAAGTGTTAATATTGGAATGTGAAGAGTCATTATGTAATGAGTGTAAAGAGACAATTTGTAAAGAAGTTGAAGAGTCATGAGGGAAGTCCAAGAGTCCCAAGGGGAAGTGAATAGTCACCCCCCTTTTTATAAATAGACCCTCATAAATCATGTAAGGGAATTTTGGGGATCCAAGATTTTGGATAGGCTTAGGATTAAAATCAAGAGCTTGGGAGTTTATGAGAGCCTTGGCTTCTCTGTAGCATAGAGGGAGTATCTTTCTTCGGAGGAGCAGGTGTTGACTTCATGTTCCACTATTGGGGCTTGTGGTCCATCAATGGCATATGTATGATTGGAACTTTCACTTAATAAAATCTCATAGCCAACACGTTTTCATGCATATGTTGTTAATGTGGTAGGACTATTCTTGTTATGATTGTAATGTATGTTATTTGACTTACGCTTATTCTTATGAAAATTTTCGTTTGCATTGGTATGAATCTTGTTGAATGTGTGTCGTTGTATAATTCCATCACAGTTGACTTGTGAACTATTTTGTAGGCTAGCTTGTGATGTCTTTATGCTCATGTTTTCCTTCCAAGTTGTGTATTATTACAGGCTTCTAAGGGACTCACTCATTTTCCCTTCGTTTGTTATAAACTTCATGCATTACACTTAACTTTCCACATAGTCACACACTTGTTTCCAACAAAGTCACCATACACCACTCTATGCATTATTGTAGCCAAGGCACATAATTAAAACCTATTGCATCATAAACCCAGCCGTATTTTGAATGGGACTCCTACACCAAATGGTGTGAGGTCTAATTGGGACTTCATATTAGGGAGTTTCCCTGAATGTTGGTGGGTCCAACACCGTCAACAAGTCTATTCAGAAAAACAAAAAATATATTTACCATAAGAAATAAAGTATCATTCCAGACTACTCTCTCCAAAAGGTGCTTGGATTTATTCCCGAGAAATATTGGAGTAGTTGGCATGGTCTCTAAGAGATTTTTGTCCAGAAGAACTTTGTTGTTTCCTAATGAATCTAAATTGTAAAGGGAGTGACCGAAACCTTTGAGGTCATAATCTTGTGTTACATTTCTTCCAAACAACAGATTTTCCATTACCATTAGTTCCATCTTGACCTCTTTGCCACCTTTTTCATTCTTTATAGTGACCTGAAAGATAAGCACATTATGTAGCATGCAAACACACAATTAAGGAAACAAAGCCTTGTAAACTCTCTAAGAGATTGCAAAAGGTAGTTTTCAAATATAGAATAAACAATATATGACTCATGAGTATCCAACCTAATAAATACCAATGATCTTTGCCAAATATGTCGGGTGTTATCACCTAAAAAATGGTCACCTAACCATTTCTAACTAGGTGGATTGAAATATACCATGTAAGATTAATTTTACCATTGTAAAATCTCTTTCACCATGATAAATAATTTAGTAAACTAGTTTTATTAAATTATTTCTTATTAAAATTAAAAAACCCCATGAGAATAATTGAGTAAATCATTATTTATTTAATTTTCTCTAGGAATAATTATTAAATCATTATTTTATAATTATTCCTTGTCACATTTGACTAAATCACCTAGGAATAATTAAATAAATCACTATTTATTTATTATTCCTTAATTCTATTTTTGGAATAATTGTTAAATCACTATTTAATAATTATTTTAATTTCACACCTTTCTTAATCCTTGTGAAATAATTAATAAATCATTTTATTTGTTAATTATTTCTAAATAAATATATTTGACCATTTTGAATATCTTTTCCCTCTCCAAAAAATATAATAAAGTATTACTAATGGTTAGATCTCTATTTGATCAATATTATTTTATTATTTTCCATTTTCGAGATCAACCCAATACTTTGTTATAAATAAGAGGGTTTTCCATTCATTCTTCACCATGATCACTATCATCGTCACCACTATCGTCACTTCACATTTGAGCTCCCATTTGAGTTCTACTTTTTTTTTTTGGGTTTTTCACATATTGGGAGAGAGAGAGACAAATCGTTGAAGCACAAGGACATCAAAGAACCCATCCCATGAAGGGGGATTTGCAGACCCATGTTGTAGATCTCCTTTATTTAATAAAATATTATTCATATACAAGTCTTATTTTATTGCGTTATTACATCGGATATTTCTTGCTTTTATTTTTGTTTTGGATCACACACAATCTTTTTCTTGCATGGTTTTCTCGTTCTATTATTGTATATTTGATGCGTAGATAACCACATATTTTGTTTAGGGTCACTTGTCACGAGTGACTTAAGTGAAGTATTGATGGTACACATGCTGACAATTTTCATACTAAAAAATGGAGACTCTGCTAATGTAGTAATTCAGATCCTTGGTGACTACCATTTTAGTGGTTTTCATTATTTTATTCAGCTATTTTTAGCCTCTAAATCTCTATTTTTATCCCGCCTTTATTTTTCTATCAATTTTTTGGATTCTGGTGGTTTTCCGGGTTTTTTCGCAGGTCACAGGTACCAGCCGAGTAGGAGACGGTAAAATATGTGTGAGATTTGCCGACCGGGAGCCCTAGGAGAAAAATATACTTTTCAGCCCCTTATATGTGTTCCAAAACACCATTTTCATCCATTTGACTGTGTTTTCCACTTATTCTAGGTTAGAACCTGTGTTTTGCATTTTTTAGAATTTTATAAGATTTTTCGAGAGTGTTGTGTGTGGATTGAGAAGAGTTTCTTTTCTATTGTTGAGTCTCCCCTAGGCCTAAATTATCTTAGTTTTTCTCTTTGAGGAAGGAAAAATCCCCCTAGGGTTTAGGGTACACCTCCACTATTTTAGGAAGAGATTAGTTGGGTTGAGGAGTCTAGGGTGCAACATTTTTAGCCACTGGTTCGTAGGGTCTTATCCATTGTTTTACAGACCTTTTGGATAGTTTTATTCACCCTTTTTCTCCCTATAAAGTTTGGGTTTTTCCTTTCCCCCTTATCATTCCCTTGAGTACCCTAGGTTTTGGAGCTTCATGCCTATCCTTTGCAACATTTTTCACATCTAATTTTTGTTGTGTGTCTAAACCATTTACAATAGATTAGTGCCTCTAGATCACAGTCTCTTTGACATTAGATATTTTAGGTCATTTATGTTTCTTTGAGTAGCTTTTTTGTCTTCTCTTGCTTAGCTATGTGATATCCTTTTTTGGGTGGGGTTTTGCATGGTTGATTTGTCATTTATTTTCATGTACATTTTCAACATTATTTACAATATTTCAACACTTTACTTTTAGCAGCACATGGCATCATAAAACATGCTCAATTAATTCTTACACTTGATACATCATTTTCACACACTCACACCCTAAGCGAACATGAGCTTGGTTAACACTCCCAAGCTTAGACTTGAAACGCTGCACCTTAATAATACAACATACATAAATTAAGCCCACTTGGGCACAAGGACCAAACAATATGTGTAATTTAGGTGTAGGATCGGTGGAATAGGTTTCCAATAACATCCATCAATCACCTACATTGAGACATAGAATTTTACATATTAGGGAGCTTGAAATCCTTAACCATGCCACGATACAAAGCCGAAGTGTGTCAGAAATCCAATTCATAGCGGGTTAGGCTAGGTCATTGTGTGAGTAGTTCTCGTCAGGGCTACCCAACCCATGGTAGGGAATCCCGTGCGGTGGCTAATCACTAAGAAACTCAAGACTCGACCACCCTTGTGGGACAAAGGTAACCATAGTGACTAATCTAAGAAAGTACCCTATAGGACTAGTTGTGGGTAGCAGTTGGTTCTCTACCCCACTTTTCTCTACACAACTCTACTTGGAGGGATCAAATTCTGCCAAGTAAGAAGTATTTTGGAAGGCCACCTAAACGGATTTATGTTTAGAAAATAATTAATGCCTCCACCCTGAATTCATAGCAGTTTCCAGACTGCCACCTTTTGCCTCAATTTCCATGCAGGTGAAGACGAATAGAGAAATTCTGGATGTAGAATTCCTTTCAAAACTCCGATAGATCTAGAATTCTAGTTAAATTAAACACAAGTAATTTGCTGATATTCAAGAGAGGAGAGAAATAATTTGCTCCATAAAATCAATGTATTAAATTAATGAATAATAGTAATACATGAGAAACCAAACCTCTAATCCCAAAGGGAGGTGGTTATATAGAAATTGCCGAATCTAGAAAACTAGGAAAAAACTAGTAAAAAACTAGAAAAGGCTAAGAAAAGCTAAAGGGAGGCCTAAAATAGAAACAATGACTCAAGACAACCTATGCCAACTATCATCCATGAGGAAAGAATGAGGAGGGGTGCATTTCCCAAGGAAAGCAACTTTAAAACATGCTAAAATGGTCCGAGGGACCAAATCCCTTGATTTAAGGGGGAATCTTCATGTGGGGTGCCAATCCTCAAATAACTCAAGTGGATGAGGTGTGATTAGGTGTGAACATGCACTTAGATGTCTAAATGGTTTAGGAAAGTGGTTGGACCAATATTTCCATAATATTAAGCCTTTAAAGGCAAAAAATAGGGGAAAGTTGGTCCATCGAGCTAGTTTACCAAAAATCAAGTGTGAACATTATTTTTAGTGCATGTGGCTAAGTCAAGGATACTTAGGCTAAAAAATAAACGTAGATGTTAGGATTATATTCCAACACCCCCCCTTCATCCTAACTCACTTATCTAAACTGAGACCCGGCCAAGATGCTATGTTAGGTACTCAGGTACAATAAATAAAAGATCCTCATAAAATGAAGAAAGAGGGAAAACCTCGTGGGAACCCCCCCCCAACAAAAAAAAAAAAAAAGAGGAAAAAAGGGCTAAGTGGCCAGAAGGGCCTAGTTAGCTGTCTCCACCACTCCAAGCATAGCTCTCAGTTATGAAAATTTCTTTCCAGTGAAAGACTTGGTGAAGATGTCTACAACCTGCTGCTTAGTGGGGCAGTACAGCAGTGATATGGCTCAGTCACGGATCAGCTCACGGATGTAATGCATGTGAATCTCGATGTGCTTGGTCCTCTACCTCTGAAATGGATCAATAGATATCTAAATGGACCCATGATTGTCACAAAATATGACAGTTGGAAGTGGATACTAAATACCAAACTCGGAGAGAATCCCTTGCAACCAAACAGCCTGTGTAGCTGCATTCACTGCACCTCTATACTTTGCCTCGGCTTGTTGAAGCCCCGAAAATCGGGTCTACAACAAGGGGGATGTTACACTAAAATTTGTCACCATGACTATCTACAGTTAGTATGGCTCTATCAACTGTCATACTATCCTCCTTGGCAAGTTTCATACCTCTGCTCATCATGTCAAACTCCAAGAAAGAGAGAAAGTCCTTTAAAAGTCAATTAACTCTGGTTACGCAGTTTCTCTTAGCCTTACCTACGTGTACGCACCTCCAATTCATAAATCCTGCGTACTTGTATTCTCTATATGTAAAGGGCTGGGTGCGTACTCCTGTAAAGGTCAAAAGGCACGAGTTTCACTTCAAAATAGTTACTTGTGGTCATTTCTAGAGCATTCTAGAAGATGGTTTGATGTGGATTGAGCACCTCCAGATGGTTCATGCATCCCTATGTAAGAGGAACTTATCCCATGAAGAGGGGAGCTATCCCATTGAAAGATGGGCTTATCCCATTCATGGTGGACCTGATTAACTTCCTCCAAAGCACTATAAATACAAGCATTGGGCTAGAGGGAGGGGAGGTTGAAAGCTGAACATTCCTAAGGGTAGATGTTGCTGAGATTAGGACTCCCTTATAGAGCTTGAGAGGAGAGATTCCCATCCTTTCTTAGCTTCATTTGGAAGTGGGTGAGCTGATCAAAGTAAAGGAAAACTCTTGCTGGACCCTGGGAGGGACCTGCACAACACCAAGGCTCAGGTTGTAATGGTTTCTTTTGTTTCCACTTAATGCAAATAAACTCATTTTTCTCAACAAGTTGTTATACATGATTTGTTTCATATACTCCTTGGTCTGTATGATGAATATGTGTTATTTTATAAGTTATTCAGGTGCTACGTAATCTTTTGGCTTGTTAGTGAATGCAGGTTTCGAAGAGAAGGAGGAGCTCATCCGGATCGGCGAGGCTGGACTACTACAAAGCGTTGGACTAAAGGTATGTTATAAACACCTGATTACTTGTATTCTAAATGCATATTTAGAGAAAGGTAGTGTTTACTTGTCTTGTTTGTCACTAGAAAGCCTTAGCTTCTAGGGAGGTCGGTTTTGTCCGCAAAATTGACTCTTTCCGCATGACAGGGGATACCCACCTGATCTGGACCTTGGTTAGCAGCTCCTTTTCCGTTTGGTATAGTGGGTCCGACTCGGGATATGGGACCAGTTTCCCAATATTTGTGTGTGTTGAGAATTGATATTTATTTTCTAATAATTCCTAAGTAAAATGCTTTTATTCTAAATCTAATCTAACAACATGCAATTGTATTCTAATAAACAAAAATATCTAATTCTAAAATAACCCAGGATATAATCTTTCAGTTATGCGATCTAAAATGATTTCAAATAACAGTTGGTAATAAAGATCATTCAACTACTATGAGAAAAGAATTCAATAAAGATAAACCATTTTGTATAAAAAGTTAGACGAAATAGTTGTGAAAAAAATATCGCATAATAAGCTACTCATATATTAAACATAAATAAATAGCTATCACCATACAGAAGTGCCAAATGATAACTCAAGCATTCATATATAAATAACTGAACATGAATATCACCTTAACACATAAGCAGAAATAGTTAAGAGATAAATGTACCATTTATAACTAGTTCTACTCATGAGCTTCAAGCAATAATGATTTATCTCTTCTTAATCAAACATCCACTAAGAGTACAAAAGTGCAACATCAGTAGTAGATATTAAACACAGATATCAATAAATCCTGTTCCATTCATTCATCAAAACCTCCTCGGAGGGTGCAAAAGTGCATGTTCTGAGGACAGGTTTTTGACAAATTTCAGGACCATTCTCTAAATGCATGAGAAGGGTTTAAATACTACTAATTAAATCAAAAAATAATTTATTACAAAAATGTAGGATGCGGTTTAAATGACCGTCCTCATTTCAGGCAAAAATAAAGCAAAATTAAAACTAAAACTGAATCTAAAACTAAAATTAACAACTAACTATCTATGTATATATTCCTTGTAATCGCAAGCATTCAGCATTTTCTTGAGGTGAGTTGGCTGGCCGACTTCCGTCTTTAGCTGTCATGTGAAAATGGAATCAGCGAGTGCTGGCACCATCTTCTCGGCAAAATTGATGATACATTTGAGAGTCATGTACTGGCTGTGTGGCTTTACCAAGTACGCCCAGTGGGAATCCCAATTCAACTTGGTTAACCTTTTGATTGACTCTGCCCTTTCTTGAGCCTTCTGTCTCCAGCTTGTCTGTAGATGTTGTACATTCGGTAGATATCTACATACCACTTGATGATATACCTAATAAATACCACTGATCTAGAGTTCAAGTTTTGCCTTTCACCTTTAGCACTTTTTCCTACAAATTTCTAGGCTTATAGGCGACTGAGCGATTAGAGGATTTCCATCGCGAAGGGTTTTGCCTGGTGATGCGTGATTAGCACTAATCGTGCATCGGAAACTGCCTTTGTTTCTCGATCCGGGCTTCCCTGGTGCGATTTTCGTCTCTTGTGCGCTTTTTGTTAGAGGATATAAAGCTTAAATTTTGTGAAAATAATGATTCTGTGAATTCATCGTTTTGAGCTTTAAATTCTCAATACGTGATATCAGCATTATCTAGTACCCATTTAACCATGTATGTGTATGGAAGAATTTTGGGCCTCGCGCTATCCTATGCAAGAACAAATATGCTAGTTCTATAATAGACGCCTCAAAAGACCTGTGTGAACTTGCAGTAGCTGTAACCTCCATTACCTTGGGATTTTCTTCCTCGAGTAGATTGTACATGCCTTCCCAGGTAGTAATACCAACATCTTTGTTACAGGTGGTGTCTATGTATAAGGGTGTCATTTCTTTATCTTTAGAACTCGAAGCTTTACCCTTCTTCCCCATAATATCCTGAACACCGCTATGTATACTTCTTTACTCTTTGCTCCTGTAGTTTATGAATGAGGTGAGAATAATGATAAGAGAAAGGTGACGGGAAATCTTTAAATGCGGAAAACATATAAAATATACCACCTTACATGAAATGGCTCTTCGATCAGATCAAAACCATATTTCATTAATGATTGCCAACTAACTCATTGATTAACATTAACACGCATAACCGAGCCTTGGTTTATGGAAAAAGCTTTTTCGAACAACGAGCCCTGAAGATATATGATAAGGCGATTTTGTGATTTGCTTCGTAATATCGCAAATTCGTTGCGTGTGGTAATCATCCGTCAATTTGTTTTCTGCGAAATGCGATTTGCGAGATGCACCATCGCATATCGGTGGTTTAAGGCATTTCAGTGTAAGTGATGTTTGAGGCATGTGATGTGATGAGAGTCTTTTGATGTGTGATTTCGCATCGCGATTTTGCACTCTTAGAAATTTGCTTGTAGGAAGGCATTCATTACCCTTTTTGCGATGCGATGCACTTTAAGGAGTGATTTTATTCTAACTTATCATAAAACTTAAGTCTTTTTAGATTTTTCGAGGGTATTCTCTTAAGTTTATGGTAGTGAGTTTTATTGAAAAAAGAAATACAAGCATGAATCGATTTTTTAAAGTTTTGAATAAGGGTCCCCACTTATTTAGTATTAGTGATAAAACTAAATAAGAAGGGGTGTTGTTGCTAGCCACAACAATTGGCGATTCACTTGGAAGAACCAGTTATCTCTGCTTTTCTTTTGAATTTTCTAAACTTCCAAATTAGAAATTTTTCTAGAAACTCAAAGTTTATTATAGAAAGATAAAATACATTATGCTTTTAGTTGTCTATGATAGTTTGTTTCTTCTATGTTAACTTTGGTTATTTACTTCCTAGAGCTAGTCATTGTATCTACATCAGTCACTACTTGGTTTATAAAGATAAAAACAAATCCTTCTCTGTAAATCAGTTTTACATTTTCTCATTTGTCCTAGGTAGAGCCTCTGCTGCTAGCAGGCATTTATAGCCTCGACAGGGTTACCTGTTACCCAGCAATGATCCTGTATCCCACTTGGAGAAATATACAATTTTCAAAGAGAAATCCATATCTACACTTATTGCTTTCATTTTATTTTCATCCTTAAAGAACAATGCCTTGGTTTGGTAGCCAAATTATGACAGTACCACTCACTTGATTTATAGCTTTGCTGAACAAGTTGGCTCGTGATGAGACCCCTTGTCTTTTGATTACAACAATCTTGAGTCATTGCCCTGTTGTGGTATGCAGTTTTGGCAAAGTCAGCAAGCTGTAATATCTATGATCATGATAAGTCGTCTCGTGATGAGACCTCTTATTCTTTAAGTTTAAAGTGTATCACTGGATTATTCCTTGAAGCTTGTAATTCCCTAGGTGGGGAGGAAGTCATTGTTTCCTTAAGAATAGCTCTGGACGACAATGGTAGAGTTTTTGGAAAGAGATTTTTTACAGAGAATCTTCATTTTGTTATTGATACCTTTCATTTGACTGATATAAAACAAATTCTCACTAAAGGTTGTTTTTTATCAAAATTTACAAGGTTGAAACTAGTATCATATTCAGGCTTATAGCCTTTGACTATATCTTTGAATAATAATGACCAATTTTCTAAATCATTTCTATTTATACAAGCGAAAAAACAAAAACTAAAAGAAATACTTGTCTTTTTCGTGAATCCCAAATGTAACCATTTACAACTGGTTTTATTATCAAAATAAAGGAAAAACTAATGTACAAAAATAGAAGAATGATCTCCTATGGAAAATAATTTTTGAGAATCTACCCGTTAACAGGTAAAGATTCTCTTCTTCCTGTTAAATCCTGTAACATAAAAGTAGATGGGCCTATGATTTCTACAATTTGGAAAGGGCCAAGCCACATTCATTGAAATTTCATATGTTTGCCCTTTTCCTCGTGAGCCTTGTCCCATTTTAAAACTAGATCTCCCATCTGAAAGTCCTTTCTGGATATCATGTTTGAATCAAAAGAAGCTTTTACTAATGGTTGGTGATGATCATGAGTTATTTTAGCCTGTTCTCGTTGCTCTTCTACCTTAAGTATTTCCAACTACCTTAGTTGTAAGGAATAAGTTGGTGCTTCATCAATATATTGAACTAAGGCCAGAGAGGGAATTGCTAGATGACTTGGAAGAACCACTTCTTTCCCATAAACTAAATTAAAGGGAGAAGTGCCAATAGAGGTTTTCTATGTTATTCGGTTTGCCCATAAATCATATATTAAAGACTTGTGCCAATTTTTGTGAGTTTGATCAATGGTTCACTTAATGATTCTGATTAAGTTTTTATTCGTAGATTCAGCTAACCCATTCCCCTGTGGGTAATAATTGGCAGAGTATTTAAGCTTAAAACCTCTTTTGAGTGCAAATTCAATCATAGCATTGCCAGAAAAATATGATGCATTATCAAACATTAAAGCAGAGGGTAAACCAAACCTGGTGATTATGAACTGATCTATGAAATCAATGATGTGTTTGACATTAGCTGTCTTGAGAGGAACTACTTCTACCCATTTAGTAAAATAATCTGTAGCTGTAAGGATATACCTATGTTGTTTGGAAGAGTGAGGAACGATCCCACCTATTATATCCAATCCCCATTGATCAAAAGGCTATTCAATGTTGACTAGTTGCAAAGGCAACACTGGTTTCTTTTGTCTCTCAGCAGCAGTTTGACAAACTTGACATTTCCTTACATAGCTATGCACATCTTTGAATAGTGTGTGCCAGTAATAGCATACGCAGAGGATTTTATGTGCAGTAGCATCTCCAACATAATGTCCACCTGCTGGTCCATCGTGGAGTTCCTGCAACGCCTTTTTAGCTTCAGATTTCTCAAGACATCTAAGGAGAATAGAATCATAATTCATCCTAAAAATTACATCGTTCACGAGCTGATATTGGTTAGCCTTCAACCTTAGAGCTCTTTTCTTTGTATAATCGAGGTTTGAAGGGGCATATTCATTATTTAGATAAAATATGATATCAGCGTATAATGAATCAACATCGTTTAGGATTACCTCATACATTTGTATCTCTGCAGATGGTATTTCGGAAATAAGCGATGCTCCAGCCAGCATTTTGCAAAAGCCTTGAACTTTTACAATACTTGCTAGTTTAATTTCAACGTCATATTCTTGTAATGCGGTAACCCAATTGGCTCTTTTCTCACCCACATCTTTCTGTACTAAGAGATTTCTTACCGCTGAAAACGGTACTATGATTTTTGTATGGGTTTTAAGCAGAAAGGGACTGGAATATTTTATCACTTTGAAAATAGCATAAGCTTGTTTATCTATGTCTGAATAATTTAACTCAGCCCCTTGTAGATTTGAACTGAAAAAAGAAATTAGGGCATCTGCCTTGTCTTGATTTGCTTGAGTGAGTAACGCAGCATATGATCTATCAGAGGAAAATGTATATAAAATGAAAGGATCAGAAAAATTTGGAGTTGCTAAAGATGGAGCGTTAACAATCGCTTGTTTTATCAGATTGAATGCTTCATATTTGTCTTGGCCCCATTTGAATATTGAGTTCTTTTTAATCATTGCTTGTAAAGGAGATATGATTCTTGAAAAATCTGGAACAAATCTCTTTGCAAAATTAATCTGGCTAAGGAAATATTGCATAGCTTTCTTGTTGTAAGGCAAAGGTATTTCAGAAATATCCTTGATTCTGTCGGGATCAATATGGATTCCAGATTTTGACACTATAAATCCAAGAAGTTTTCCTTCAATTAATGCAAAAAAGGACTTTTTTGGGTTAAGTGAAATTCCATACCTTTGACAACGTTGGAAGATCTGTTTTAAATCTCTGAGATGATTGCCTCGCTTCTTGGAATATACAATTATATCATCCAGGTATATTACTACTGATTTGTTTACTAATCCCTTAAATGTGATGTCCATGGCCCTTATGAATGTGGCACCAGCATTGATCAGACCAAAAGGCATCTTTTGATATGCATAAGTACCCCATTTGGTTCTAAATGTGGTCTTTAATTGATCATCGGGATGGACCAAAACTTGGTTGTAGCCAAAGAAACCATCCAAGAAGGAAATTAATTCTGATCCTGCAACTGCCTGCAATATTTGCTCCATAGGAGGCAAAGGAAAATTATCTTTTTGGCAGGCTTTGTTAAGATTTCAAAAGTCAACGCAAATTCTAATGTCTCCATTCTTCTTTCTGATGGGAACCATTTTGGAAACCCATTTAGAATGTCGAATGGGAAAAATGATTTTGGCTTTCAATAACTTATTGAGCTCAAATTTGATCTGTTTTTCTAGATTAGGATGGATCTTTCTCAACTTCTGTTGGACAAGTTTTTCATCATTTATCATTGGGATAGTATGTTGGATGATAGAAGTGTCGTAAGTCTTAAGTTCATCGTAGTTCCAAGAAAAGACACTTTTGTATTGTTTCAAGAGATGAACATAAGCTAATTTTTCTTCGAGAGCTAGGCCAAGGCCTAGGTTGATATTTTGTGGCTTGGTATCAGTTCCTAGATTTACTAATTCATAGTTCAGAGTTGAACTTTGAAGTTTTGAATTGGTATATCTTTTGAATCGATCTTTCAAATCATATAGGTCTTCTAATTTGACTACTGACTTTGGCATAGAATTATTAGTGCTATCTTGTTGCAATTGTCTGTCATGTTGGTCCTCATCAATTATCTGATTGGTGTAAGATCCCTCAGATGTGAGGAAGCTTACAATATCAGGATCATCATTGAAAATTCTCCAATTGGTAATGTTATCAAGAATCGAGGGTCTAAAGATTAATTTGATCGAAAATATATCGAGGCTACAGTCCTCTGAGGGAATGAGCTTGGAAGCTACGTTTGCCAAGAGGTCGACACTAGCATTCTAGAGTCTAGGAATTGATGAAATATTAAATGCTATAAAATGTTTAGTCAGATCTTGTACTAAAGATTGGTAATGATTTAAATGACCTGATAGACAATGTATAGTATTCCGTACCTGTCTGATAGCAATTTCAGAATCTCTGAAGACTTGTAGATATTTGATGTCTAATCTGATTGCTTTGTATAATCCTTGGACTAAAGCCTCATATTCTGCAGTATTATTGGTGCAATCGAACTCGAGTATACAAGTTAGCATAGTTTTGTTTCCCTCTGGACTGATTAATACGCATCCTGCTCTTGCTCCTTCGTTAGACTTAGAACTGTCAAAAAGTAACTTCCAAAATAAAGACTTATTTACATGACTATCTATAAAATTAATACATTTAGAACTATCTGTTTGGGAAAAAATTTCTACTTGAGATAAAACATAATGTTCTAAGTAAGGTGAAGTGTGAGCATTAAAATTTCCTAAGAAAGAATCAACAGAATAGTTGCCAATAATATTATTGTTGTATGATACCGGTTCATTTTCTCCTTCCAATTATGTTACTATGTATTTTTCATGTATTTCTTGCTCAACCTTTATCTGATTTGGTTTACCATTGTAAGGGAGCCACATGTGCGACCAATCGGTTGCAAAGTATCCATGAATTTTTTCTGACCAATCTCTGTTAAGAATTAAGCCATAAAATTCTGGAATATTTGCAACTAAAATGTTGATAACTTGACATACCTTTGGATTAGATGACAGCCTTACGGTAACCTAATTTAATTCGCCGATCACTTCAACTTGCGACTGATCCAGTTGCACTATGCGCACAACAGATTTTTTAGGTTGAACATTCAACTTTTCACATATCGATTTAGGTAAGATATTAGATGAAGTTCCAGAATCAACTAAACAATTATGCAAATTTTTGTTGAAAACTTCATAAGTAAGAAGAAATGGGGGAGTATGAGATCTCGACCTTCCTCCAATTAAAGCAATATCATTTGGATCAACTTTATTAATTACATTAGTTGGAGGTCTTCCCATCTCTTGGGAAGCTTGAGAGATTACAGTGGCGGGCAGAGGTGCAACTAGTACTACATGTAATTCTTTCAAAAGTACCTTTTGCTGATTTTTTAACATGTTCAATTCATAAAAAGTAATATTAGCCCTAGTCTTCTTCATGTCTTCTATGATATTATACTCCATTTCATCTGAAACAATCAATGTTTTAGATGGAGTTGGTGAATCTGTTTGGACTGGGCTTGTTTGAGTCGCTTTGGGTGTTGTTTTCTTGGCTGTGACTTTATCCTTAGGCATTGAGCTTGTGCTCTTTGGCTTAGGAGTGGGTTGAGGAGGATCGAGTTGATTTCTATTTTGAGTACTAACCGGAGATGCCTCTTGATCCTCTTCATCTGGGAGGATGAAATCCCACATACCTTGTACCTCTACAACTTCTTCTTCATCGGTAGGCTCTTCGGTAGCAATTTCCTCTTCTTCTTCTTTTGATTCAACATTTGTAATAGCGTTAGGAGGCTTTGAATCAGTCGAAGGATTTCTTCTATAAGGCTTGTATAGTTTTTTAGAAGAAGTCTCTGCTACTTGTTTCTTAATATCAACCATTTCATTAGACATGGTTTTCAAAACTTTCTGCAATCCTTCTAAATCGAATGGATCTTTTGATTATTTTTTCTTGGGATCTTCCTTAAAAGTAACCTTCTTAGATTTTTGTTCATCAATGGCGTTTTTCTTTTCTAAGGCTATGATACGTTTCTCTACTTCTATTGCTTCCTTCATATTGTCAGCTAAAGTTGTTTTATTAGCCATATCAACGAAGATTGCTATGTTTGATGGTAAAGCAGAGATGTACCATTCACTTCGCACTTCTTCGCTAGGCTTAGAAGCAGTAGAAATTATGTTCAACAGTTTATTGAAACGTGAGTTAAAATCTTTGATAGGTTCCTTTGACTCAGCCCTAAGGTTAGACTAGTCATTGATCAATGTCGTGGTAGACCTGTCATCACCGAACTTAGTCAAGAATTGTTCTTGGAAGATATTCCAACTAGTGATAGATCCAGATGGTAATGAGAAATACCATGATCCGGCTGCTCCTTACCAAGTGTTAGGAAAGAGTCGGACGACAGCATCTTCATTAGTAACTCCATTGAGATTTATAGATAACATAAAGTTGTTTATATGTTCTTCCGCTAGCATGCCTGCTTCAGGATTAAACTTAGGCAGCCATTTTTTAGGATGGGCCATATTTGACTCAAGGGTGCAGGCTTTAAGACTTCCCCTGGGTTATTCCATGGAGATTGGACCATCGCTGAACCACTAACGGAGGAAAGTGTAGAAGATGATCCATGCGGTTGGGAAGATGAGGATATTATAGTTCCAGAGGATTGAGAAGGAGATGTTGAAGTTCCAGTGGACTGGTGGACAATAATCTGAAGTGGAGGGGTGGATGGTTGACTTCATAGTGGATATTTGAGATGGATGATGATGAAAAAAGAGTCTTGCTATCAGACCCTTTAGGTGATTTCCTTTCTCTCTTCCTTGTAGGTAGAGGTAACTCGATTGGCTCAATACCAAACTTTTCACTCTTTAATCTGGTGAGAGGATGAGCAAGGTTATATTGCAAAGTCACACTGCCTTGAGATTTATCAGATCTTTGAGGTGATATAGAAAATCGTTGAAGTTTATGAATCAAAGATTCAACTTCAGGAGGTTCAATAGTAGATTTCTCTGAAATGTTAGGGTTTTTGGCAGTGGTTGTTGTTCTTCCGACTTCTTGCTCAAGATTTAAAGATTCTAAGTGCGATGGAGAAGTTGGGGAGATGGTGAGTGCGATTTACTCTCAGAATGGTATATAGATTTAGACTTACTTTCCATTCATAGTTCGGAGCCCTCCTTCTAGCACCAAATATGTTGAAGCCCCAAAAATCAGGTCTACAACAAGGGGGATACCCAACTGGTCTGGACCTTGGTTAGCAGCTCCTTTTCTGTTTGGTATAGTGGGTCCAACTAGGGATATGGGACCAGTTTCCCAATATATGTGTGTGTGTGTTGAGAATTGATATTTCCTTTCTAATAGTTCCTAAGTAAAATGCTTTTTATTCTAAATCTAATCTAACAACATGCAATTGTATTCTAATAAATAGAAATATCTAATTATAAGCTAACCCGGGATGTAATATTTCCATTATGTGATCTAAAATGATTTCAAATAACAGTTGGTAATAAAGATCATTCAACTGCTATGAGAAAAGAATTCAATAAAGATAAACCATTTCGTATAAAAAGTTAGACGAAACAGTTGTGAAAAACATATCGCATAATAAGCTACTCATATATTAAACATAAATAAATAGCTATCACCATACAGAAGTGCCAAATGATAACTCAAGCATTCATGCATTCATATATAAATAACTGAACATGAATATCACCTTAACACATAAACAAAAATAGTTAAGAGATAAAAGTACCATTTATAACTAGTTCTACTCATGAGCTTCAAGCAATAATGATTTATCTCTTCTTAATCCAACATCCACTAAGAGTACAAAAGTGCAACATCAGTAGTAGATATTAAACACAGATATCAATAAATCTTATTCCATTCATTCATCAAAATCTCCTCGGAGGGTGCAAAAGTGCATGTTTTGAGGACAAGTTTTTCACAAATTTCAGGACCCTTCTCTAAATGCATGAAAAGGGTTTAAATACTATTAACTAAATCTAAAAATAATTTATTACAAAAATTTAGGATGTGGTTTAAATGACCGTCCTCATTTCAGGAAGAAATAAAGAAAAACTAAAACTAAAACTAAATCTAAAACTAAAATTAACAACTAGCTATCTATGTATAGGTTCCTTGTAATTGCAAGCGTTCAACATTTGCTTGAGGAGAGTTGGCTAGCCGACTTCTGACTTTAGTTGTCCTGTGAAAACGGAATTGGCAAGTGCTGGTGCCATCTTCTCGGTAGAATTGATGATACATTTGAGAGTCATGCATTGGCTGTGTGGCTTTACCAAGTACGCCTTGTAAGAATCCCAATTCAACTTGGTTAACCTTTTGATTGACTCTGCCCTTTCTTGAGCCTTCTGTCTCCAGCTTGTCTGTAGATGCTGTACATTCGGTAGATATCTACATACCACTTGATGATATACTTGATAAATACCACTGGTCTAGAGTTCAAGTTTTTCCTTTCGCCTTTAGCGCTTTTTCCTACAAATTTTCGGGCTTATAAGTGACTGAGTGATTAGAGGCTTTCTATCTCAAGGGGTTTTTCCTGGCAATGCACGATTAGCGCTAATTGCGATCAGAAACTGCCTCCGTTTCTCGATCTGGGCTTCCTTGGTGCGATTTTTTCCTTTTGCGCGCTTTTTGTTAGAGGATATAAAGCTTAAATTTTGTGAAAATAACGATTCTGTGAGTTTGTGGTTTTGAGCTTTAAATTCTCTATACGTGATATCAGCATTATCTAGTACCCATTTAACCATGTCCGTGTATGGAAGAATTTTGGGCCTCACGCTATCCTATGCAAGAACAAACATGCTAGTTGTGTAATAGACACCTCAAAAGACCCATGTGAACCTGCAGTAGCTGTAAGCTCCATTACCTTGGGATTTTCTTCCTCGAGTAAATTGTACATGCCTTCCCAAGTAGTAATACCGACATCTTTGTTACAAGTGGTGTCTGTGTATAAGGGCGTCATTTCTTTATCTTCAGAACTCGAAGCTTTACCCTTCTTTCCCATAATATCCTGAACACCGCTATGTATACTTCTCTACTCTTTGCTTTTGCAGTTTACAAATGAGGTGAGAATAATGATAAGAGAAAGGTGACGGGAAAGCTTTAAATGTAGAAAACATATAAAATATACCACCTTACGTGAAATGGCTCTTCAATCAGATCAAAACCATATTTCATTAATGATTTCCAACTAACTCATTGATTAACATTAACGCACATAACCAAGCCTAGGTTTATGGAAAATGCTTTTTTGAACAACGTGCACTAAAGGTGATTTTGTGATTTGCTTCGCAATATCGCAAATCGTAGTATCATAGATCGCAATATCGCAAATTGGTTGCGTGTGGTAATCATCCGTCAATGTGTTTTCTGCGAAATGCAATTTGCAAGATGTGCCATCGCATATTGGTGGTTTAAGGCATTTCAGCGTAAGTGATGTTTGAGGCATGCGATGCGATGAGAGTCTTTTGATGCATGATTTCGCATCGTGATTTTGCACTCTTAGAATTCTGCTTGTAGGAAGGCATCCATTACCCTTTTGCGATGCGACACACTTTAAGGAGTGATTTTATTCTAACTTATCATAAAACTTAAGTATTTTTAGATTTTTCAAGGGTATTCTCCTAAGTTTATGATAGTAAGTTTTATTGAAAAAGGAAATACAAGCATTAATCGATTTTTTAAATTTTTGAATAAGGGTCCCCACTTATTTAGTATCACTGATAAAACTAAATAACAAGGGGGGTTGTTGCTAGCCACAACACGGCTATAGATAAAGAAATCATGGATTTCTTCTTGCTAGACCAACAAAGAGGCCCTGAACCAGAGCTAAAAACATAACCGGAGGTGGACTTGCAGTTAGTACCATTTCCAGCCCAATCAGAATCTGTGTACCCAATCAGTGAAAGTGGGCAATCTGCAGCATAAAATATACCAAAACTAGAAGTACATTTCACATATCTAAGGATTATCTTTGCAACTTTCCAGTGAAGCTCATGGGGCTCCTACATATATCTAGAACAAACTCCTATTGCAAAAGATATATTAGGTCAAGTGTGAGTAAGATACAACAAACTCCCAACCAACTGTCGATACAGTGTACTGTCCACCAAAGGTGTAGTACCCGCATCCTCAAATCTGATCCCCGAAAGAAAGGGAGATGCTGATGGCTTACATTTTGTCATCTGAAAGTGGACAAGTAGAGCTGATGCATGCTTAGACTGTTCCATCTTGATCCCTGAAGTAGACTGAGAAACTTCAAGACCAAGAAAGTAGTGCAACAATCCCAAATCTATCATGGAAAATCAATTGTGCAATGTTGATTTTGCCGAATCAATAGCTGAGGTAAGGTTCCCTGTCATCAGTAAATCATCTACATAAAGTAATATCAGAAAAATGCAATCATCATGTTGCAACAAATAAAAATTTAGATCAGATTTGCATCGAATGAATCTAATGGAAATCAGGAAAGAATCCATCTTTGCATACCAGGCTCTAGGAGCCTATTTTAGGCCATACAAATATTTCTATAATCTGCAAATGAGGGAAGAGTTCTGAATGTATCCCTATGGCTGCTCCATATATATCTCCTCCTTGAGATCTCCATGAAGAAATGCACTCTTCACATCCATGTGATGAAATTCCCATTTGCGAGAAGCATCAATGGCTAAAACTAGTCAAATGGAGTCCATTTTTGCAACGGGTGCAAATGTCTCTATGTAGTCTATGCCATGTACCTAAGAGTTTCATTTTGCAACAAGTTGAGATTTTTACTTTCTGATCTCACCATATGCAGCAATATTTGTTCAATAGATCCATCAGCATCGAACAAGCTTTCTTCCTTTCGGAAGTGGAACCAAGTCCCATGTGTTGTTTTCCATGAGAGCAGAGTACTCTTCATCCATGGAAGCCTCCCAAAGAGGGTTTCCAATAGCCTCAGAGTGTGACTGTGGATATGAACCAAGTGTCATATAGAAATTTATGGGAAGCAATGGTTCGGTGGCAGCCAGAGCTTGAGGAGCCCCAAAAAACTGTGATCTAGTCCTTCTCGCATCCTCAGGATCACCGACTAGTTCACCCGCATCTTGCAAGATTTTCTTTGCCCAAGTTGGCAGATGAGTTAGAGAAGCCATGAATTGCTCCTCATCCTTTGAATCAAACCCAAGAGGCTTCTCTGATGGCTGCTCTAAAGTGCTCGAAGAAGTTTTGGACTCCTCCTCATCAGTGGCAACAAGCGATTCCTCGATAGGGTCTGCTGAAAAATCATGCAGTGCTTCCCAAATCATCTTGGCACATTCACTTGAAGGAACACTAAGGTGTCCCAGGTGGCATAACAGTGCATCCTATTGCTGAAAAATTGGAACTTTCTTTCCTTCCAAAGGTGTCTGATATGTGTTGTTGAATTTCAGATCACTCTTGTAGAGATGTGGCCACCCCGCAATCTCATGCCCACAAGAGTCGAGCACAATGATCAACACCATGATCGGCGGTCAGTTGAGGCAAACTACAACATTGTTGGTGCTACACTTCTTGTACTTAATGTTCAAATGGAAATTTTGAAGGTATGTGGACCATTTATGATAGTGATCGTTCTAAAACTTCTCGTGTTTGTATGAACTACAAGGGTTGGTGGTCTCTGTGTATGATCACTTCCTTCCCTGTAATGTAATTCTTCCATTGTCGGCAGGCTTGCACAATGTAATACATCTCTTTTTCATAGGTGGGATACTTTCAAACTGCCTGAAAGTGTCTCACTATGATATGCCATTGGATGCCCTTCCTGAGTAAGAACTACACCAATAGCATATATGGAGGCATATGTCTCGATCTCAAATTATTGTTGGAGGTCTAGTAATGTGATCACTGATGTAGATCAAAGGTGATGCTTCAACTCAAAAAACACCTTCTATTAGGATTCATAACAAAATAACTTTGCTTTCACTCATCCCTTGGTGACTTGACTCAAAGGCCAAGTGATATGAGAGAACCCCAACATGAATCTGCAGTAGAAGTTATAAAGACCTAGAAAGCTGTGGAGCTTTGTTATAGTGGTTGGTCTTGACCAATCCCGAATGAATTGTATATTGGTTCGGTCCACATGCACACCTTGCTCATCAATAATGTACCCAAAATATTGAACTCGGGTCATAGCAAAAGTGCATTTCTCCAAATTGGCACATAACTTGTGTTGCTGCAGGATTTGGAGGACCTATTTAATATGGTGGAGGTGATATTCCCAACTTTGGCTGAAGATCAAAATGTCATCAAAATACACCACCAAGAATGAGTTCTTGAAGGGTCGCAATATGTCATCCATTAGCCTCATGAAGGTTTCGGGGGCATTCGTCAGCCCAAAAGGCATGATCAACCATTTGAAAAGGCCTTCCTTGGATTTGAAGGAAGTTTTCCACATATTGGAGGGTTCGATTAGTACCTGGTGATAGCTAGAATTCAATTCAATCTTGCTGAAATATTTGGACCCCTTGAGCTAGTCCAAAAGGTCACCAATTTGTGGGATTAGATACCTATTCCGAACAGTGATCTTGTTTAGTGCCTGATAGTCAATACAAAGTCTCTAGGTCCCATCCTTCTTTTGTACCAACAAGATCTAGCTCCCACAGGATGATGAACTTGGCCTAAAGTGCCCTTTCTACAACAACTCCTAAATCTACCTCTTGATTTCATCGTTCTCTAGAATAGAGCATTGGTATAATTTTCCATTGGGTAGCGGCGCGTGCAGGCTTAGATTGATGGAGTGCTTGACCTAACAATGTAGAGGTACCCTTGTGGGTGAGGTGAAGATGTCCGCGTACTCCTCCATAACCTTATCCATATTTTTCTGCCATGTGGAGGAGCCTTATTTGGAGGCAGTGGCCACAATCTTCTTCTTTCCCTGAGGGTGGATCATAAAGAAAAAAATTCCTGGTTTAGGAGATGATCTTACTGCATTACTCCGTAGTGATCAAAGAAATAGTGTAAGGTGATGCTACCTCTGGTACCCTATACAATTTATTACCCAAAGTAATAATAATAGTGTGAGGCCTAGACCCATACACAACATGTCGCTTCCACAAGTATGGTTGGCCTAATAATACATCACAAAATTCAAGAGGAGAAACATCACACAGTACCTCATCTATGAATGGCTTGATGTTGTAGGGAAGGCGACATTGTTGGCTTACGCGAAGATCTAGCCCTTGGTGAAGCCACCCGATGGTGTATGCTTATAGGTGTGGTGTGGCCGATAGACCCAACCACTTCACGACCTCTGCTGAAATGAGGTTCTTTTGTCTTCCACTATTGATAATGAACTCCACTGAAGAACCCTTCACCCACATTTGTGAGTGGAAGAGTCGTTGCCCCTCCTTTGGATCTTCGAGCTTATCCTTCTGGATCTTGGTGGTGGCAATGGGGGCACTAGGTTCCACATCGATATTGTGATTCCCCTTATCATTCTCCTAGTTAGTTTCTGACTCAAAGTTGGAACATGCATCTGATTCAGAAGCCTTTAGCTCAGCCACTAGTGACTACTTGGCTTGGCACTCACTTATGTTGTGAGTAGGGCTCTTATGGAACTCACACCATTTCCATGTGTCCTTCTTTGTCTGCATGGTGATTTTATTTTCTTGTGGCTTCAGAAGGTTGTCCTGGGCTTCCCTTCGTGGGATTTGTCCTTTGTTCTATGGTTTGGGGGCACCTTTCCGTTGCTTGATTTTCGTAGATCCAAAGTATCGCTTCTTCCGTTTAAATTTCTGCTCGATATTGACAGCGTATTGATAGGTGATAACAAGTGAGGAGATGTATAGGAAATCCATCTTGTCCTGGAGTTACTTATGTAGAAAACCACGGTAATCGAGTACTAAATGCCACTTAGAATCCTTGATACCCAAATTCATATGAAGGGTATGGAAAACATTTATGAACTTTGACACATCTTAGTCCCTTCCTTGCTGCAGCATGGTCCACTTTATGTATTTATCTTCATAGCTCCCAACAAGGTAATATTGTTCCTTGATGGCATCTTAGAAAGAATTCCAAGTGGGTGAGACTAAAAATAGTGAGGATTCCCTCTCGTCCTTTTGTTCACAGTACGTTTCCCACAAATCCTTGACATCTAGGGTGGCTTTGTGGAGTGCAAAAGTAATATTTTCCCGAAGGAAAACTCATGAACTGAAAAATATCCTTCCAAAAGATTTAACCATCTATATACAATGTTTGCATCTATCTAACCTTCAAATATGGGAATGTCAAAGTTAACTTGTACCTTAAAAGGAGTGGTGCCTCCAAAGTGGCTGTTAGATGAAGATGGGTTGCCTATGGGTAGCTATCGAAGGATCTAGGCAAAATTATCCATCATTTCATTCCTTTTTCGCTCGAGGGCTTCCTCGAGCAATATTTTGAAAGGATCTCCTACCCCCTCATCCTTCTTTTCTTCCACCATGGGAGGATGTTGGGGTTTACGAGGCTGGTCTTGCAAAGGTTCAACCAGTTTGAGCCCTAAATCCTTATACCCTAACCTCGTTGGGGACATGCAAAGAAAAACAGAGAAAGAGTAAACCTCTTTGATACCACTAATCCAGACTTATGCAAGAACACAAAAAAAATACATATACATGCATAAACATAGAGATACAACTGAAATAAATTTTCATTTCATTAATATCAAAGAACTGAAAGATGCTTACATACAAAAATGGAAATAAACTAGCTCGGGTGATGGTAACTTTCTCTGAGAAGAGATGTGGTGGCTAATGCCTCTGAATTGTGTTATAATGAGGCTCAAGGGAATTTTTATTACTAAACAACACGAGAAAACCCTAAACAACCAAAACCCTAACCCCGAGAGATGGAACACCAAGAGTTTGTGGGCCTCGTTGAGGTTAGTTGGGAAACCAACTTCCCAGGGTCGTAACTTGGTCATATTATATTTATTTGGCACATATTATACCTTGTTGGAAATATATCTTTGAGTACTATAGGATTTTCCACAAGCCCCTTCCTATGGCAACAGGCTTGTTGTGGAACTCAAAAAAATGTCATTTAGGGGGTCAAAACTACTCCAGAATTTCAGTACCTGAAAAAATGCTAAAAATAGTAAACATTGCTATAAATAAGGAAAATGATGAAACCAATTGGATGACTAGGTGGAATAGGCGAATGGCCACCAATATCCACCCGGATTAATTTAAAGCTCAAAGTCAGAACCACCATGAAAGTCACAACACAAGTAAAAGATTGTGTTCTAGGGAAATTTGTACTATTCACCTCACCAACGATAAGTTGCTCCTTGCAGTGAGATCAAATCACTATTCCATGTTGCTTGTGCGTTTTATTCCATAATTCAAACCTTCTACAAGTAACATTTTATTTTTCTTGATTTGGGACTGGTCAGGCTCCCGGTTAATTTCCTACATCTCACTTGCCTAAGATATTTCTGAATTTAAACCAAGGTTTGCTTGGATGTCTCTCACAGAATCCCAATTATAGTCTTTCTCTATGCTTTCCTTTTCCATGTTTGTTGTCACACAACTTCGACATTCTTGCAGATTCTCCTCCACAGATAAACCACCACATTTCTAATTAAATCGATGCCAAATTGACATCTCCTGAACTCAATTGATGTAAAAAGTTCACTTCATATAAAACAACAGTCAAGTTCCTATGAACCACTACTTTGTAGAATATCCATTTTGCCATTCTCCAAATTTTAGTTCTTGCAGCAAGACGGAAAATACCATGAAAAAGAAGACTCTGATAGAGTAGATATCCAAAAAATAATAATAATAATAAAATAAATAAATAAATAAAATTAAAAAATTAAAAATTAAAAATTAAAAATAAATAAATAAATAAAATTAAAAAAAAATAATAATTAAGGTTGTGATTCCATTGCATACCTTATTTTTTATTTCTTACAAGAACATTTCAGGTGGTCGTATTGCATAATAATATCTGCAATAAAAAATTCCCAGCTAGACTACAGTACGTATTGAGGACAAGTTCACAAAGAACAAATGTCCAATATCCATCATGAAACGATCAAAGAAAAGGACACTCCAAGACAATCTTGAGAATACAAAATATTAGCATCCAAATGCAATGAATGCAAGTATATTCCTTAACAATTACGAAAATGTTGTATGACATATTTGAGCCACTTGGTACACTAAAAAACTAGGTAAAATAATGAATTAATAAGAAAAAGGTCTTACTGCCCTGATTGTTGTTTTTTTATATCTTCAAATAAGCAACTTGAAAATGTCCTTTTGCCATAGTTGAACTCATACTAATATTTAGTCTGAATAAAGTTGGGCCTGAACTTCATTCAAAATACCTGGAAAACTATACTGAGGAATCTCAACAACATAAATACTTTTGGTTGGACTTTTCTGGAGTAACTTCATGCAAAGAGATGTTGTTGACATTTTAGACCATCAATTCATGGTCCATCTTCAGCATAAATAATGTAATCAAATATTTCTTTACAAGATGGTTCCCTTCTTAAACCTAGTAAGATTTAGGTTCTAACTTCAAGAAGGGAAAGAATTTTGTATATGCTTGCTTATGAGAGGCATCCAATTACCATAATCCAAGGTATAGTATTACTTTAAACATCATTCGATGACTTGAATTTTCAAGCCTGGGAATAAATACCTGCACATGAAAAAATTTAGATTCATGGATGAGTAGTCCAAATCCTATCTGCAAAATCCAGGCTTGCTAACAACTATTGTTGTTGGAAAAACATACAATTTACCATGAATGAATAATTATTTTTAAGCTCCATTATTTTCATCTAACACAATAAGCTATGGGAAATGCTATAAAATCTCAAAATCAATATTTCCAATAGAAACAAATATAAGAAACACACAATTCACCAGGAAAAAATGACCATACCAAGTGGAACTAGGTGATCAAAATAGAAACTAGGTTTAGACAAAAAAATACTTCAACTAAACAACAAACCAACACCTCTTAAGTCTTCAAAATTTTTCATTGATTCTATGAGATGCACTTTCAATCCTTCTTTACATAGATCACAAGAAACCAACTACCCTTAAAACAAGAAACACTCAATTTTCATGAATGTACCATAATTTATAAAGGAAAGAATTCAAAAAATGTTGAAAATACACCATAGAAGATAAAACCACAATACACTTGAACTGTCACTTTAAGAAAATAGCCCTATAGATGAATCAATGATCTTCTGAGTGTAGAACATCAATGCTGTCTACTTGGTTGGAGCCACAACACATCAATTTTTGCAATGTCACCTAAATAGGAAAGTAAGACAAACCTCTTTACCAAATAAAATATGCAGGTTGTTCCCTTTGCCAACTTGCATGAAACAAAGATGAAAAGAAACCATGTCAATCCTCCTTGAAATCCCTCTATCATGGATAGTTCTGATGAGTTCTTGGATAAACTCCAGACTTCCAACTAGATTATACATTTAATTCTTATTTATTATTTATTTCCTAAGTGAATACATTGTGAACCCCATGGTACCTATATTGTGGTTACAATTATAAGAATCTTTCACTTCTTTGAAATTCAACTATGTTATGTCCCTATAATACTAGTGATTCCCCAACTACTATTGTCATTGTAGACCTTATTGTTATTGTTGTTCCCCTATTGTCCCCATATTGTTATTATTGTGCCCCATAGAAGCCCACTATTGTTATTATTGTGCCCTTATATTATTATTGCTATGTCGGCTTTGATTATATCATAACCCCTTATCCAAGAATTATTCATTTGTGTAATGTAAAGGAGGTTTCCCCCTCGAAGAGGCTGATTTTGAATTCATTGATCTATCTTTTCTTCTATTTTGTTAGCTGGTTGCATAACATTTGGTATCAGAGCTTTGGATTCTAGGGTTTCACTGCTCCAAACAGGTCATCATGGAATTTTTGCAATAACATTGTGTCTACAATGTTTCAAAAGCCGAACTTAAAACCCATTTGATCTAAAATTGTGATGAAACTCAGGTATGAATTTAAGAGATTTTCACACTAGATTGTCGGGGATATGATCTCAGGAAATTAGGGTTTTTGCAGGCTACCGAATTGCATCCCAAACAAGCAACCTTGGAAAAATCGTCATAATGTTCTCTCTGAGCATCGAATTGAAATTCCGTAAGAAGTTATAGAAACAAGACGGACTGTATTTTTCTTTATATTGTTTTTAGGTTTGAAGGTTGAAAAAATGAAATGTGGAAGGTCGTACAAGTATGCTCCACTGAACTAGTCCATAATCAGGTCATTGTGGGAGATTTGGCATCACTTTTTTTTGAAAAATCCAATATTGATCAAACTGGTGGGGTTATAAATAGGACTTAGAGAGATATTGCCAGATGCAATTTCAGACCTTGGAGTTTCAAAATTTCAGAGATAAACGGATTCAATATCAAGATCCTACAAAGCAAAAAAAGGTGTGTACTTTTTTTTTTCTAATTTGCATAAGTTTGGTTTGAAAAATTAGTTTGAAGTGATTCAAAGGGCCTAGTGAGGCAAAATTATCATTAATTGATGCCCCATGGAAAGAAAATGGAAACAACTAGTAAGAAACCTGAAATCTCTACCATGACTCATGAAGAATAGGAAGAAATGCAACATGATAAATCAAAATTACGAGACCAAGAGCAACAATTTTCACTCTCACAAAAAGTAACAGAAGATAAGATGGATGGTTTAAAGAAAGGCATGGAAGTTAAGATGAATGGCGTGGAAGCTAAGATGGATAGTGTGGAAGCTAATATGGATGGCATGTAAGCTAATATGGAAGGCATGGAAGTTAAGATGGATGCTATAGAAGCAAAACTTAAAGGCAACATGGAAGATTTGAAGATAGAATTGACAAATTTTCTATAGGAAATGCTTACTAATGGTGAAAGAGTAGTAAAGGAAACTCATGATGAGAACAAAATAAATGTTAATCATAATTTCATAGACTCTAACATTGGATTGAAGACCCACCATGTTCCAAATATTGATATGAGGAAGTTTGATGGCAAGGATCCCGTAACATGGATACTACAGATGAAGAAATATTTCGATCTCCATAATGTGAAAAACACACAAAAGGTATGCATTACAACTTTATATTTGGAACCAAATCAGTTTGTATGGTATCGATGCTTTTCTCTCGTAAAAAAATTATCACTTGGGAAATTTTTATGGAAGAAATGATAGCACATTATGAGGATACAAAAAGAAACACCTTTTTTAGCCAATTGATAAATCTCAAACAAAAGGGTTCAATGATGGAGTACATTGAAGACTTCCAAAAATTGAATATAAGGGTAAAAGATATTCCAAAGGGTCATAAGATTGATGTGTTCATAGGGACTTTAATGGATAACATCCAACATGAGGTTCTCCTTTGGGAGCCTGATTCATTGGAGAAGGCATTTAGGTTGGCAAGAAAAATTGAAAGCAAAATTATGGCAACAAGGAAGCCTACCACTCACAACTAAAAATATGGAAGTGTTGTTTCCCCTAGCCTTCCACAACCTACAAGGTTGACACCATAACAATTGGAAGAAAAAAATAAAAAAGGGCTTTGTTACAGTTGTGATAAAAAATACACTAAAGGTCATAAGTGTGCTGCGAAGAAATTATTTTACATAGATTGTGAAGAGGAGGAAGAAAAAGAACAAGAAATGTCAAAAGAAGAGGATATACACCATGAACAAACCCTAGAGAAAGAAGAAATGAATCCTACCATATCCTGTAATGCATTGGCCGGAATCAACACTCCTCAAACTCTCAAGATAGAAAGGACATATCAAGAAGAAAGTGGTAATAGTGTTGATTGATTCAGGAAGTGCCCATAATTTTATTCATTGTAAGATAGCCAAGGAATTGAATTTCTTCCTATATCCAGCACCGGAGTGTCAAGTGATGGTTGCAAATGGAGGAACCATAAATTTCGCTGGAAAGTGCCATAATATCAAGCTATCCATGGGAGAATTTGTATTGAATATCCCAATTCTTTCCATTCCAATGGGTGTTGTAGATGTTGTACTAGGAGTCCAATGTCTACAATCTTTGGGTACAATAGCTTTTAATTTTCAATAACTTCTCTTGAATTTTTTTTCGGAAGGAAAGGAACTTGAAATAAGGGGTATCATAAGGAAACCGAGAAAGATAATCAGCTCTAACGACATGACAAAGCTTCTAAAGAAATAGCAATGAGGTGTATTTTCACAATTATGTTCACTAGAGGTTCCCACATCGAAATTATCTATTTCTCCAGATCTCTAAAAAATGTTGGGCAATCATTCCAAGGTATTTGAGACTCCCAAAGGCCTCCCACCTATTCATGATCATGATCATGTTGTTCATTTGATTTTAGGAAGTGTTCCTCCAAACATTAGGCCTTACAAATATCCCTATGCCCAAAAGATTGAAATTGAATGTATGGTTGCAAAAATGCTAAAGGCTTGTATAATTCAACCTAGTCAAAGTTATTTCTCTGCTCCAGTAGTATTGGTGCACAAGAAGGATGGATCATGGTGCATGTGTCCAGATTATAGGGAGCTCAACAAGCTCATTATTAAAGATAAATTTCCCATTCTTGTCATTGATAAATTATTGGATGAATTGCATGGATCAATTTACTTCACCAAGTTGCATCTTTGTTCAAGATATCATCAAATCATAATGAAGAATGAAGACATTATGAAAATAGCATTTAGAACTGATGAGGGTCATTATGAATTTTTTGTCATGCCTTTTGGCCTTACCAATGCACCTTCTACATTTCAAGTTTTGGTGAATTCCATTTTCAAACCCACCCTTAGAAAATTTTTGTTAGTATTTTTTGATGATATACTAATCTACAACAAGTCTTGGAAGGATCATGTTGAACATGTTGACAAGATGCTCAAACTAATGGAGGAGAAACAATTATATGCAAAAAGATCCAAATGTTTCTTTGGAGTATAAGAGGTGGAATATTTGGGTCATATTGTATCTCATGAAGGTATTAAGGTAGACCCTAGCAAAATTAAAGCCATCAAGGAATGGAAAATCCCCACATCCATAAAGCTTTTGTGAGGATTTCTCGGGTTGATAGGGTATTATCACAAGTTTGTTAAGAATTATGGGAGAATAACAACACCTCTAACAACATTATTGAAGAAATATGCATTTTCGTGGACTCCAAAAGCAACGAAGGCCTTTGAACATATTAAAGAGGTAATGTGACAAGCACTGGTCTTAGCTATGCCAGACTTCACAAAAACCTTTATTGTGGAATGTGATGCCTTAGGAAATAGAATTTGAGTTGTTTTAATGCAAGAAGAAAGACCCATTTCTTTCGAAATTTGTCCAATCAAAGGAAAGTATTTACACAAATCTATTTATGAGAAGGAAATGTTGGAAATACTACATGAACTTAAGAAATGGCGACCCTACCTAATGGGAAGATACTTCAAGGTAAAAATGGATCATGATAGTCTTAAATACTTTTTAGAAAAAATTTTATCCTCAGAAGAGCAACAAAAATGGGTCACAAAGATGTTGGGTTATGACTTTGAAATCATCTACAAAAAAGGGAATAAAAATGTTGTTGCAGATGCACTCTCAAGAGAGGATGAGGATGTGGAAGCATTGCTTTGCGCCATTTCTATTATCTAAATAGATTGGATAAACGAAGCAAGGGATGAATGGAAGAATGACAAAGAAGTATGGGAAATCATTCAAAAGTTACAACAAGATCCTAGTACATCAGATACATTTAGCTGGAAAAATGAATTGTTATGGTATAAAGATCGCTTATACCTCTGTAAGAATTCCCAACTCAAACAAAAGATTTTTATGGAATTGTACTCTTGTCCCTTAGGAGGGCACTTAGGATTTTTAAAAACTTACCACAAGGTTAAGAAGGATTTTTTTTGGGATGGCCTTAAATCTGACCTTCGAAAGTTTGTAGCAGAATGCTTGGTTTTCCAACAAAATAATTTTAAAACAATTAAGACCCCGGGTCTATTACAACCTTTATCCATTCCAATTCAACGTTGGGAGGAGGTTTCAATGGATTTTATCACAGGTTTACCCAATTCTGAAGGAAAGAGTGTCATCATGGTGGTAGTTGAGAGAATTACCAAGTATGCTCCCTTTTGTGCATTATCTCATCCATTTAAAGCCAATACAGTTTCTATTACATTTATGGAAACAATTCAAGAGATACATGGAAACCCAAAGATTATTGTAAGCGATAGAGATCCCATTTTCACTAGAAATTTTTGGACATAATTATTTTCTTGTCTGGGTACTCAGTTAGCTCATAGTTCATCTTATCATCCTCAACATAATGGGAAAACTGAGACAGTAAACAAATGTTTGGAAGTATATCTTCGTTACTTTGTATCTGATAAACAGACACAATGGGTCAAATGGTTACCTCTAGTTGAATGGTGGTATAACACTTCCTTCCGTACTGCAAAAGAAATGGCCCTATTTATGGCACTTTATGGATATCATCCACCGCCCATCACATCATATTTAAGAGAAAATTCTAAGGTTCAAGCAGTGGAACATCACATTGAGAATCAACAACAAGTTCTCCAGATATTAAAGGATAACCTCACTTTGGCGCATAATAGAATGAAACAACAAGAAGATCAAGATCGCGGTGAAAGAAGTTTTGATGTAGGTGAATGGGTATTTCTACAGCTACAACCATATAAAAAAAATGTCCCTCAAGCAAGCTAATAAGGATAATAAATTATCATCAAAGTATTATGGTTCGTACAAGATGCTGCAAAAGATTGGTGCTATGGCATACAAATTGGAGCTTCTTGCAGCTTCCCAAGTGCACTCAGTTTTCCATGTTTCATGCTTAAAGAACTTAGTTCAAACAATATTTACAGAACTTGACGAGGAAGGAAAAATCATATTGGAACCTGAAGCAGTCATAGAAACAAGAACTCAACAACTATGAATTTGATCAATTTCAGGGTATCTCATCAAGTGGAAGAACTTACCCACTGAAGATTCCACATGGGAGGATGAGAATTTTATACAGAAGCATCCAGAACAACTCAAGCGTTGAGGAAAACAATTTTTTGAAGGAGAGGGGCATGTTAGGTCCCTATAATACTAATGATTCTTCCATTACTATTTTCATTGTAGCCCTTATTGTTATTGTTGTGCCCCTATCGTACCCATATTGTTATTATTGTGCCCCATAGAAGCCCACTATTGTTATTCTTGTGCCCTTATATTATTATTGTTATGTCGACCTTTATTATATTGTGACCCCTTAGAATCCTATATATATAAAGGAGGTTTTGTCATTTGAATCATCCAAGAATTATTCATTTGTGTAATGTAAAGGATGTTTCCCCCTTGAAGAGGCTGATTTTGAAGTCGTTGATCTATCCTTTCTTATATTTTGTGAGCTGGTTTCATACCAAACTATTGTGATTCAAAAGCTAAGGAAAGAAAATGAAGTCATTGAATTTCAAGTCATGAACATAATTATTGTGAAGCATCATTAACATCTTGAACTAAATTTGAATAGGGATTGGATACAACTATTTCTCCAGGGTATATAATTGCATCTTTCCATCCTGCATATATAAACACAACAAGGAGTAAGAATCATGGATAATCATCTACACAAAAAAGATGAAGTTGGGATTGATATAATACATTCTACCTACTTTGAGAGAGAAAAGTTGATGTAGTATCACAAGCCAATAGAACTTTTAATTCAAATTCATCAATTGTTTCAATTTTTTACTGCGCATATAGTCATGATTTTCCCTTATCCTTGCACCACTTAGACCTTGAGTCATATGAAGGAACCTTCTGCACCATCTCCCATCACTCTTCTGATATCACCACTATTACCATCTTCCTTTCCTGGCTTGACATGAGAAACATTCCCCTCAAGGATTCCATTTGAAACCTTGCATAAACTATCAATATTACATTTGAATTCATTCTTTTGTATAATGTCAGGAGAAGACTCAAAAGGTGCCTCTAGTTGACTAGCATTTAAAAGTATTGCATGTTTTACTTCTATTATAATACTTCTTTCCAGTGAAGGTTGTTGTGGCAATACATCCAAAAAATTACTTAAGAGACACAGAAACGCACCCAGTCAAAAAATCATCATTGGCAACATGTTCGAGATGGTAATCAGACTCATTCTCTCCTATCGTCATGAATACTTGTATTGTATTGTTTTTATCACTTTCTGAACTATCCATTTCTGGAAATTTAAATTTTGAACCATATTGATATACTACTGGGATTCCCTTACCAATCGGCCCACTTGAGCCTACATATGATGCCATATGTACATCCATATCTTTCTCTACTACACTCCCAGTATCCAAAGTATCATCTTTGGAATTTTGAGATTCTGCAGCCATGCAAGAGTCTAAAATTGATATTTGTTACATCTTTTTGTCCACATTTTTATCCATTTTCTATATCTAACACCTTTTGGCCTACTGTTATGTCCCTATATTTATCAAACATCTCTCTTGAAAATGGATTTGGAATAACAACTTTACCTAGAAACGTCTTACCAAATGATAGGCTATTGTAGGATTTCCTTGTTACTTTAAGATTCCTATATGGATTTATATATGAAGATATCTTTTGAAAACCATAGGGATGTTCCCTGGAGTAGACTGAATCAACTGCCACATATTTTTTTCGTTGTCTCCATCCCTGCACAAATTGCTTGTCTGAAGGCATGACAGTCCTCGTATTATATTCCAAAATGCTATTATCCTCATCTCCTTGTTTTCTTGCCAAACATTACACAGTGGTCAATGGAGGCTCTGTTGTTGAAACATGAGAATTTCTCAAGTCAAAATATGTATGATTTTTTCTCACCTTACTTGCATTTTGTGCTTCACCAGCTTCTTTTGTAGAGATTCTATCTACATTCAAGTGTGTACTTTCTTCACAAATATGGATCTGATCAACATTCTTATTAACAGAACTTGATCCATCTAAAAAATATTGTCCAAGAAATTTTGAAATATTTGATTCAACCTTTTCACTCCTTTCCATCTCAAAGCTAGTAACATCACCTGATTGTTCTTGATTGCTTAGATCTTATGCAGTAGATGGAGTGTTGGTTTCAACTGCTACCAGAGAATTGACTCCAACTAGCTCTGTAAAAATATCTGCACCATCAACAACACCCCCACCTATTGTAATACCTAGATTTCCGACTCTTTTCCCTTTTTCTCTAAACTCTTCCTGCCTTAGATTTTTCAAACGTTTTTTTCTAGAAGTTTTGCTTGTTTGAGTTAAATAAGGTAACATATGTATTTAGTTTAGAAATAATATTTCTTAAAACATATAAATACAATGGTAAAGTTCAAATAACACCAGACTGTTGAGATTTGTAGCTTGGGAGGTACTCTAAACACTAGGCTTGAGGGTTTTGGAGAAATTGGCACACAAAAGTGGTTTGTGTGATTGAAACCCAAGCTTGGGGTTTTATACCCATCAATGTTTGGGCCAAAACCATGAAGGAAATTTGGCATGAGAGTGATGGAGAAGGTAGAGAATTATGAGAGCAACTGGAGGTATTGAAAATCATCAAAATATGACATGTAGAAATGGAAATATTAATTTTTGAAGGTTAACATGGGTAGAGAAGACCTTAAGGTTAGGTCAGCTATCACATTAAGCTACCATTTCAAGGGTTGTATAGTCACCCACATAAAGTGTACATATAAAGGTTGGGTGGGAGGATAATTACATACATCCAAGTGTATTCAACATCATAGATTGTCTCTAAAATTTTGTGCAGATATGAGGCATGACGTAAGGAAGCAAGAGGGAGGAGTTTGGTACCTTGTTTGGAGGGGTGTATCTTGTGTTTTGGGTGAAGAATTATTGCAAAGATAGGCTACAATTTTCTTATGCCTAGAATATCCAACGAGGAATATTGAAAGGGCTATGTATGATAGTAGGTTCCCTAATAGAGAAAACCATAGATCTGAGATAAGTTAAGGTGTGTTTTTGTGCATGGTTTAAGGTGAATTTTGTCTCTGTTTAGGCCACAGAGAAAGGTTGCTACAACAATGAGTTCGAAGGGTTGTCTTATGATATGGGAGGCCTAGTTTAGGTCCTCTTCTCTAGTCGTAGATGTTCCAAACCTAGCGCAGTTGAATCATAGGTATTTTCCCTGTCTTAGAAGACTGAGACCCTTGTTGTAGCTATCCAATCTACTATAGGACTTCTAAGGAGGTTCCTTAAGGTCTCAACAGTGCAGTAAGAAGGGAAGAAGGAAATGAATAAGGGAAGCCAGTTGGAGAAGGGAAACACAATGTTTTGAGAAGAGAATTAGGATTGATAATGTGCCCTAACCAAAGCTTAGGTTGCATAGAACCCTAGGAAAGGTGGCACCAACCACAAGTGGTAGATGTCACCTTGATGATGGATGTATGCTGGTTGGATGGGTGTCCAAGGATTGGACAGTTAGTGAAGTTTATTAGTAGCCAAGAGGAAGGGTTATCCTAGTTTTGGATGCCCTAGCCAGAGTGCAGATGCTACAACAAGGATTGGTCACTCATGGTATGTTGTAAGGCAACATGATGGTGGATGAAGTGTGGATAATGGATCAGGAATTTATGGTTTATTGGAGGGTAGTGTGATAGTGCCCAAGTTGGAACTCAATGTACACCATCTTGATGCACTAAGGTGGTTACTAGAATGGCATAAGAAGAGCTCAAAGGTCTGATCAACCAGGAGCATTTTGAGTAGCCCTAGACTTGTCATGTTGAAAAGGAGATCTACAAAAGAAGATGAGAAGTCCTCCTAGCCATGTTCATTATGGGATATGGACATATTGCAGTGATAGGTGGAAAACCTCCATAACCTATGTTAGTCTTCATTGGAGCAACACATGAAGACTATAGTGGGAATAAGTCCTTGAGTAGCTGAGGAGCAGTTGTGGGAAATTGTGAGTTGTTCACAAACGAAGTTGTGAACAACTCAACAAGATTCTCAATGTGTTTATGGACAAATGATTAATGACAGAGAATATTGTTGAGCTGAGATTCAGTGACCATATGAACTTGGAGAATTGATAAAGGTAGATGTTGTAGATGGGGAGCCAAAGGACCGGGAAAATGTGTACAAGGTACGACCAAGGTAGCTGTGAGGAGCTCTCCATTAGCTAGATAGTCAGAGTATCTTTTGAGGGTAGATTGGTTGTCGATAGACTAACACCAAGCCCTAATTTTATATCATTGTATTAGTGGATGTATGAGGGACATTATACTTGGTACGGGAGCCCTAGATTATTGTATTATTCAATTGGATTAATATAACAAAATTGGGTTATTGTACATAATTTATGTAAAACTTTGTGTATATTTTTTGCACTAGTAGATTTACTATTGTTTATAATTTCATTGTGCAAAGTAGCTTCATTATGATTATTGGTTTGGTAGCGTCAGCGATTTAAGATTCTATCCTAGACACTAGGATCGTGGAAAATCAACATGGTATTAGAGCTACTTTGAAGGGCTAGTGAATCAGTGTGCACAACAAAGTATCTCCAAGGGAGATAGGATTTTATAGATCATGGAGTGGAGGGTTTAGTTGAAGACATGGAGATGTGATCTTGATAAGTTACATGGTCAGATGGGTTAGGAGTTTAGTTGGGTCAGTGATGAACCTAGTCCACTTCCGTATGTTGTGTGGCAGTTTTTTTTATCATGGAATTCCTTTGATTTGCATGGATCATTAGGAAAACTCGAGGATTGATTTGGCATGGAAAATATCAATATGATTAAGATTTCTTCATGTGATGTATTGCAGATTTCTAGACTAGTTTCTTCATCGGATCGTGATGTTGCATATCTAAGATTGGAGGGATTTTCACATGTTTTATTTTATCTAGATGGAAGAATGCTTATAGGATTGAGCCAATGGAGATCGTGTAGACTCAAAGGGGGTCTAGCCTCAAAGGGAGAAGCCCTATGGAGGTTTGAGGTCTTTAGGTTCAGATGAGATGAGGTAGAGGCACTACCGAGATTGCAGGGTTCATTCTACACAATATGTTGCAGTGATGGACGCTAGATGGGCTAGTGTCACTGAAGATGATATGATGGAGACTTCCTAGTGTTGGAAGTACCTCTCTTGGTAAGAGGGAGTGTTGATATTTGTAGCTTGAGAGGTATTCCAAACCCTAGGCTTCTGGGTTGTGGAGAAATTGGCACACAAAAGTGGCTTTTGTGCTTGAAACCTAAGCTTGGGGTTTTGTACCCATCGATATTGGGGCCAAAACCATGAAGATAATTTTTCATGTGAGTGGTGGAGAAGGTAGAGCACTTTGAGAGCAATTGGAGGCAAGGAAAATCATCAAAATCTGACATGTAGAAGGGAAATATTAATTTTTGAAGGTTAACATGGGTGAAGAAGACCTTAAGGTCAGGTCGACTAGCACATTAAGGTTCCCTTTCAAGGGTTGTTATGTCACCCACATAAAGTATATATATAAAGGTCGAGTGGGAGGATAATAACATACATCTAAGTACATTAAACATCATATATTATCTTTGAAATTTGGTGCGGATCTGAGACAGGATGTAGGGAGGTAAGAAGGATGATTTTGGCGTCTGTTTGGAGGGGATTCTCTTGTGTTTGGGGTGTGTACTTCTTGTAGAGATAGGTCGCAGTTGTATTAGACCTAGACTAGCCAATGAGGAGGCTTAAAATTGTTGTGTAAGATAGTGGGTTCCCTAGAATAGAAATTCCCAGTTTTGAGGTAAGTTATGATGTGTTTTTTAGCATGGTTTGAGGTGTATTTTGTCTTTGTTCAGGCTGCAGAAGAAGGTTGCTACAACAAGGAGTTGGGAGGATTGTCTTATGAGATGAGAGGCCTAGTTTAGGTCCTCTTCTCTAGCCACAAAACCAAGACCTAACGTAGTTTAATCAGAGGTATTTTGCCTATCTTAGAAGGTTGAGACCCTTACAGTAGCTTTCCAATCTGTTGCAGTAGTTCTAAGGAGGAGCCTTGAGGACTCAATAGTTTCAGAAAAAGGGTAGAAGGCAATGAAAAAGGGCAGCCAGCTGGAGAAGGGAAACATAATGTTTTGAGCAAAGAATTAGGATTGCTAATGTGCCATAACTAGAGCTTAGGTTTCACAGAACCCTATGCAAGGTGGAAGTGGTAGAAGGTTGTATATGTCACCTTAATTATCGATGTATTCTAGTTGGATGGGTGTCAAAGGGATGGAAAATTTTTTAAGTCTGGTAGCAGCCAAGAGGAAGGGATATCCTACGTTTGGATTCCCTAACTAGAGTGTAGATTCTACAACAAGGATTGGTCACTCGTGGTTTGTTGGAGGGAAGCGAGAGAGTGAAACAAGTGTGGATAGCACATTGGGGATTTATGGTTTGTTGGAGGGCATCGTGATAGTTCCCAAGTTGAAGCTTGGTGTGCACCATCTTAATGGAATAAGGTGGTTTCTAGAGTGGTAGAAGAAGAGCTTAGGGTTTCGACCGGTGAGGAGCAGTTTGAGTAACCCTAGACTTGTCCTGTGGAGAAGGACATCTATAGTAGAAGTTGGGAAACCCTCCTAGCCCATGTTCATTGTGGGAGATGGACATCGTGCAATGATAGGTTACAACCCTCCATGCCCTATGTTAATCTTCATTAAAGAAGTGTAGGAACACTATAGTGGGAAGAAGTCCCTAAGTAGCTAAGGAGCAATAGTGGGTAGTTGTGAGTTGTTCACAAACAGATTTGTGAACAAATTGACAGGAGTCTCGATGTTTTGATGTGTTGATGGATGAATGGTCAACAAGAGAGCATATTGTTGAGCTAAGATTTAGTATCCAAATGGACTTGGAGCATTGACAGAGGTAGATGTTACAGATGGGGAGCCAAAGAATCGGGAAGATGTGTATAGGGTATTACCAAGGAAACTTTGAGGAGATATACATCATGTAGATGGTTAGATTATCTTGTTGAGGATAGATTGGTTATCGATAGACTGAGACCAAGCCCCACTTTTGTATATTTGTATCAATGGATGTATGAGGGCCACTATCCCTAGTATGAGAGCCCTAGAATGTTGTATTATTTAGTTGCATTAATATAAAAAAGTTGAGTTATTATACATAATTTGTGTAAAAAGTTGTGTATATTTTGTGCACTAGTAGATTTACTATTGCTTATAATTCCTCTGTGCAAAGTAGCTTCTTTGTGATTCTTGGTTTGATACCATCAGTGATTTAAGATTCTATCCTAGACACCAAGATTGTGTAAAATCAACACAAACACTATTAAGCATACTTATTTTGGATAGATTATTCTTTCTCAAGAAGCTCCTACTGACAACAAAGAGCTTTTGCATCCTTATCGGCTATCCATGCCTTGAACTACTAAAATAAAAGGTTTCAATCTTTTTAAAAATGTGAAGCATACAAAAAAGAATTTGTTAAATGCATTAAGTAAAACATGTCAACTTCGAAATACTTATGTTTTGTATTTCACATAGACCTCATTTACATTTCTTTCTCAACCAAGAAGCCCAGGGAAGCAATTGATTCTTCACTTCTCTTCCAACATTTCCTGCTTCTCCTTCATACACAAGCCTTTGTACATACACATATGATCCTACACACAAAAATTTCCTTTCACTTGCTTCATCCAATATGCTGAATAAATATCCATTTTACAAGTGAAAGGACCAATATCCAATATGATGGATAGATATTCAATATGCTGAACAGATATCCATTTTGCAAGTGAGAGGACTAATATCCAATATGTTTAATAGACATCCAATATGATGAATAGATATCGATTTTTCAAGTGAAAGGACCAATATCCAACATGTTGAAAAGATATCCAATATGTTGAATATTATGTGGTATGTTTGGTCACCACAAGCTTGATAAAAAGGGCTTCGTGACAACAAAACCTTCCCTCGGTAGTTTTCATAGTATATCTAGATTTGGAATCAGTGATTGAGAGAAAACAAGGCCATGGATATACTTATCTGATGCATCAATGCCTTTCTTCAATTAGATAGGATATTCACTGAAGAGATTGGGGAAATTTGGCAGCCGTGAATTCTTTAGCCACAAGGTCACATCCGTAGGTCCTAGGAACAATGAACCTAGTAACACTTAAGGAAGTAGGAATTTTAGTGAGGGTTTGTCTACTATAAGTTCAGTAGACATGTGGCTCATTAGTGCATTCTTAACCTGACAAAAAAAATTCTAAAACATGAATTTTAGTGGTTAAATAAAACAATTATTTTGTAATTAATTGAAGAGTGCTTGCATATTAGTACTCATGATTTGGTTTTAGTACTATTGGATAACACTATTATAGTTGGAATTAATATGGTTGTGTTGCCTATTATTCATTAGAAATAGACTCTAATTTACAGTAATTTGTGGAAGAATTTATGATTGTTGATACATCTTGTATATCATTGAGAGTACCTCCTATTATATTTGGTAAATGAATGTGTACAATTGTTATATTTATAAGAAGAAAACCTAGCCAACACTAGTAAACCCTAATGGCTAAAAATCCCCTTGGGATGTTACATCCATAATTTGTTGCACCTGTTACATCATTAGGTAACAACAACAAAAAGATAGTAGAGAAAGTGTGCATGTTCTTTCATAACACTTGACATGCTTGTAATTGCATAGTATATGCTTGTAGTACATCATCTGACATAATTTCCATTATACTGGAACAATGAGAATATTTTTGTCACATGAACATCAAGAAGATTTCTAGTCTAGAAATCTAGGGGTATCTTGAGTGAATCCTTTCAAGTAAATGAAAATGCAATTTCCTCCTTTAAAATAGCTATTAGAGAATACTTCATCAATATATCTATATCTGGCAAGTCTAGTGTGTACTCCTAAAGCTATGAAGACAAAAGTAGAACAGGGGTTAAAGTGGAAGTCAGAAAATTAGATGGGGCATCCAGTTCAAATGAATCCCTCCATATCAAGGCAAGTTTATCTCCTAACCACTGCTTGATAGTGATTATTTTAGAAGGATAGAAACCTACATACAATTTTACCCTAGCCGCTTCAAGCCCAAGTCAAGTATAAGGACAAACTAAGCCTAAATCTAACACTATGAACTTCTTAGAATTGAATCATATTATCAAATAACAAATTCTCATACAACAAAGAGAACAAAAAAACCACATAGCATATGTTAAACTTAATTAACCAAGAGAATTGCAGCAACAAGAAGATATAATTTACATGTCAAAAAGAAAAAATAATACGGCAAAACTATTAATTTTATTGACATCAAATCCCAAGAACAAATTACAAGTACAAAGGAGAATGAATCCCCATAGAAAAACATATTTCTTCGTATTTGAAGACTAATTAAATAGATATACCTTCCTTTTAAGTAATGTCCTGTCACCACTCAAATTCTCACTACATTGAAAATTCTAAACTTTCCATAATCATAAGATCTTGGAGACAACTACTAGGCAAGGCACCTGCTTTGACCTTAGAAGCCTCACCTAGAATTTTCCTCTATGCTCTTACATTTATGATTTAGACTTCTAAACATGGTGAAAGTTTGAGAAATAAAAAAGCCCAACTCTTCACAAATAATAATTATGCATGCTCACTCTAACTAAACCTTGAACAAAATTCTTAAGCAAGACACAAAAAACTATGTGTAAGTGGATAACACTATATGCAAGGCACACTTAACTGTAACTAGATAGATAAGATTAAGTTTGAAATAAACTATATGTACCCACCTTGACTAGTGTGCTCTCTTGGGCATAGAATTCCTTTACCATAAATAATTTCCATTCATCATCACCCTACAGGTAGGATTCCATGTAACACATATTTTATTTCTAACTTATTACACGATTAGATTTTGAATGAATAAATGTAAATTCGAGACTTGTCATGAGAAATTTTGTTCCCATGAGGAGATTGGACTCGGTACAATTGAATATTTATGCTACAAATTTATGGTGAAATAAATAATGTTATAAGTATCCAATTATGTTTATGGGATTCTCAATTTTTCCAAGTTGTGTCAGTGGCTAAAGAGACATCCAAATAAGCAACATTTTAGAAATATTTTTTCCAATGGCCACAAGATGCATAATGTTATAAAAACTCGTTCATGTGTGCATTTTGAATCAATTAAGACTTTTACTATTGAGGGTCCTAACCAAAATTCCTATTGGCAAAAGGAAATTTTAGGTGTTTGTATACACTCTTGATGTGCTTATGTTTCATATATTAATGTTATTTTTCCTTACCACAAAAAATTCTCTTTTACTACTACAATCCTTTTTTGTGTTATATTTATTTTATGTATTTTATGTTGAATATGTTAATATGATGACATCTATAGTCATCAAATATTGTACCCTAACCCTGATTTGTAATAAAAATCAAAGAAATAAAGACATGAATGAAAAAATAGCTGACATGGAAAAAATGGCACATTGTCATGTATCATGTAGAAAGATACCAAGAACTTACATTAGGAAACCCTAACCACTAGTGACATGTTATATTTTTGGAAAAAAGGACACCATAGAAGATGGGTTTAGGTGGAGTTCATCCATTCAAGTTCAGGTGAAGGAAGTGGTCCAATCTAGCTCAACACCCTAAACTGAAGACTGTGAAAACTCACTAGAAGAAAGGACCATTTTCAAATGAGCAAAACTCCTCTTGGGTTTAATTATTTATGTGAATAGAAAATATTGATTTGTAAGTTGCTAAGAATGTAATCCTAGAGTATTTTTCACCCCGGGATTTTTTTTTCCAATTTTAAGACATGTCTAATTTATAGTGTGAATTTATTATTAGTTGTTTCATTTAGTGCACAATTGTTGTATATTGTAACTGTTAGATGCTTCTTGTAGCAGAGTATTTTGCATAAAAAAGAGGGGCAGAAGTTTAACTGTTTTTCTTAACTATTTTAAGTTGTTTCTCATTCTATTATTTTTATTTTTATTTATCTCGAACACCTTTGTTGAATCCAGCAAGGGTGAGCTTTGAAAGCACAACCATATTGCAACAATTTAGGAGTGATTTAGTCACTGTGTTTTTTAGAATTCTTGTTTTTCTGGAAAATTCCAAAACAAACCTAGAGACATGAAAAGAAAACTTTGAAAACAACCAAATGACTAGAACTAAATGAAATACATGCCAAGAAAACGAAATAGTTAATGAATTGTATGTGTTTTTATCATGGAAACAAGGGCATTTCGAACATGATATGATTTACAAAGCACATAGCGGTGTGTATGGAAGAAGTATCCAAACTTGTATTAAAATATTTAATCGTAGATGTATAAATCTTATTAATAGACAAGGAATTGAATACATAAATTTCAAAATGATAACTCTCAAGAAAAAATTATCTATCCATCTGTGTACAATGATGATTCTCATATTGAGAAAATTGGTTAACGTGCATATTTTGTTGGGAAAAATACTGAGAGGCAAGGGTGAATCAATATTAAAACTTTCAATATAATAATTTTCTTTTTCAAATTGTATACACGATTTTACATAAACCAAACAACATAGGTCCGCAACTATAATGAATGAAACCAACATATAGATAATAAACTTGTAAAACATCTAATTCATTATTTGTTGAACTTAAATTATAGTGTGATGTATTTACTAAGCAGTAAATAGTAAGAACATAAATCAACGCACATAAGCAACACACATGAATGCCAGGATTTTTCAGGTGGAAACCCAATGTGGGAAAAAACCACTGATGTTTTCGTCTTAATCTTCAATCTTCTTATTATAAAAGGTGTTTAAAAGTTTTGTACTGGTGCAAACTTTTTCCAGTACGTAAGAATCTACTTGCTGAAGGCTACAACCGTCACTCATTTACCATCTTCTAATGGAAGGGATCTCCAATCACTTAGCTCTTGTACTAGCTTATATGTTTACCAGTACGTAGGCGTTGGCCTACAGAAGGCTACCACCTTCACTCTTTCTCTAGGGACGTTTCATAAATTTTTAGACTGGATACTCCTAGTACACATCAACACAATATGTAGGCCACGTTTCATCAAATTTTCATACTGGACCCATCAGTAACATTGAAGCTCAAAATCAATCACCACAACTGTAATACAACCATCAAATACAACTGCATCAACCAATCACTAAAACCCATCAACTCTGAAGAAAAACACAATCAATCAATCTGAATAGTCAGATCACTGTCACCAGAACACAGAGCTAAACCTAGAACACTACATCAACAACCAAAACCAACTGCAACCTCAAAAATCATATGTCAAAATGTATACGCTACTTCAATGAGGCCAACCTGCATGTATACACCACTTTTTGTAACCCAACCTGTGTATACCTCTAAAGATACTGAATCATAAAACTTTTGAACCAAGAACTGTACTACACAAAGACATTCTAAATATCCACTATCATATTAAAGAGTTCTAAACATATAGCAGCAAAGATCACCTTTGTTATTCAATCAATTAGTTAGCTAGACTCAATCTCCTTATACAATTAGTTTTACTTCATATCTAATGAATACATCATTGAAAAATAACAGTGAAACAACAAAAATGATCAAATAGATCGGTCATTTCTAAACACCAATCCTTTCCTCTGCATACACTACTTGGAAGAGTCGAATCCACGTGTATATGTGCCTTCACCAAGGTGAACCTACACATAGATCTAAAAATAATTACTTATAACTTCGCAGATTTTTAAGACTTCAGATATACCCAGATCATAGCACATAAAGGATAAAACATGTGTTAGCAATCAAATCTAGACTATCCATTATCAGATCATACAATGATAAGTCATTTCAGGCCTCATGATCTTGATCGAACATTGTATCCAAGGGTGCACAAGATGTTTTAGATCTATATCATAACCATAGCCCTTACAACACACAATATACTTCAGACATAAGTATTCATGAAAACCATTTCACTTCCACACATAGCCCTTTGATCTTCCCCTCCTTATATACTTAGAGCCTTTGTCAATACCATGCACCAAAACAACACTTAGAACCTATGGTATTCTTAGACGGGATCAAGTAACCGTTATTTCGCGCAATATTGTGGGCTAATACCATGGTATGGACCCTTGGTATTCTTTAACCTTAATTTTCCATCCCATACACACTTTTTCTTCCATGAAACTACGTGCATATGTATACATGCCTTTTATGTTGTGTGCCTACGTGTATACACGACATCAACTAGGTTAACCGGCCTATACAACTTAAAACATCCTCCTTCCTCAATTTCTCAATTCTGATTTGTAATCCTTTGTCTTATCATCCTTTTCTTCTATGCCATTACTCTATTACCTCTGAATAGACTTGTTACAATGTGATTTTTCCTCTATCATTTCTAAATTGACTTGTATGTGGGTTGTCATCAAGGACAACAAATGTACCATAATGCCAACATATTTCCTTCAAATCAAAACTTTAGGAATGCATATGATTCATCAAATAGTTGATCATGCAAGGAAGGAAGTACTAAATTTATGAAATGAGTGGTCATAGAGTATTTTGTAAAGGAAAAGGATCTGATTAATATCAATTCCCAAAAACCATCAGATCGGTTTCGATTAATATCAGCCAACTATTCTAAAAAAAACAGATAAACAAGGGATTAAAGGGATGTTTCTCCCCAAAATTGGTCAATCGCAAAGGAGGATCATCAACGATAAAAGACACTAAGGTTAGTGGGTGACCACTTCATTCCGTTTAGGTCATATTGCATTGATTTGGTTCTCCCTAAATATAAAAGATGAAAATCTTGAGTTAATACAAGATTCATTTTCGAATAGTAGCAAAGAGAAATCATTACAATTTCATATACCCTACAAAATTGAATTATATTTTCATTGTGGGGGATCTATAGAAAGTGTTTACATACATGGTAAAGCTTTAAGGTAATAAGAGTGATGCCTTAGGACGGGCCAAAAGTAAAAGTAATTAAGGAATCAAATCCATGGAAGATGAAAAATCCCCCATAAAATAAACTGCAAGCCCTCTTCACACAATTGTCCAGCTAGGTGACTCTAAGGGCGCCATCAACATTTGGCCACTAAATCATGACCATGTAATGACTCTTCTTTCCAAGTGATTCATCATACCTACAATTTATTTTTCTTTCCATTTGATGCCAGGGTTGAGTAGACCTTGTGATAGTTGGGTTAAGCTTGTGCAAACAAAGAGATTAATATATGAAGATCATTCAACGAACTTGCACAACTTATATCGTTGAGATCAAAACCCTGAGTTGAAATCACGGTGATAAAACTGAAAATGAAGTGGTTTACATAATGAGTTTTATGGATAAAATAATTGATTTCTTGCTGGAGGGAATCATAGGGTAGTACATGATGATCAAAATTAATTAATATGTTATGGAATTACATGGGATAAAATTTTACTAAGGTAAATAAGGGTACAATAATATACGATGTGTAATACCTACTCAAATCACCATGACACATTTAAACCATCAAGATGACACATTTATGTGAGTAAAATTATGAAACACTATGGAACAACTCAACTTAGAACTTACAGCCAAAGAATCTAAGAGTTAGAATAGAGTTCTTAAGTTATCACAATAAATTGCTGAATTGAGGCTTCTGTGATCCATAATATTTATAAGTAGAACCTCGGTGTAAATCACATAAAGAGAGACATTTAGCATGCAAAGTTGGATCTGTTTCTTCAACTTGTCCTGACGATCAGCCACATTGGTTGGTTTGAAACGCGTCGACAAATGTATCTCTTTATGTGATTTACGCCGAAGTTCTACTTATAAAAAATTATCACAATAAAATTAATACACATTAAAGATATCATATACACATGGACCATATATATCAACCTAAATGTGGTTGCTAAAGCAACATCTTCCTACACCTAGTGTCCTAGATGACCAAGGCAAGGTGTCATCAAATGAATTATACATCCATCCATATATCTTAGTTGGAAAATGATTAATGTCACAAGAATCACAGGGGTTGAGATGTCAATCAAAATTTAAAACTACTTCTAAAAACTCATATAAAAAGTGGGGTAACAGTTATTATGAAATCCAACTCGCGATTTTCAATGGGAAATCCTCAAAAGTCTGTTTGAAGAAAGAATTCCCGATTGAGGGGTTCAAGAAGAGGTATGAGGCCCCACCAATTTGATAGCTGAAGAAGTTTGAATATTTATTTGTCAATTTTGGCCTTAATTAGGCAAGGCAACATGGAAGGAGGTGACCCCCTTGGAAGAGTTCAAAAGGGGAAGGCCACATAAGGTATTATATAAAGATCTAAATCTGAGCAACTCCATCATAAAAAGAGTTAGACATGTATTAAAATAAAGTAGAGAATGACTTATCTAAATCTTGATAAAATAAAATAGAACATCGCTTGAATCCCATAATAAATGAAGCATCTATAGATGAGGTTATCCTCTAACTCAATGTCGTGTATGTGGCAAAGATAGAAGATGTTATTGAGAAGAGGTATAGCATGATGATTATTTTAAAATAGATGCTAATGTAAACCCACTTTCAACCCACCAAGGGGGGATCTGAAGATAAGAATCTAGTGTTCTTTTGTGTATGTGGGTTAAACAATCAGGTCCCCTCTCATTTGCATAAAGTGTTCCTAGCACAAATCCATCTTAGAGTCAAGGCCATGAAAATATGAAATCCAAGTACATTGAATTTATTGTTTATAAATAACCTCTTTAACAACTTGAAACAAACATATAATGATGTCATTTACATTGGAGGTGTATACCACTTGAATTTTGTTACAAGTTTAATCACTCCACAATAATGTGTCATGCTCCCTTATGATGATTCATCAACCCTAATGGAGAATAATCTCATGATGTAAAAAGAATTTAAACATGATGTAACTTTAATAGTGCCCTAAATTCACCCCATGGATCACCACTCATGGAAAATGTGAGGCTATTTCAAGCATTAGTGTGGACAATATAATTTTATTTTCTCTCATCTATTATTCTACATTGACACAATTCAGTTTTCTTAGCAAACAAAATATTTGTATCAAGGGATAGCTCATTCTGCAGTAGGGTTGAAGATGGCGTTTTATTATGAATGATATATTCATTTCCAACTCCTTATGTGAGAGATCACTACAATCTCCATGTCAACATGAAGTGTAGATGTCGTGAACAATTCTGATTGAGGTTTTGCAAATTATCTAGTTGTTCTACATTTGTTATACATGGTAATAATGGAATTACCCACAAACACACACCCTCGAGACCAATATGTAGTTCTCTAAAAATAAAATGGTCCAAATATTCTTAGTTAGAGGTGAATGATTCTCCTAAGAAGATATATTGTTGGTTTGATGCATTATTTTTGGCCTTGGATACTAAGTGGTTAAGGGCTTTAGGAGTTAAGAGTTAAGGGCCAAGGGCTTGGGGGCTAGGGGATTTAAGGGTTAAGGGCTTAAGATTTAAGGTATTTAGGTGTTAAGGGTTAATGGGTTAATGGGTTAATTTTTACTTTTTTTTAGGGGTTAGGGTTTAAGGTTTAAGGGTAACAAGTTAAGAGAATAAGCGGTTAGTTCTTAGGTGGTTTATGGATTCTAGGTTAGGAGTTAATGGGTTAAGGTGTTGGTGGGTTATGAGTTATGATTTGTGAGTTTAGGGGTTAAGGGATTATGGCTTTGGGGTTGAGGGAATATGTAATTTAGTGATTATGGGTTAATGGCTTACGGGTTGTGATAATGGGGCCCCTAATCCCCTTATCACCACTATCAAGGGTTCCCCTTTCAATTTCTCTTGTTTCCTTCCCTCTAGCCCCCCTAGCCCCTATGACATTAGGTCTTAAGCTCCCTTCTCATTATCTAATGCTTGGATTATATATATTAGTAAACCATGCTTGGGCATCCCACTTCTACCCATCCATGCTACCCTTGTGTCCCCTAGTCCCGTTCAATACACCACAAAATACTCCTCTCACTTTTTTAGTCATATCATTCAACTTATTGTAACATTATGAACCCAAAATTTGGCCCCAATGGCCCTAGAACTACACCCTTTGGCCATTATGACTAAGGGATTGAATGTAGTAGGGATTTTGATTTATGACAAGGGATCACATAATCCCCTTATTACAATTATTTGGGGTTCCCCTATTAACTACAATTGCATCATATAGAAGAGAAATTGAGAGAAAATAACAAGGAACTTGGAAAATTGAAAGAAATTGTTGAAGAATTAATGGAATGGGAAGCTACCATGGAGGTGGACAAATAAAATGGTGGATTTGATCCAAAAATTGGCCAACAATGTAAGAATTACATGTGTATACTATTTAATTTTTTATGTATTTTTGACCTATGTTTGACAATAAGGTTCAGTTTGACCTATGTTTCCTCCTCATGGTGTATCTTCTAGCCCCACATATGTTGAGAGTATTAGTGTAAATATATTAGAAGTAACCCCTTCCTAAATAATAGGGAAATATTCTCACCAGATGCAAGATGCAAAAGGGAGACCTAATTATAAGTTGACCTTGGTCATATTTGTATTGAAGGAACCAAAAACGGGGTAAAAGGGGGATGAATCTAGATATGGATAGCATGAAGATTGCACCATTCATGTGGCTGAGGACTAATTATGAGAGTTTCAAATAGACTTGGAGAAAATTAATGGAATTTGAATGTTTTTTTAGCATGTTGAGGACAAAACCTTTGATAAATATTGTAGAATTGTATGGGATTGTTACCCATGCATTTGGTAAAAGAAGGTTCCAATGTTAAAGAATGATATCAGTTGAAGAGATAGCCTTATATCCTCCTTTTTCTTTTGATTGGACATGAATTACACGTGGTTCACGTAAGGAGATGAGACTTAGTTGATTCCTATGAACATAGATGCATTAGTGGACATTAGAAGACCGTATTGATGCCCTTTGAAAAAGAATATGTGGAGGATATTTGGGGCAAATATGACTATAAAAAAATGTAGATCAAATTTTGGGATCTTGTGGCTCTTTTCTTTGGACCCTAGTAGTACTTGGAGGTTGTATTAGAGGGGTTGTTAGAAAAAAACCTAATATGACCAAGAGGATTGGTGTTGGAGCATCTACAGTTTGGGAGAAATGCTAAGGGGTTCTAGGAGTTAAGGGGTTTAGGAGTCAGGGGTAAAGGGTAAAGGGTTAGGGCTTAGGTGGTTTAGGAGTTAAGTGGGTGAGGTCTAATGGGTTTAGGGGTTAGAGGTTAAGGGATTGGTGGTTAAGGGCTTGAAGGGTTAAGGTTTAATCACCAAGGGCTTAGGGTTCAGGGTATTAAGTGTTTTAGGGCTTAAATGTTATGGGATTTAAGTGGCAAAGGGTAAGGAGTTATGGGTTAAGGAGTTTATGGGTTACGGGTTAAGTCTTAAGGGTCAAGGTTTAAGAGGATAAGGGGTTAGCTATTAGGGGGTTCAAGGATTCTAGGTTAGGGGTTAGGGTTTAAGTGGTTAGTCACTTAGGTTTAAGGGAATAAGTGGTTAATGCGTTATGAATTATGAGTGTAGAAGTTAAGGATATAGGGAATTTAGTGGTTATGAGTTAAGGGCTTATGTGTTTTGATAATGTGGCCCCTAATCCCCTTATCACAAAAATTGGGGGTTTCCCTATCAATTTCCATTGATACCTTCCCTCTAGGCCCCCTAGCCCCTATGTCATTATATCCTAAGCCCCCTTCTAATTCTCTAATTCTAGGATTATAGATTTCAACAAACCATGCTTAAACCTCCCATTTCTACTCTTCCATGCTACCCTTATGTCCCCTTGCACCTTTCAACGCACCAGAAGATCCCCTACCCCCAAAAGACATGAAAATTGAACATTTGGAGGTGGTCATTTAACAATTTCCTCTAAAAGTTAAATTCTCATGACTTTTGGGTGGGTGTTGTCCAAACCTATCTCAAAATGTTCAATTCTCATGACTTTTTTTTTTTGGGGGGGGGGGGGGTGGGTGGGTGGGTGGGGGGGTGGGGGGGAGGTTTAATAATCGCCTCCAAAAGTTTAATTCTTATGACTTTTAGGGGGGCTTGTTAAAAATTCACCATGAAAAATGTATTTAGGTGCAATCATTTAAACCTTCCCACAAAATTCATAAGGAAACACCTTTAGAGGCAGTTGTTAGAACTCCCCACCAAAAACCAAAATTTCAATTTTCATGACTTTGGGGTGGGGTTCGAAAAACCATCATGAAAATATATTTAGGGGAAAACATTTAAACCTCCCCCCTCCCAAAAAAAAATAATCATGAGAAAACACTTTTAGAGGTGGTTGTTATAACCCCCTCCCCCCAATTTTTTTTTAATTTTCATGACTTTCAAGTGGGTGGCTTCTAAAAACTGCCATGAAAACTATATTTAGGGGTAGTCATTTAAACCACAACCTCAGCCCCCCCCCCACCCCCAAAGAAAAAAAAAGGTTCAAATTCTCATGAATTTGAGGGGGGATTTCAAAAACACCCCTAAATCCTTAAAACTACTTTTATAGGTAGTTTTTGCAAGATTGTTGCAAGCCAAATGACCCCTAAAGGCCTTTCTTTGTAGTAGTGTTTGGATAATCTACATCTCTAACAATAATGGATGTTACTGATTTTGATACGAAAACGAAAGCTTCATGTTTAGGAACTAGGTATACTCAGTAAGAGTTCACAATGTAGTCTTACCATAACCTTATATTGATCATTCCTTATTTCTTTGAAGAATACAAAAATTTTTATGAAGAAAATGATATTTCATGCCTTTGGTGTTCATTAATTTTTGCCCAAAATGAATGGGTGCAAGAATAAATTATTGATCACTCATTCCCACCCCAACTCTTCATACTATCACAAGATCATAATATAGATCTAGAGTAAGACTCAAATCCAATTGAAATATTACCCACCTAAATATGTTAGGCGCAAATATTGAGGAAGGTATGGGAAATGAAAGCAGTTGTTGAAGAAAAAGTTTAAATTGAGTCACATAAGACTATGATTTTTCTATGAAACTAAGTTGCATAAACTTTTACTCTTCCTTGGAGAAACCCTAACAAACAAGGGACTTTGACATTCCCATTTTGTTGCTATACTTTTTACATAAAAGGTGGAAGGACCAAGCATAGAGATATAGGGGAAACACCTCTACGATATGTCCTCATGTGTCTTGGCTAACCTTTTCCTACTACCATGTGAAACATAACCCTTTGGTAATAGTAGTTTCGAATGGATGCTTGGATAACAAACTTTTCACGTTGAATAACAACTAAATGATGTAATCTTTGATACTTATTTCTTCACAGTAAGTGACACCTAAGTTGTAGAACGCTTTTTATGATGACTTCTCTCCTTTTTATTTCCAACTAGAACATTGTCTTATGAAATTATATTCAATGACCTATAAGTGGAAAAATTTCCAGTCCTGGGCAGATATTTCTTCCACTAATTTGTAGTCAAAACCTATGTGAAAATTCAACTTGAATTTTCAAACAAAAGTGAGTTCAAAACTGCAATTCGAAGTCATTTTTAGATATCGATGCATATGAAATGATGATGCTACATAGATATTAAATTTTGATGTTATACAAATAGTTAACAAAATTGATGTTGGGTGTGACATTAAATCTTAGTTTATGTTTTATTCAATATGATACACATTTTAAGAATTTATTCCATAGCATTGGAAATAATGGCTTATTAGCCCCTACCAAGGCAAATATTATAGTGATTGATTTTCCTATTGACCACTATTAGTTTAGCATTGACCAATATAAGTTATAATGTTTAACTCTGGATTTTTTTTTTTTCAATATTATTAAAATAATATTTTTAAACATTTGATTGGACCATAACTTAAAGGTTTTATCGTACAATACAATTCCATATGGATTAATGCCTCATATATTTTGTATGATAATTTATGGATATAATTGCATTATTCATGCTATGATTTTAAGATATTTGTGTAATGATATTTTATTATTAAGCTTTGTAGGAAAACCACCCAAAACTAAAATCCTTGAAAATAGTTCATACTTAGGTCAATAACATATTTAAATTAAAAATGGAGATAAATATGTTTCCAACCATTATTTATACAAGTAATCTAACTAATAGATGAAATGGGCATTTTCCCTCTAGTTAATTTGTCCAAAAAATCTAGTTGAATGTTTTAAAAATCATAATTTTATGTTTTTTAATTTTAAAGTTATAGTGCCTCATGGGACTTTTAGGGTGTTTAATCTATTTATGCATTCAAAAGTGTGTTTTAAACAATAAGAAATCACAATCTCGCTAAAAATTGTATTCCAGCCAAAAAACCCATTTTGTTTATGCAACTCCTTGTTCGATAAGTAGGAAAAATTTCTCCACTTTACATATCAATTTGTTAGTCTCTCTCGAGGCAAGAGTAATTGATTTTCTTGTTGACCATTATTAGTTTAACATTGACAAATGCAAGTCACAATGTTTAACTTTGAAAAATAAATAGGGATAAATTCTAATAGAAACTTCCTTTCTATGTTCCCTGATTAACACTTTCCCATTTCATATTTCCACTCTTCTTGTAATATCAGTTTCCCCTATAACTCTGTCAAATTCCAATCAATTTCAACTCAAGTTGAAATTTGGCTAACCCATCAAGTTATGGGTTAAGGGCTTATGGGTTGTGATAATGGGACCCCTAATCACCTTATCACAATTATTGGGGGTTCCCCTATCAATTTCTCTCATTTCCTTCCCTTTATCCCCACTATACCCTATGCCTTGAGGTCCTGAGGCCCCTTCTCATTTTGTAATGCTAGGATTATAGATATCAGTAAATCATGCTCGAACATCTCACTTCTACCCATCCATGCTACCCTTATGTCCCCTTTCCCAGTTCAATATACTAAAAGATTCCCCTCCCCCAAAATTCTTGAGAATTGAACATTTGGTGGTGGTCATTTAACAACCACCCCTAAAATTTTTAATTATAATAACTTTTAGGGGGGATTTTCCAAAACTACCTCCAAAAGTTACATTGTTGTGACTTTTAAGGGGGGTTGTCAAACAACCCCCCTTAAAGGTCACAAGAATTGAAGTTTTGGAGGTGGTTTTGAACACCCACCCCAAAAAAGAGTCATGAGAATTGAAATTTTAGAGCCGGTTGTTAAATGAATGCCTCCAAATGTTCAATTCTCATGACCTTTCTTTTTTGGAGGGGTGGTTTCAAAAACTGCCTCCAAAAGTTAAATTCTCATCAATTTTAGGGTTTGTAAAAAAAACACCATGAAATATGTATTTTGGGGAAATAATTTAAACCCCCTCTACCCCCAAAAGTGATGAGAAAACACTTTTAGAGGTGGTTGTTAGAAACCCCCTGCCAGAAAAAAGAAATAAAAATAAATAAATAAATAAATAAAATAAAAATAAAATAATATCTCTCTCTCTCTCTCTCTCTCTCTCTCTCTCTCTCTCTCTCTATATATATATATATATATATATATATATATATATATATATATATATAATAAAAAATAAAATATATATACATATAAAATAAAAAATAAAAAAATTAAAATTAAAATTAAAAAAAAAAAAAAAAAAAAAAAAAATTAAAAATAAAACTAAAAATAAAATAAAATTAATTAATTAATTAAAAATTAAAATAAATAAATAAATAAATAAATATTCAATTTTCATGACTTTCGAGGTGGGAGGAGGGGGGTTAAAAGCCACCATGGAAAATATATTTAGGGGAAGTCATTTAAACCAACCCCCGCCCCGCTTCGAAGTTCAATTTTCAATACTTTCTAGGGGGGATTTCAGAAAACCACCATGAAAAATATATTTAGGGGCAATAACTTAAAAACCCACTCAAAAAGTCATGAGAAAGCACTTTTAGAGGTTGTTTTGGCAAGACTGTTGCAACCTAAACTGCCTCTAAAGGCCTTTTTTGTAGTATTGTAGGTTCCAATACATGCCAAGTGCCAAGTATTGGTGCATTATAAGTCCCAAATATTCCTTTGTTACTTCTTTCCTACTTTCCAATAATTGATCTCAAATAACTTTAATATTAAACCATGTTAAACCATGCCAACACATGCCAAATCATACCAAGGCATGTCAACACATGTTAAGCATGCTAAGACTTTCCAAGTACCAATGTGTGTTAGGGAGTGTTATACATGCTATGGAGTGGTAGGGCATGATGAATAGTGCTAAGGTGTGCCAGAGAGTACCAATGCATACCAAGGAGTGTTAGGCAGTACTAGGGCAACAAAAGGGAGAACTGGGTCAAAATGCATGGCAACAAATGAATATGAAGGTGTGCAAGGGAGTGTCAATAAGTGCTAGGGATGCTAAGAAGGGAGTGACATAGTATAATAGGTAGCGATAAGGCATGCTAGGGAAAACCAGGGCATGTTAATAAGTTCCAGAAAGTGTTAGGGAGTTCTAGGGTGTGCTAACATGTGCCAAATAGTTCCAAGGCATGCCAAGACATATCACGTGCTAATGCATGACATGATATGTAGCATTTTAGGGTGTGCCAACATGTGTCAAGGTGTGTCAAGGCAGTAAAAGGGATAACCAAGCTAAAATGAAAAGAAATGAGCACATAATAGGGTTAATAAGTCAGGACTTTATCTTTTTCAAAAGGAGCATGTTGGGCAAACTAACAATAGGTTCCAATGCATTCCAAGTGTTAATGCATAACAAGTGATAATGTATGTCAATTCTTTCCAAGGTGTTACAGGGCATGCTAGGGATTATAGGGCATGCAAACACATGCTTGGGGAGTGTTATGTTGTGCTAGGGGCATGCTAACATGTGCTTGGGTGTCCTACTCATGGCAAGATGTTCTAGGTATCAATATGTTCCAAGACATGTGAGGTGCCAAGGAATGTTAGTTTATGCCAAAGAATGTCAAGGTGTACCAAGATTGATGAGGAGTGCTAGGTGTCTCTCATTACAAGAATTGACTAAGCTTGATTATGTATTAAATAATATGGTTTCTACACACACTAGTGGAAATTCATTTAAATGGAATTCACTAGATAATAACCTAATAGAGATGAATCATATGTTGACTATAGGAAAAATATATTCTCATTACTTGAGGGAAATGATATACACTAATTACTTCTTAAAAAATTGATTTACTTTAACTTCTATGGCCTTGTACACATAATGAAAAAGGCTCCATAACAATGGTATAAATTATTATCTTTTGACAAAAAATATAACAACAGTCACATAGCATCATCAAAAACTCATTGGAATGATCAATGATGATGAAAATTGTTTACCATCACCAAAAGTAACCAAAAAGAGAATTGGTGAGGACCAATAAAACATCATCACTAGAAGCATCACCAAAGAGAGAATTGGTGATGGACCTTTAACAACCCTCACCAAAAGTGTCATTGAAAATGGCTTTGGTGAAAAACCATAAAGGATCGTCACTATATGCACTCACAACAACATTCTTTTAAGGACCATCACCATATGCAATATTGGTGATGAACATTAAAGGTCCATCACAAACATGAGCCTCACCAATGACCTTTTTTGTTGTAGTGAATTCGTTCTAAAGATAAAATATAAAACAATATTTCTTTGTCCCTAGGGTACATTTGCATATAATAAAATGCCTTTTGGCCTTAAAAATGCTAGAGCTACTTTCGAGTAGGCTATGACATATGATTTCCACGCTAACAAACAAATAATTGAGGCTTATTTGGATGATTTATCTACTCACTCTCGCAAGAGATTGGAACATCCAAAGCATCTTTGTTTGGTTTTTGAAAGGTGTCGTCAATATAAAATCTGGTTGAACCCTAGTAAGTGTGTCTTTGTTGTTACATATGGTCGGTTGTTGGGATTCATTATCTATAGTGAAGGGATTCAAGTTGATCCCTTCAAGGTTGAGGCAATACTTTAGTTTCCTCCCCCATCTAATGTTCATCAACTTCAAAGTCTCGAAGGAAAAGCCAACTTTTTAAGGAGTTTTATCATGAATTATGCTAAGATTACAAAAGGCTTGATGTGTTCACTTAAGAAAGGAGTTCCATTATTTTGGGACAAATTCGCCCAATGCTCATTCAAGATTTGAAAAGGCATTGACCTCTACTCACCTATTAATTCCTCTTGATTATAGCAGAGATTTCCTTTTGTACCTAGTGGCGGAAAAATCACCCATAGGTATGGTTTTGGTTTAGGAAGACGATGACCTTAGAGAACATGTGATTTATTATCTAAATCATGTCTTAGTCGGTCCTGAACTTTGATACTCTCAGGTTGAGAAATTGGCTTTAGCAGCAGTACATGTTGTTCAACAACTATGTCATTATATTTTTCTGATAAAAACCATTGTAATTACTAACATCAATCCATTTCAATTTGTCCTAAGTAGGTGAGTGATTGGGGGCAAATATAACAACTAAATTGTAATTTTACAAGAGCTCGATCTCGAGTTCATGTTAGCCAAATCAAAGAAATCTCTAGTTTTTGAAAAATTAATTTCGGAATTTCCTTGTGAGGGAGATTTCACTTGTGAAGAACCATTTCTGGATGAACATATTTTTCTTATCTCCTACCAAAATCCTTGGTATGGGCACATAATTGTATATCTCCATACCTTGAAGTTCCCTCAGTCTTTTTCTATGGATGAATGCCAAAAATTACTTCACCTTACTAAGAGTTATCTGATTATTGGTCATGCCTTATATTGTTGTCATCTTGATTAAATCCTTAGACATTGTTTTACCTTAGAGGAAGTTGACTCATTTTCAAATGACTATCACAGTGGGGCTTGTGGCGGTCATTTGTCTGGGCTTGCAGTAACCTAGAAGATTTTGCGTGCAGGATATTTTTGTACTTTGATTTTCAAAGATTGTATGGAAGCGGTCAAAACATGCCAACCTTGTCAAATATATACGTGGACAATGTGCACTTATCTAGCTCCACTTTTTCCTCTTATTACTGTTGGTCCATTTACCAAGTGGGGAATTTATTTTATGACTTTCCACCCAGCTTCGACTAAGGGACACAAGTATGTTATAATAGCAGTAGACTAATTTAAGAAGGGGGTCAAAGCTATGCTCACTTTCAATAACAATGGTGAGACAACAACACTTTTACTTTTAATCAAGTTATCTCACATTTTGGTATCCCTAAAGAGAATTTCACTAACCATAGTTGTCACTTTCACGCTAAAATGATGTCAAAATTAGCTTTGAAATTGGGATTTTGGTAGGAGAATTTGTCTTCTCAATATCCTCAAGCTAATGGACAAGTTGAATTCGTTAAAAAATCCCTTAATACCATCCTGCAAAGGACGATTAATCAAGCCAAGTCCAACTGACACATCATGCTTTATCCAGCTTTATGGGCATATCGAATGCTTTTAAGACATCCATGGAGTTCACTCCCTTTCAGTTAGTCTATGATTTGGAATCAATCTTTCCTACAGAATGTGAGATTCCATCACTTAAGATGGAAGTCCAACTTCTTCCAGACATGTCAAGTTTAGAAGAATTCCTTTTTCACTTGGAACATATTGATGAGCAACGTTGAGATGATGCCACAGTGAACAAGGCTAATAAGAAAAGGTCTAAAGCTTATATGATAAGTTCATTTGACCAAGGGGTTTCTTTGAAGGTGACCTTATCTTGGTCTACGACTAAGCTAATGACACCTTGGGAATAGAAAATTTCAAACCTATGTGGTACGATCCTTGCATTGTCAAATGGGTCTTGAAGAAGGGTGCCTATGAGTTAATTGATTTTGAAGGGAATGTGATGTCAAAGACCAGAAATGGGCTTTATCTTAAGAAGTATTAGGATTGGGATCTTACTTGAACATTTTCTTTGTTTTGTAAATATTGTATAGTTTTGGTTTTTGTCTGTGAGTATCACGGTGATGACGGTGTTTTCAATATACTTTTTCATGTATCGATGGGTGATTCGATGTATTTAGGATCCGCAAACAGTGCCAATAGGAACACCAAGAATCTAGCTTCCATACCATGGGTAATTCATTATCCATCTGGTTAGTTGTTGATCACAAGAGGCACATGTATTGGTCATGCTTATTATAATATGGTTGAATACATTGTCGTTATCAATTTAATTTCTAAGGCAATATCTTATGGTATTGAATCATTAGTGGTGTACTTAGACTCACAATTGGTGGTGTCTCAGTTAAATAACATTTATCATGTGAGAGATCCTTCATTACATCGTCAATTTCTGAGAGTGATATTATTACAAAGATCATTTAATTTTATCACATTCATTCACATTCCATGATCAGATAATGCATTTTTTGATTCTATAACTAACCAAGCATTGGATTGGCACATCAATCATTCATCAAATTAAATCAAAACATCAAACAATCATATATATATATATATGTGTGTGTGTGTGTGTGTGTGTGTGTGATAAATTCATCCCATGTATTTATAGATATATAAGTTTCAAAAAATATTACAAAATGTGGACAAATGTCCTGCAAAATTAGGGCTTATGCCCGATCATGTCTCTAATCAAAAGACCATTCTATCCAAAATATAAGTTTGAGGGTCTTGCCTTGGGTGAGCCTCTTGGTAGAAGTCCCACCCAATCACATGGTACTCCAACCACCCATCTCTATATGACCTCTGGAAGTTCCTCTACTTCCGCCAATGGAATTTGGCAAGTCAAACTCTCCAAGTTCCTCTGCACTGATCGAAGGAACTTATCGAACTCCGCGGTTGCACCTTTCGTGTCTCTGCCACGATGCCTATGCCTCGGTAGACATTCAAATTTCACTGGTCCCACATATGTACCATGTTCGGTATAATCTTGCTAGGATTTTTGTGTCACGAAAAAAGATTTTGAATTTCTTGAGATTATCCCTAAAAATAATAAAAATAAAATATGTTAAAAAAATTATCAATGTCACCCCATGCAGCCCCCTCGGGAAGTGCTAACTTTGGTTCCCCTCGGAATTCTATCCTTGCATAGGGGTTGTCCTCAATGGCTACAACTTGTTCCTCCCACACTAGAAGAACTCATCATCAAATGTCTCCTGGGTGACTTCGTCTCCACCAAGTCTCCTCATAAATTCTGACCATCTAGCCATCCTAAGATCTTTGGGACTGCTAATGGAAAATGTTACTTTGGGTTGCAATGCAAGGATTCACTCAAAGAAGAATGAGAAGAGAATAGTTCCATAGCCAAAAAATAATTCCTTCCTCTATTGGCAGGTTGTGATTTTCCTCTTCATGTTCACCAAGAGTGTTTTACACTAATCATATACTACTATTACAAGCACACCACTACTAGAAACATCATAGTTCATGAAGCCTGATGCAAAGAAGTTGATCCTGATATCCTGGAAATTGTGAAAAGAATGATCTTTATTGTTAGGTTTGTGATATTATTGATTGGGAATTTTGACCCAACCTCGTCAGTATTTGGTGCACATTACATGACAATGTAATTATCAATGTTTAGGCCCTCGCTAGCCCTACCCTTCAAATTGACCATTTCTCCCCTTTTGGAGAGACCTATAATGAACTGAATATCTTCTACCTCAATTTGTAGTGGCATTTAATCTATGAAGAATTGTTCCTGCCCTGTGTCCCAATAATTTATTAACATCTCTAATAATATGGTTTGGGCTTTCATATTCGACATCATAAAAAACTTGAGCAATCCACAATTTTAATTCCATCCAACAATTCTTGGTCCTCAAAGACTTGGTTATCAACATCAGTGTGTTCCCTTTCTCTCCAATTGCTCTAAATCCTAAAACATTTGGCAATTTCAACCATTAGAAAATTCATTTTTGAATTTGGCTCTACGTTGATGTGTTTTATGTAAAAGACAATCACATAAACACATGACTCTCCTTCTAACAACCCACATATAGGTATTTCTATACACGGCCCAATAGAACCAGACCTGCGTATACATAGATTTGGTTTTGAACTTAATTTAAACAATAAAAAAATCGATTCAATCATTAAAAAAATGATCTAAATGAAAGGGATCATGACCAAGAATTACCTGGAGATTGCGATTTCCAAATCCTTTGGTGAAATCAGTTAAACTTGCTTTCCCAAGTTTTCTCCCAAAACTCTCTCTTCAATACTTGAATGGTAAAAATGAGTTGGGGAAGCTCTAAAACTTTGTTTTATATTTACAAAACTCAAAGCCAATTTTATAAAGTTCATTATTTTAATTTTATGAACCTTTTGACCTTGCTTGAAGTGTTGGGAAGGGCCTTTTTCAGGTTAAGGAAGACTTTTCTTAACACTTAGTGATGCTTTCCTACTATTTTGATTCCACAATCGCTGACCTATCATGGCAGGTATTGTACTCTAAACTGGCATATAGTTTAAGATCATTTTCCATTGCATTTTTCATCTTGACCTCATATTGTGATACTTAGTCACAAGGTGGACCCCACTATGTTGCGATTTTTTAACCCCTCTCACTCGCTATTTTGTAAAATAAAAACATAGTGGTAGAGGCTTTCCTTCCATGGGCTTCCTAGTTAGAACCTCACTGGCACATGTTGCCCATGTTGCAAATCTTCTATAGGCACAGGAGTCCTCTTTAGTCCTACCATGACTTTGTGTTAAAGCCACATTCTTCTTCTTCTCCGCTTTTATTCTGGCTTTATACCCTAGAGGCTCCCATGTGTTGATTTAAACTATTTCATTTCATATTGACCAATTTCACTCATTTTTGGCCTTAAGTCAGCTTCACTAGACTCATATATAATCCACTTTTGACCATGACCTTTCTGCAAGATCAAGTCATGAATTCATTAGCTTTTTTTTACTTGACACCCTTTTTTGTTGAGAGAAAATTCCCCAAGTGTTGATGACCAGTATCTGCCACCTTGCATTGATCATAGGAATGTTCCAGACCCAGGAACTATTGCACTTTCCCTTGACACTTGTTCTCTCCATTATACCATAAGCATTATTTTATTCCTTTTCAGGCTTTATAATATGAAAAAGACAAAAAATTAAATATTCCAAAAACAAGAGTGGGAATGAGACAATTTCTTCATCATTTGATGGAAACAAGTGTTAGTCATGTCGCCCTTAAAATAAGCACTTAAAAATGAGTCTTTCCTCCATCGAGATGGGAATTAGTTTGAATTTAGGGAAGCCAAAACCTTGTCTTTGAGTCATTCCTCCGCCAGTTGGTTAACTCTTCCAATCATATGGAGAGTTTGTTCATGCCTCTTGCATCGCAAACGTATACAAAGTTATCTTATGCTACCATATAGTCACATAAAGTCATGACTCTTGACTCAATTTTGTCAGCCATACCCGATCTGTCAAGTTATTCTCAATGTCACATCAATTACTTAGTCTTTTGCTCATTTCATTTCAGAAGATCCCCATTGACTTCTTACCGACGAGTCTTCTCTTATCGACTTCGAAAAATTGCTCTAAGAGTAGACCTAGAGTCGCATGTTGGACCTATTTACATCATTGATAGATGACCTTGTGCTCAACATTGATCGGTATCATGGGTCTTTGACTAAGTGGTTTCCCTTATGTTCAACGTCAGCGTACATTATCAAACATTGGGATTTTTGCAGTACCTTGGTTTCCATTTGACCCAATTGATGGATTCCTCGCCTCTGTGTCAACTTTCATTATTCTTTGGTTCAGAGGATTTCTTTCATGCACTATCACCCTTTTCTTCATACTGGAAATATACTTCGAGGTGGTTGCTTCATCTTTATTTTTCCGATTCATTCCAAATTATTGGCTTATGGGTTACGCTCATGCTCGGTGATGTGGGATGCCTTAATACCTTCCTTCCAATATATATTTTCCCATTGACTTCAACTCATTTCTCTAGGAACAAGGTCTAGAGTTCTCTTTCAATACCTTAGGTTTTTTTTTTCTAATTTAAGATTTCTTTGATTCTTATCTTGTTGTAATATATTTTCTGGATTCGTTGCATCCATATTGATTTGAAGATTGACATTTCGAACCCTCAACTGAGGTTCATCATCAGGATAAAAGTATGTGGAAAACTGATGAAAACTTAGTGTTTAATAAATAGGGAGATGGTATTAGGGTTTTATAGAAAATGGCCAACAATGAAATTATTTAGAAAGGAATTATGTAATTATTAAATAAATTAAATAAATAAAATGTTTTTTTTCAAAAATTAATAAATGTGTATTTATATATTATGTAATATTATGTTTGAATGTTATATTATCAAATGATAGGAATAATTATTGAATTCTTAAAATTAATTCTTAAAAGTATTTTAATGTGCGATAAGGGGTCTTATAATTTAAGGAAAAATATATATTAGAAAATATATTAAAAAATATAAATAAACTAGAAAGAGAGAGTTAATAATGAGTTTAAGGGGTTACAAATTACAGGATTTGGATTTTAATGTGGGGATCCTATTATTGCTTATGACCCATCATCCTTGTTTAGGTTTTTAGGATGCTTATTTATTTCAATGGCTTCTCTAAATTTTTTGTGGAAATAGTGGTCAATTTTGGTGAGGATGCTTAGTCTCCTTATCTAGCATCTTCTTGCATCTATTAGAGAGGTTATCTTCATGGCTCAGGCTGGACAGATCCAGAGGAAGGCTTTTTCAGTGCCTTTGGTCTGGATCAGGTTGTATCTATCATGTACTTACTGTTATTCATCAATAAAGAAACTCATGTATAAATTGATATTTATGATGACCTAACATAGTCTTATGCATGTAATTTTAATTATATGTTCTATCTATGATCATGTGATTGATTTGCAGGTTTTCACACTTTGGAGGAAGCAGAGGGTTTGGAACCTACAAGAACATCTTCAAATGTAGGACCCTCGAGTACGTTCTTGATTCAAACTTTAATAATTCAAATTTTTACATGTTGGATTGAGTGTTATTTGTTTATTTATATACTCTTCTCTGTTGAGTTTTTCAACCCTTGCCTTAGAGATTATTCCCCAACAATAGTGATGATGTACAAATCAGGTTTAGGAAGATACCGCACCCATGGAATCCACCATTAATCACAGAACAAGTGGAGGACAAACCCTCATCTCCTGAAGTGAAACGTAATCATGAAGGAAAAGAGGAGTGCATGTATACTATAAGCCCTGAAGTAGTAGAAGAGCCACAAGTGGTTGTCTCTAGCCAAACTAATAGCCAATATGTTAGTTCTCCATATCTAGAAAGGTTGGAAATAGTTAAGAAAACCCCACAACCTGAGTTCAATTTATTAGAGGAGCTTCAGAATTTGTGCGTAAAGGTTCCACTATTACAAGCAATAAGAGATGTGCCAATTTATGCCAAAATTGTTTAAGATTTGTGTCTTAGAAATCTAGGGAGAAAGCCCAAGTATACACCTACTATTCATGGTTTGGGTAAATTATCTAATTTAATTATGGGGGGGATGCAGTTGTCAAATATGATGATCTCAGAAATCCCACTATCACTGTCCATATCCAAATCAAAAAAATTCAAATACATTAATGGATTTAGGGGTGTGTATTAACATCATGACCAAGGGGCTGAAAGGAGAGCGAGGGATCGGGAGCAGCGAACTAGGGTTTTTACAACTCGTCCTAGGATTTCTGCAGCCCCTGCTATGGTAGGCTCCACTGACATAGCTCAGCCTTGACAGAACCTGGGCGGATCGGAGGTCTCGTGGTCCTGCCATAGTGCGAAGGAACATGTAGCCCCCTCAAGGGGAGGGCGATGCACCTCCCCCAAAAAACGATAGCCAAAAGTAGCGAATTAAAGATACTGACAAGGAAGACAGACAGAATGAGGACAATAGGAACAGTAGCAAGCAACAGGACAATGAACAAGATCAGAAAGACAAAACCAAAGCAAGTTCCTCCACATGTAGATCGGTGGCTACTCATAGGCCAAAAGTGGAATTTCCCAGTCATCGAATCAATGCCAGAATACAGTTTATGAGGGATGATGTGTTGATTGGCAAGTTTATTGGAATATGGCCAACGGAGAAAGCGCTAAGGAGCTGGATAAATTCCAAATGGAACCCAAAGGGCCACATCACTCTGCATCTAGGACCGAAGGGGTTTTTTACGGCTGTTTTCAACTGCTTGGAAGATCGCAACAGGATTCTGGATGGGGGTCCTTACTTCTTCAATTCTGCAGGTCTATATCTCAAAGGGTGGGTTGAACGCTTCAATCCAGACAAGGAAGAACTCAGCTATGCTCCTGTCTGGATAAGGCTGTATTCGCTCCCATGGGAATACTGGGAAGAGAGCTCCCTCCAGGAGATTGGAAATGCTCTGGGCAAATTCGTCAAGGCTGCAGGGGAAACAAAATTATGCAGATACACATCATATGCCCAGATCTGCATCTATATGGACCTCAAGCAAGCCTTGCCAGATACGGTAAGTCTCTTCCATGAAGATATTGAATGGATTCAGCTAATAGATTATGAGCATGTACCGTTTAGATGCAGGAAATGCCATGACCTAGGACACCTCTACAGAGATTGTCCTCTGAACAGGAAACCCCCTCCTCAAATGGACTCAGACAATCAGGTGTCTGACGGATTTACCAAAGTGGTAAACCGCAGAAGAGGGCATAAGAAATTGACAGCCAATACCAAGACCAATCAAGTTAACATGTCAAAACCTTCTACGAGAAACAACTTTGCTACTCTGGCCAGTAATGATGGGCAAGATTCTGATAATGTACCTCAAAATGACAAGGAAACCAGCAAAGAGCAGCTGGATGGGACTTCACTGCAGCCAGGGGAAAACTTATTCGAAAAATTAGCCCATAACTCCCAAACCAAAACTCAGGCCTGGAGCTTTCAAGGAATGGAAGTCGATAATCCTGAACCCAGTACAAAGGCGTTGAAGGAAAGAGAGGAAGACTATCAAGAACCCAAGATCATGGAGGAAGACCTTGAGAATATTGATATTGGTGAACTGGATATTCTAGGACTCGAGCAGGCATGCAAGACAGGAAACTTTGACAAAATACCAGACCGGCAAGTGGACAACCTGGTGGAGGTCCTCAATCGCGCACAAAAGAAGTACTCTCTAGGAGTCCAGATTGGAAGTCAATGGAATCAAAAGTTCATCACCAAAGACAACAAGAAGCGAGGAAGAAAAACCACCCTCGAAAGAACCATCAAGATAGGCGAAGTGCTAGTTGAGTCAGGTAGATATGCCAAGCTGACCAAGTACTTCAATGTCAATCCCAACCCTTCTCAATGAAGCTGATATCATGCAATATTAGGGGGCTCAATAGCCCAAGGAAAGGTAGACTACTAAAAAATATGCTCATGTAGGAAAAACCAAATATACTCTTTTTGCAAGAAACAAAATGTAACTCAACAGTCTTGGAAAAAATAGCAGCGAAAGCCTGGCCAGGAGGGCTAGTAACAGTTGTTGATGCTCAAGGGGTGTCGGGAGGACTGGCTATTCTCTGGGATGCACGAGTAATTCAACTCGACAATATACATGCAAACAAGAACTTCATCCAAGCAATTTTTCATATAATCGGCACCAATACCCATGGCCATATGACTAATGTGTATTTCCCTCAGGAAACCTTACACAAAGCTGAAATCTTGGATACCTTATCGGAGCTTAACTCAAATAGGCTATACCCGCTTTGGATATCTGGAGGTGATTTTAACATGATATCAAGAATGGAGGAAAAGCAGGGAGGCAGAAGCAGGAGAAAGAGAGATGGAAACATTCTAAAGGACTTTATTCAAAACAACTGGCTCGTAGATCTACCTTCTAATAATGGCATGTTCACATGGAACAACAAAAGAGATGGACTGCAACAAATAGCTTCACGTCTCGATAGATTTCTAATATCAGACAATGCAACTCACCTGGGTGGGGAATTCATTGCTTCCATCCTTCCAGTATCAGGCTCTGATCACTGGCCCATAGCTCTCCAATGGAACCGTCCAGGCAACAGTATCAGGCGTCCCTTCCGGTTTGAGGCTTTTTGGTTAACTCATCCGGATTTCAATGAATTTGTTAGATCAACTTGGCTCAAGTTTAATCCCTCTAGTGGTACTAAGATGTCTATATTCCAGTGGAAACTAAAGCACCTTAAAGGAGAAATTAAACACTGGAATCATACCACTTTTGGCAATATTTTCAAAGCACAGGCAGCCCTCAATCAAGAAATGAAGAATGTTCAGCAAAGGATCATTATAGAAGGACGCTCTGAGGAACTTGTAAAGCAGGAACAAGCTATCGAATCCCAAATCCTAGATAGAGCACAACAGGAGGAAACTCTTTGGAGGCAGAAATCGAGGGTCAAATGGCTTAAGGATGGGGAAAAAAATACGAAATTCTTTCACAAGACCACAGTGCAATGCAGAATGAATAATTAAATTTCCCACATCAAAAACGAGCAGGGAGACAGAATTGAGATGCATGAAGGCATTGAAGATGAGTTTCTCAGATACTTCAAAAAAGCTCATCAAGAACCCAGCATAGATAGAATGTCTGCTATAAACAAAGTTCTAAGGAACATTCCAAAACTTATTACAGAAGAGCATAATCTTCTTCTCCTTAAGCCCACAAGCCTGCAGGAAGTTGAAAATGTTGTGCATTAGTTGAAAGTAGGGAAAGCACCGAGTCCGGATGGATTCACCTCCAATTTTTTTCATAACTTTTGGGATCTATTAAATTGGAAGTCTGGCAAGTTGTTGAAGAATCTCACACTTTACGATGGATGTACCCAGGGTTGAATACAACCTTCATTACTTTAATCCCCAAGGAAGAGGAATACAATACTCCAGACAAGTACAGACCGATTGCTCTCTGCAACATCATTTACAAGATTGTCTCAAAAGTTATAGCTACCAGGCTGAAACCTCTGCTCCCTCTCATTATCTCGCCCGAGAAATCTGGTTATGTAGAAGGTCGGCAGATAATGGATGGTATTATTTTAACTCATGAAATAATCCACTCTTTGAAGCAAACAAAAAAACCAGGTATGTTGCTTAAAATCGATTTGTCTAAAGCTTTTGATAGTATCAGCTGGGTTTACATTCAAAAAATCCTAACTGCCTTTGGCTTTGCCCCTGCCTGGGTTAGATGGATTGCAAATCTTTTGTCTTCCTCATTCTTTTCTGTGCTTATCAATGGTATCCCTTCGCCCACGTTCTGTCCTTCCAGGGGTATCAAGCAGGGAGATCCCCTTTCACCTTTTCTTTTTGTTATTATGGTAGAAGGGCTAGGTCGAAGCCTAAAATCTTCTCTACTCTCCCAACGTCTCAAAGGTCTATCTTTTTGTAATTCTCCTACCTATTCCCACTAGCAATTCGTGGACGATAACATGCTTTTTGGTCACCCCTCAGTTCAAGAAGCTCGCCTTCTCAAAGCCCTCCTAGCGAACTTCTCTGAAGCTTCAGGAGCCCTTATCAATCGTGTCAAATCTCAAATCTTTTTCTTTAATACCCCAACTCCCATTCAAAGAGACATAGCCCATATTCTTTATTTTACCATTGCATCCCTTCCCTCCAAATACCTGGGAGCTCCCTTAATAGCTTCGGCCCTCAAGAACTCCTCTTGGAAAGACCTGTTAGAAAAGCTAGAAGCGAGGCTCTTCCTCTGGACTCACAGAGCTCTTAACATGGCCAGTAGACTTGTTCTCATTAAATTTGTTCTTCACTCCATGCCCTTGTATCTTCTCTCTATTCTAGCAGCTCCTAAATGTGTTCTCAAGGATATAAAGAATCTCCAGCGCAACTTCTTATGGGGAAGTTCAGGCCCTAATCGAAAGTGGGCTCTGGTCAAATGGGACAATGTGTGTCTTCCGAAAAAGGCTGGTGGTATTGGACTAAGAGATCCAGGGCACAGTAATAAGGTAATGGGAGCTAAAATTTGGTGGAGATGGCTCTCAAATCCTAACACCCCCTGGGCCTCCCTTTGGATAGCAAAATATGCGAACAATAGCCCTATTGGAGAAAGAATTTGAATGTTAGAAATAAGCACAGGCTCTGTAATTTGGAATTAGGCCATTCAACATAGGGATCTAATACAACAGCATAGTTTCTGGGAAGTTAAGAATGGCAACACAGCAAGATTTTTGGAAGACTCCTGGTAGCAGCTCCCAAAAATCAAGGACACTCTCTTTGACCTTCCCCTACTAGAGCAAGACATAAATCAGCTAGAAAAGGTCAATCAGTTCTGGGACCCTTCCTCCACACAAGGATACAGATGATGGATGGATGCCAAAAAAATTTTGTTGCATGGCTCTGAGCAAACTCAGCTCACTCTCTCTTCAAAATTACAAAAGCAGCAAATCCTCTTCTCAGAAGGATCGGACATTCTCAAATGGGGATATGAAGAGAAAGGCATTTTCACCACAAGGGAAGCATATAAGCTAATTATCAAGGAAAGGATAATCAAAGAAACCTTATGGGATAAAATCTGGCATTCCTCCAACTGGCCGAAGGTGTCTACATTTTTGTGGCTCCTATGTCAGAATAAAATTCTCACATGGGATAACCTCAGAAAAAGGAGCTTCTATGGCCCATATATATGTCTTAACTGTAAGCAAGCAGAGGAATCAGCTATACATCTAATGCAAACCTGTCAAATAGGACGGAAGCTGTGGGAAAAGGTTACCTTCCGATGCCAAAAAGAAGGCAGAGTGCATGGGGATATTAAGGCTACTATTCGTAATTGGAGTCAAGAGCCATATCAAGCAAACTCCTAAACACACTTTGGCAGCTTATTCCTGGTCTACTGATGTGGAACATCTGGAAGGAGCGGAATCAAAGATTTTTTAAGGATCAATCAATGTCTATAGAGCAGATCTAGACCAGATTACACCAGAACATTAAAGAGACTCTATCTATTAAAGCCTGGTCCTAAGAAGATTTTCCAACACTGGCGCAGGAACAATCTGTCTGGGCCAACTGGAAGATACATTTAACTCAAAAGCCTACTCTTAAAGACAATCCTACTAAGAGTAAACAAAGGCCAACAAAATGGACTCCGCCGCCTAGCAATATATTCCAACTCAACTTTGACAGAGCTTCAAAGGGTAATCCAGGAAAAGCAGGTTATGGGGGAGTCTTCAGGGATCATTATGGCATTCCTCAACTCATCTTTCTCAGCTCAAAAGGTTGGGACTCCAACAACTCAGCGGAATTGGAAGGATTATGGCGAGGTCTCACCCTTGCTCAGGACAAAATCTTTTTTTCGCTTATCATAGAAGGGGATTCGCAAATCATCATAAACATGGTCACAAAACTAATGCAAGGATCCCCTATACATAAGGTCAGTAGCAGTTGGAGAATGGCTCAAAGGCTCAAGCTAATAGACAAATGGCTTTCTCAACATCAAGCAATTTCTTTCAAACACACTAAGTGGGAAGGAAATAAGCTGGCTGATTTTCTTGCTAATATAGGAGTGGAAATTGGGGTAGATCTCTTTGTAGGTTCAATCTCTAGCATAGCCTCAGAGGATCAACTCTCTGATTTCCATAATATCGTGAAGGATGATATGATTCAGGAGGATGATACACACCCGGATGTGGGTGTTACTGCTGTGCATTTATGAGGTTTTATTCCTCGCAGGTAGCTGTCCCTGCACCTGGCTCACGGACGAGGATCGCACATTTCCATGGTCTGCAATATCAATTGGACAGAGTATAGAATTATGGTCGCACAGTTTGTCTTCAATGTGCGCTTGGTTCGAGAGACAATGTTCGATGTTTTATTGATGGCCTGGTGTCTGGTTTACACCATTGCCCTCGGCTCTTTCCACATCTGCCTGATTTTCTTCCCACACCCCTATTTCGTTCAGGTAGTTTGGAAGCTCGCTTGGATTCTAAGTCTTACCTGGTTTGTCTGCGCTCAGTCCTTCCCCCTTTGGCTCTGCCATTTTCCCTTACCTGGTTTCTCTGATAATTCGAAGATGCCTCGCCATCGTGGAGTCTCTCGTCGTGGAGGCAATACTGGTAATCGAGGCAGGGCCTCTCATTCTGCTCCTCAGAACATTGTCCCTATTGCTTCTGCCTCCCCATCCTCTCTGCCCTCTAGCCATGCTAGACCTCTCCCGCACAACTGTTACCGGGAAAAGTGTCTATTTAGAACTGCTCTATCCCACTAAGTGTTATAGACATTTTTGTGCCTTACAGCTCTAAGCATGAAATTTCCATAAATCAAGGGATCCTAAGTCCCTAAAAGTGTTGTTCCGGCCCCTAAAGGAACAAGGTCAACAAATCACAGCTTCTCCCAGAAGTTCTCCACCAGAAACTGCTCAGAACTAGTCAAATCAGGATCATTTCAGCTGCTCCACTAGCTAGATGCGTTGCAAAGCACCCAAATACACTAGCTAGGTGTGTTGCAATGCACCTAAATGCACTACCAGGGTGCGTTGAGCGGGAAATGACAAGTGGCAGAGTCATTCCACGAGGTGGAGAGACAATGGAAGCTTCCAGAATCTTTCCCAATGACACTTGCCTCACTGAATTCGACCAGTGATGAGTAAGAGGCTCTCAGTCTCCAAGTGGAAGCAAGAACTGACAGAGAGAAGCCACTAATAAATTCATGAGTTGACTCATCCTCTTTGCATACATCTATATATGGATCCCTCACCAAGAGATCCAGGGGGCTGGAATTTTGTACATTGCAGAGAATTGTTGTTGGTTTTGAGATAGATATCAGAGTATTGGGTGATTTATGCTCTGTTGGAGGTGAAGAGGGGATTCTATGCTGGGAGGTTGATGCTGGATCAGGAATCATCGGTTGTAACTCCTCCTGGATCTTCTTGTTTTATCAATAAAACTATTTGAGTTTCTCCTACATGCTTGTATATCATTGATGTTTGTTATATTTGTATGTTTAGCTTAAATCTGATCCTAAGCTATTTATGAACATAAATCCATGTCTTTGTGTAGTTTCTTTCTTCTATGATCTTACAGGAACTTGGTGAAGCTGGGCAAGTAAGGGAGCAGGTAGCTGGAAGCTGTCAAAGAGGTGAGAGATTGGATCAAAGGACTAGCGCAAGACACAGGTTGGTTCATCCTATTCCTCTTCGTTTATAGTTCATAAAGGAGAATACGAAAGTAGTTTTCCCTGTTTGTTTCTAAGGTCACTATCACACCTCAGTGGGATAGGGTCATTCTGAATAGACACTTTTCCCGTTAACAAAATGGCGACTCCACTGGGGATCGTGTCTAGTTAGTTTGTTTGTGTTTCTCTTGTTGTTTGTTTCATAAACTTAGAAGTAGCGAATCGAACTGCATTTGCCATTAACAAATGCAAAGTAGACATCTGCTACTTCAATCCATTCACTGGATCTATTTATGATTTGAACAGCTATATCACAAATGATCTGATTACCCTTTGTGATAGCTCTTAAACCTCTTTTAAATCAACCCTCTGATTGTGCATTACTGATTGCTTTTACTCGGCCAAAAACCATAGATTAAACTGCAAACCGTGACCCAGAACCCGGATAGAATTCTCGTTTCTGCCCCAGCGCAGGCTCTGTGAAGATATTCTGCATTTCAGCGCAGTTCCCGAGAGGGCAACCTGCGTTGTAATCTAGTTTCTCTGTGTACCAGGTGCGTTGATCAGCTTAGCCCTGTGCAGCTGAGGTTCTTTGCTCATTTTTTCCAGTTTTGCCTCTAATTTTTGCAGCCTGTGATCAGTGTGTGTGTCTGTTTAAAAGCCCCTTTTCTTTGCCTTAATTCTGCCTCAGTTGTATAAAAGAAACTGTATTTGTTTTTGTGTGTTTGATGCATCATTTACAGTTTCCCATTGCAAAAGTAGAATAGTCATACTGTCGTCCTTTGATTTAGATCTGTCGTAAGTGTCGATTTTGATCTTAGGAGAAAGTTTATTTGTTATTGACAGTTGATTATGCTTTTACTTTTGCCTTTGGCTTGAATTTGTGAATTTCTAGTGTCGAAACAAGTGTTTATTTCAAAATCATAAAGTGTCGTAATCGTCTCTACCTTTTGATTTCGAAAAGAAGCTTGTTTGTGTTTTTCACTTGAAAACAAATTCAAATTTGTACAACAACTTTCTTTTTAGGCATCAATATTAAGAAAGTGAAAAAAAAATACATGCACATGTGCATTTTCATATTGACAGTTTGTTTGGCTTGATTTACGAAAAGTGCATTTACAGTGTGTTCTTTGCTCTTTGAGAAAAGATAGTGTCTTTCTTTTCCCCTTGTAGCTAGGATTTTCATTGCTGAAAAGAGATAAAAGCTTGCTTATCATCTTTGGATTGCATTTTAGGAATTACATCTACATCTCGTGGTGAACCCAAAAGGCAAACTTTCATAAAGAAAGGATGTGGGGCAAAAATCTAAAAGTTGTCGTTTTTATATGAGACATTCTTATCATATGACTGGATTAATCGAGCAGTTTTAGCACATAGTTCAAGCTCGTTAAAAAATAAACATAAGACCGAGCAAATGTTTCCACCCGTGTTTAAGCTCCTTAAAAAATGAACTATCCCCCGGTAAATAACCACCGTGAATGAAGCATTTTCAGCCATTAAAGCCTTGGTCGTGTTTGCACCGTCACCTCCACTTTTCCATTGGCCAATCATTCACCTCCATTTGATTGTTTACCCATTTTGAGGAACAGCTGCGAAGAGTGATTTCACTAGCCATCCTTGTGACACTGCCATGATTGGAAAATTCCAAACCTTACCTGGAATCAGCTGCTACCCATTTTATCACTCGTTCCTCAAAAGACGAGTCTTCTTTAAGCTCTTTTCAACTGACTCATAAAATATGAAAAGATTGCCGAGTTTTGGCCTTCCAGCTTGTTAAAGCGACAAGAAGTGCTATCCCTCCTCTAGATTTTAATCTTTTTGGACCTGAGGGATTATTGCACAAAAAGATCGAGCGCTTGTTTTGTTCGGCTCGTTAAAACTATCGAAAATTCATCCCTTCTGTATTGTTTTATACTTTTTCGGACTTAAGGGATTAGATGACGAAAAAGGAATTTTGGAGTTACCTTTACGTACCTTTTAAGACTCTCTAAAAATGAAAAGGACCGAGTTATCTTTGTCGTTAGACTCGTTAAAAAGATTAATAGCGACAAACTTGTCTTTAGGCGAGAACGAGTTTCACTATCGCTAGGCTCGTTAAAACATAGCAATGGGTTTGCCCAAAGGGAAGATTATAGAGCAAGCATATGTTATCCTCCTCAAGCTTGACAAAAATAAAGAGGTACTGGTCAGCAATGACTAGGGAAAAATTGGGAAGAAAACTCAAAGAAACTTTATTGGTAGCAAGTCGCTCTTGAACATGACACTTCCACTCCGTGCCTGAGTCGGGTTGGGTTGTTTCATTCACCGGTCACATCACCATGGTCACACCATACCATCCACATTTGGGGTAAATGCTACCAATCCATCACATAAGTGTCGCCGACATGTTCAAGAGAAGTCATCCAGAGAAGTCACCCGTGTCCCATCCACTACCATACATTATACCTCATTCTTTCATGACCGCCACCCTGAACCGTATATCACCAGATCGTTTTCACCTCCATCAAAATCATTTGCTCCATTCCGTGTCATTGATGTGGGATTCATTAAGGCCCTCCTTTGACGGATCGCTTCTTGTCGACATCAGCTCATTATCCAAGAAGTTGATCTAGGAACACCCCATCCAGTACTTTGAAGCTTGCATGCCTCAATGGCAAGTTTCTCACTTCCGGCGACAGGTATACATCAATGACCTTCGACCGAAAGATTTTGCGTGGTGTTCGACGCCAAGTACTTTATTCACACCACGTGAATTGTACTGCAGTACCTTGAGGGTCATTTTCATTATCGGTGATTCCTCTCGTGCTTGTTAACAGTTTACATCATTGACTGGTAATCAAGCGATGTCTTTCCATGTTCGACTTCAAAACATTTCTCACATGGATCGACTTGTACTTCGAGTGAAGATCGGACGAGATTGAAGACCCTGGATCTAGTTTCATCCATCCGGGCTATGATATATATTCAAGAAAAATAAAGACATTGAAATGTACAGCATTGCAGCACAGATAATCATCCTACCAAAAGGATGATGACTCTATCAGAATCATCAGTCTACCATCAGACGATTGTCTGTCCTATGTACATGAAAATGAATTTATAAAGCTGAGCATGGGAATGCCCGCCTCAGCTAGATCATGAAAACAGTATGAAGATAATGTATTGTATTGTATCTTATTACAGGTCTCCTCCCAGCATTGAAAGAACTTCAGATCCTCCTAATAAAGCATTTCACCCGATAAACGGCCTCATACTTTAGGGGGCAACTGTTATAGACATTTTTGTGCCTTACAGCTCTAAGCATGAAATGTCCATAAACCAAGGGATCCTAAGTCCCTAAAAGTGTTGTTCCGGCCCCTAAAGGAACAAGGTCAACAAATCACAGCTTCTCCCAGAAGTTCTCCACCAGAAACTGCTCAGAACTAGTCAAATCAGGATCATTTCAGCTGCTCCACTAGCTAGCTGCGTTGCAAAGCACCCAAATACACTAGCCAGGTGCATTGCAACGCACCTAAATGCACTACCAGGGTGCGTTGAGCGGGAAATGACAAGTGGCAGAGTCATTCCACGAGGTGGAGAGACAATGGAAGCTTCCAGAATCTTTCCCAATGACACTTGCCTCACTGAATTCGACCAGTGATGAGTAAGAGGCTCTCAGTCTCCAAGTGGAAGCAAGAACTGACAGAGAGAAGCCACTAATCAATTCATGAGCTGACTCATCCTCTTTGCATACATCTATATATGGATCCCTCACCAAGAGATCCAGGGGGTTGGAATTTTGTACATTGCAGAGAATTGCTGTTGGTTTTGAGATAGATATCAGAGTATTGGGTGATTTATGCTTTGTTGGAGGTGAAGAGAGGATTCTATGCTGGGAGGTTGATGCTGGATCAGGAATCATCGGTTGTAACTCCTCCTGGATCTTCTTGTTTTATCAATAAAAATATTTGAGTTTCTCCTACATGCTTGTATATCATTGATGTTTGTTATATTTGTATGTTTAGCTTAAATCTGATCCTAAGCTATTTATGAACATAAATCCATGTCTTTGTGTAGTTTCTTTCTTCTGTGATCTTACAGGAACTTGGTGAAGCTGGGCAAGTAAGGGAGCAGGTAGCTGGAAGCTGTCAAAGAGGTGAGAGATTGGATCAAAGGACTAGCGCAAGACACAGGTTGGTTCATCCTATTCCTCTTCGTTTATAGTTCATAAAGGAGAATATGAAAGTAGTTTTCCCTGTTTGTTTCTGAGGTCACTGTCACACCTCAGTGGGATAGGTTCGTTCTGAATAGACACTTTTCCCATTAACACTAAGGTGTAACAGCTGCCTTAGAAACAAACAGAGAAAAAAAAACTACTTTTGTATTTCCTTTATGAACTATAGATAGAGAGGAATAGAAAGAACCAACCTGTGTCTTGCGCTAATCCTTTGATCCAATCCCTCTCTTCTTTGATAGTCTCCAGCTACCTGCTCCCTTACTTGCCCAACTTCACGAAGTGCCTATAAGATCACAGAAGAAGAGCACTATACAAAGACATAGATCTATATTCATAAACTACTTAGGATCAGATTTAAGTTAACCATACAAAATGTAACAAGCATCAATGATACAAAAGCATGGAGGAAAACTCAAATAGTTTTTATTGATAAACAAGAAAATATCCAGGAGGAGTTACAACCAGTGATTTCGACCCAGCATCAACCTCCCAGCAAAGAAGCCCCTCTTCACCTCAAACAAAGCATAAATCACCCAACAATCTGATGTTTGTCTCTAGAAACCAACATCAATTCCTTACAATATGCAAAATTCCAGCCTCTGGATCTCTGGGATGAGGGATCCATATATAGATATCTGTAAGGAGGATGAGTTAGCTTGTGATTTGATTAGTGTCTTCTCTCTGTCAGTTCTTGCTTCCACTTGGAGACTGAAGGCCTCTTACTCATCCTTGGTCGAATTCAGTGAGGCAAGTGTCACAGGAGAAGATTCTGGAAGCTTCCATTGTCTCTCCACCTCGCAGAATGACACTGCCATTTGTCATTTCTCGCCCATCGCACCCCACAAAAGGGACTTTTGAAATGCAATGCACCTTCACAGTGTATTTAGGTGCAATGCAACGCACCTAGCCAGTGGAGTAGCTGAAATGATCCTGTCTTGACCAATTCTGAGCAGTTTCTGGTGGAGAACATCTGGGAGAAGCTGTAATCTGTTGACCTTGTTCCTTTAGGGGTTAGAACAACACTTTTAGGGACTTACGAGCCCTTGGTTTATGGAAATTTCATGCTTGGAGTTGTAGGGCACAAAAATGTCTATAACAGTTGCCCCCTAAAGTATGAGGCCGTTAACCTTTTGGTGTTGGATGAAATGCTTTATTCTGAGGATCCAAAGTTATTTCAATGCTGGGAGGAGACCTGTAATAAGATACAATACAATACATTATCTTCATACTGTTTTCATGATCTAGCTGAGGTGGGCATTCCCATGCTCAGCTTTATAAATTCATTTCCATGTACATAGGACAGACAATCGTCTGAGTGTAGACTGATGATTCTGGTAGAGCCATCGTCCTTTTGAGTGGATGATTATCTGTGCAGCAATGATGTACATTTAATGTCTTTATTTCCCTGAATATATATCGCAGCCCGGATGGATGAAACTAGATCCGAGGTCTTCAATCTCGCCCGATCTTCACTCGAAGTACAAGTCAATCCATGTGAGAAATGTTCTGAAGTCGAACATGGAAAGACATCGCTTGATTACCAGTCAATGATGTAAATTGTTAACAAGCGCGAGAGGAATCATCGATAATGATAATGATCCTCAAGGTACTGTAGTACAATTCACGTGGTGTGAATAAAGGACTTGGCGTCGAACACCACGCAAAATCTTTCGGTCGAAGGCCATTGATGTAAACCTGTCGCCAGAAGTGAGAAACTTGCCATTGAGGCATGCAAGCTTCAAAGTACTGAATGGGGTGTTCCTAGATCAACTTCTTGGATAATGAGATGATGTTGATAATAAGTGATCTGTCACAGGAGGGCCTTAATGAATCCCACATCAATGACACGGAACGGAGCAAATGATTTTGATGGAGGTTAAAACGATCTGGTGATATAAGGTTCAGGGTGGCGGTCATGAAAGAATGGAGTATAATGTATGGTAGTGAGTGAGACACAGGTGAATTCTCTGAATGACTTCTCTTGAACATGTCGGCGACACTGATGTGATGGATTGGTAGCATTAACCCCAAATGTGGATGGTATGGCATGACCATGGTGATGTGACTGGTGAATGAAACAACCCAACCCGACTCGGACACGGAGTGGAAGTGTCATGTTCAAGAGTGACTTGCTACCAACAAAGTTTCTTTGAGTTTTCTTCCCAATTTTTCCCCAGTCATTGCTGACCAGTACCTCTTTATTTTTGTCAAGCTTGAGGAGGATAACATATGCTTGTTCTATAATTTTCCCTTCGGGAAAACCCATCGCTATGTTTTAACGAGCCTAGCGATAGTGAAACTCGTTCTCGTCTATAGACAAGTTTGTCGCTATTAATCTTTTTAACGAGTTTAACGACAAAGATAACTCGGTCCTTTTCAATTTTAGAGAGTTTTAAAAGGAACGTAAAGTAAACTCCAAAATTCCTTTTTCGTCATCTAATCCCTTAAGTCCGAAAAAATATAAAACAATACAGAAGGGATGAATTTTCGATAGTTTTAACGAGCCAAACAAAACAAGCGCTCGATCTTTTTGTGTAATAATCCCTCAGGTCCAAAAATATTAAAATCTAGAGGAGGGATAGCACTTCCTGTCCCTTTAACGAGCTAGAAAGGCCAAGGACTCGGCAATCTTTTCATATTTTACGAGTCAGTTGAAAAGAGCTTAAAGGAGACTCGTCTTTTGAGGAACGAGTGATAAAACGGGTAGCAGCTGATTCCAGGTAAGGTTTGGAATTTTCCAATCACGGTAGTGTCACAAGGATGGCTAGTGAAATCACTCTTCGCAGCTGTTCCTCAAAATGGGTAAACAATCAAATGGAGGTGAATGATTGGCCAATGAAAAAGTGGAGGTGATAGTGCAAACACAACCAAGGCTTTAACGGCTGAAGTACTACATTCACGATGGTTATTTACCGGGGAATAGTTCATTTTTTAATGAGCTTAAACGCGGGTGGAAACATTTGCTCATGTCTTATGTTTATTTTTTAACGAGCTTGAACTATGTGCTAAAACTGCTCGATTAATCCAGTCGTATGATAAGAATGTCTCATATAAAAACAGAAACTTTTAGAGTTTTGCCCCACATCCTTTCTTTATGCAAGTTAGGAGACGACCAATCCTACGAGTTTAAAGGGTTAGAGGTCCTATAAATTTAAAAAATAAATAGTCGCTCTTCGCTTGCACTCCAAAAGGTTTGCATGCCCCCAGGTATAAAACAGAGTTTCAAGGTTACCCCTTCTTCAGTCCGTTAAAACATTTTTTTTACCGAGAGAGGCCTACCTCTTACAGGTTACCCAAAGATTGTTCTATTCACAGCGCAAACAAAACACTTCTTCAGCAATGTCTACTGAAATAGACAAAGGTGAGCGGATGGTATGGTGTGACCATCCCTGACATAACTTTGACAAGAGGATCTTGTTCCAGTCCAACTCCCCCTTCCAATCACAGATGGGAGTACGAAGGTCATATTCTCTTGTGGAAACCTACCTTATACCCGAAGTTTTCCTGCCGAAGCAAACCAGGATGCATGCCCCTTGGGTTTCAGTCATGTCCCCACGAATCACTCGCACTCATCGGGTGGACGGACTGGAGATTGAGACATTTCTTGCATGAAAAGACCATTCAGGGATGGTATATGACTATTTGCTATGCGTGATCCAGGAAATGAAAGCTGGTCTACAAGCTTGACCACTCTTCCTTCGTGCGGAAAACACATTACTCTAAAGAGTGAGGAGACAATTGATCCCATGCAATAAATATAGTCTCGTCCAAGGAGTAGATTGTAATCCAGGGGTCCTTGAACTACCATCACGTTCATGTGAACGGTTTTCCCTCTCAATGTTATGGGCACATTGGGAAGGATCCCTAACGGTCGACTGGTTCCTTTATCAAAGCCTGTCAGATTTCTCATCTCAGGCAAAAGCGATGGCGAACCAAGCGCTTTCCAAGTAATTGAGGAAAGGATACTCACAGAAGCCCCCTCATCTATGATGGTACCAGCCATAACCATTCTATATATTTGAACAATAATTCGGAATGGTACACTAGCTGGTAAACGGGGTCTGCCTAGTTGATTCCAGTCGAAGGAGACAACTAGGTTGCTTGGAGGTGGGACCGAATAGACGGCTGGGTACGACTCTGAAGAACTTCCTTCCTGTGGTAAAGGAACGGGTAAATTACCCCCATGTTCGTTGGAGTCTGTGCTTATGAAGAGAATTTGGACAGTGTCATCCTTGTTCTCTTCAGTGACTGTATCATCTGAAGATGAAACCTCTGAAGGCAAGACCGGGTCAACTGCCGCCTCGACCTTTTGACTTTCGTCTGGTATGGATTCAGATGGTTTATCTTCAATGATAGGTGCTTCAGCCGACCACCTGAGCGGGCCAGCCAGATTTTCAACTGGTGACGGACTCGGCAAGAGTTTTTTATATCCAGGAGGAAGTCGTGATGGTGAAACTGGACGATCGTCCAAAACTCTTTTAGCCTCGTCTAAGAAGGGACAACAGTGGACGGCATGATCGCCTTTGCACAGTTTACAAGGAAATCTATATTTTCCTTTTTGTCCTGGGGCTTCACTTTCACTAGTTGACGGTGTGTTTTCAACATGATCATCAAAGGTTGATGACACCGGGTTGTGCAAACGGGGAGACCAGTCCCTTAAGATCCGAGGGATGCAAGGACAATCTCTGTGATAGTGGTCTCCCTTGCAAATGACACATGGCGATTTAGGCCTGGCCAGTGCAGTGTGTGGATTTTCGTTAGACGACACTCATTTGCCCCCATTCGCTTTTGGCTCCTTCTTCTTCTTCTCTTTCTTCTTCTTTTCCTTCTTCTCCTTAGGTATTTGACTTTTGGCTTTAGTAGCCCCATCAAGCAGAGAGGAAGGAGGAGAGGAAGAATTAGAGGAAGTAGAAGGTTGGTGGGTAACTCTGGACTCGTCTAATTGCTTATTCGATTGTTTAGGAATAGTGGTGTTCTGAACAACAGAGGTTGAGAAGAGCCACACAGGTAAACCAATTGTCAGTCCTAGAAGCGACAATGTGGCCATATGGGGTGCACCAAGAGGAGAAGGGACTAGGATTTCCTCCAAGGGGAATTCCTTGGTTGGTGGACTCCATTTTCTCAACCCAAGATCAACGTAGGAAAGGGGTAATGAATATTCTGTTTAAAATAAATTTTAGACGCTTTGACACAACTTGTTTTTTCAGTTTTTAAGAGTCGAGAAAAAACAAAAGATGACTCTAGTCTCCTTCAATTTTTAATGAGCCTGAAGTGACAAGTGCTCAGATGGACCTTTTTCCGTTAAGGAGTTTGAAAAGGAATGAAAGGGACTGCTCTGGAAGTCTAGGTAGAGGGAGTACCAAACCAATCGCAAAACTGCAGAATACTTTTTATGGTACTGCAGTCAATCTTCCCGAATGCTGTGTTCAGTGCATTGTGATCGATAAGGCGACAGACACGGCTTCCTATGGATAAAGGATTTAAGCCTATAGGGGTCTCCCAAAATATACTCGACGGTACGTGGGAGCACAAGTCCGTACTGGCACTTATCATCTCAAAGTGGAGGAATCACCCAACCATCAATGAGAACAACAGTTACCAGGCTTTACGACGCCGGAATACGTCTCTAGCCTAGACCTCTAAATGTTGTGTGTTAAGTTCCAAAGCGTTCTTAGATTCATTGAATTTATTTTAAGTTGATCTTTCTTATGAAGTTTGCCTTTTGGGTTCACCACGAGATGTAGATGTAATTCCTAAAATGCAATATAAAGATGATAAACAAACTTTTATCTCTTTTGTGCAATGAAAATCCTAGCTACAAGGGGAAAAGAAAGACAGAATCTTTTCACAAAGAGCAAAGAGCACACTGTAAATGCACTTTCCTAAATCAAGCCAAACAGACTGTCTATATGCAAATGCACATGCTTGTATTTGTTTTTGACTTTCTTAGTATTGATACTAAAAATAAAGTTGATGTACAAATCTGAATTTCTTTTCAAGCGATAAATATAAACAAGCTCTTTTTTCGAAATCAAAAACAGAGATGATTACGACACCTTACGATTTTGAAATGAACACTCGTTCTTGACACTAGAAAATTGCAAATTTAGACCAAAGGCAATAGTAACAGTATAATCGACCATCAATAGCAATCAAACTTTCTCCTGTGATCAAAATCGACACTTGCGACAGATTCAAATCAAAGGACGACAGTACGACTATTCTACTTTTGCAATGGAAAACTGTAAACGACTCAACAAACACACAAAAACATCTACAGTTCTTTTGTACAAAGGAGGCGGAATAACAACAAGCAAAAGAGGTTTCAAACATACATATACTGATCACAGGCAGCGAAATCCAGGGATAGAACTGGAAAGAATGAAGCACAAGAACCACAACTGCACAGAGTCAGTCTGATCAGCGCACCTGTAACACAGAGAATCTGAAATGCAGCGCAGGTTGTCCACTTGGGAAGTGCGCTGAAATTTAGAATCTCTTAACAGTACCTGCGCTGGGCCAGAAATGAGACTCTGTTCGGGTTCCAGGTTACAGTTTGCAATTCAGTCCTTGGTTTTTGGCTGAGTAAAAAGCAATCAGTAATGCAACAATCAGGGGTAGATCTAAGGAGGATCTAAGAGCTATCACAAGGGCAATCAGATAGTTTGTGAATCAGTTGTTTAAATCATAAATAGATCCAGTGAATGGATTGAAGCAGCAATTATCTACTTTGCATTTGTTATGGCAAATGCAGTTCGAAAGCTACTCATAAGTTTATGAAACAAACAACAAAGAGATACACAAACAAACTAATTAGACATTCCCCAGTGGAGTCGCCATTTTGTTACCGGGAAAAGTGTCTATTTAGAACTGATCTATCCCACTAAGGTGTGACAGCTGCCTTAGAAACAAACAGAGAAAAAAAACTACTTTTGCATTTCCTTTATGAACTATAGATAGAGAGGAATAGAAAGAACCAACCTGTGTCTTGCGCTAATCCTTTGATCCAATCCCTCTCTTCTTTGATAGTCTCCAGCTACCTGCTCCCTTACTTGCCCAGCTTCACGAAGTGCCTGTAAGATCACAGAAGAAGAGCACTATACAAAGACATAGAACTATATTCATAAACAACTTAGGATCAGATTTAAGTTAACCATACAAAATGTAACAAGCATCAATGATACAAAAGCATGGAGGAAAACTCAAATAGTTTTTATTGATAAACAAGAAAAGATCCAGGAGGAGTTACAACCAGTGGTTCCGACCCAGCATCAACCTCCCAGCAAAGAAGCCCCTCTTCACCTCAAACAAAGCATAAATCACCCAACAATCTGATGTTTGTCTCTAGAAACCAACAGCAATTCCTTACAATATGCAAAATTCCAGCCTCTGGATCTCTGGGATGAGGGATCCATATATAGATATCTGTAAGGAGGATGAGTCAGCTTGTGATTTGATTAGTGTCTTCTCTCTGTTAGTTCTTGCTTCCACTTGGAGACTGAAGGCCTCTTACTCATCCTTGGTCGAATTCAGTGGGGCAAGTGTCACAGGAGAAGATTCTGGAAGCTTCCATTGTCTCTCCACCTCGCGGAATGACACTACCATTTGTCATTTCTCGCCCATCGCACCCCACAGAAGGGACTTTTGAAATGCAACGCACCCTCACAGTGTATTTAGGTGCAATGCAACGCACCTAGCCAGTGGAGCAGCTGAAATGATCCTGTTTTGACCAATTCTGAGCAGTTTCTGGTGGAGAACTTCTGGGAGAAGCTGTAATCTGTTGACCTTGTTCCTTTAGGGGTTAGAACAACACTTTTAGGGACTTAGGAGCCCTTGGTTTATGGACATTTCATGCTTGGAGTTGTAGGGCACAAAAATGTCTATAACAACAACTCTTTTCAAACAACCCGCTTCACCTTCCATAGCAGGCTCAATAGGCCAGTGTTGTCAGCTAGCATCACTGTAATTCTTGCTGAGGAGGAGGATAAGCCTAGTAGCTCAGCCCACACCAACACCTCTCAGTCTCAGGATGACAGTGTCCTTCAGGGGGAGATGGCTACGGTTGTGTTCAATGAAGACAACATGCAGGAAGACGACATTGTTCCTGAGGCTCCTCAGCCTCCGGCAGAACCCAGTCAGTGCGAGGTGCTTGCTTGTGAGCCGATTCATCATCCTGGTAGCATCTTGAATCTGGTAATTCCTCCAGATGGCGGTATCGAGGGGAATGCAGACAATGAATTCGTCACTTGGATTGCCTCTTTCAGCTAGGTGGACAAGGACGCGCCCGACTGTCCGCAACATGTCAAATAATTCTGATTCATTGCATATGGGTGGCACTCTTGCCTCTGCTCTGTTTTATTTTATGTTATGCATCTCTGTTTTGGGTCTTTGGTTACTGTTCTTGTCTCAGTTCTTGTTTTGTATCATTACGGGCCAATATAATCTGATGAGCAGCAACATTTCATGGCTCGGCAAGCCTTGTTTTTGATTTAATTTTGTCCATGGCGGGTATGACAGAATGATTATCAACAAAGCCATATTAGGCGATAGTACTGCTATGCTAGACACAGAACTGGATTATTTTCTTGTATGTCAGGGTCTTACAAATCATGTTTCGAAGTCTCTCAATCCTGAAAGGGCAGATAGAAGGATCTGTATGTCTCAGAATCTCTGGTTGAGGGTTGGCTTCTGCCCCCTCTGAGGTCTCGACCTCCATGTACATATTTTTTCTCCTTTTTTAATAGAAATAGTATTTACGCAGAAAAAAAAAAAAAAAAAAGCCATCATGACCAAGGAAACTTGGGACATATTAGGATTTGTACCCCTTAGACCTACCCATATTGTTCTTGAATTATTTGATCCGTCCACAATTCAACCAAAATGGATTCTAGAAGATGTGATTGTTTCTGTAGACTACAGGGCCTACCCAGCAAAAATTTTGGTCCTCCATAAAAAATCCCATCTTGATGGTCATCCCTTCATCTTGGGAATATCGTGGTTGGCCACTTATGATGCTTACATCAAGTGTATAATGGCAAATATGATTATTTATCATGGGGATTCTATGAAAACTCTGTCTCTTTATACCCCAACAAAACCTATCATGGCCTATCAAGATACCATATAGGTTTATTTTTAACTTGAAAATGATAATGTCTGATTAATTTTGAAAATTGAAAAAGCCTTTGCCTTTAAAACTAAAATAGAGGATGATGTCATCAATAGTTTTATCATTAACCCCCTATCCCACATCCTACTCACTAGATGATAGAAGCAACAATAGAGGATGATGATTATGAGGATCCTAATGTGGAAACAAAAGAGAAGGAAATACAAACTACAATCATTCGCAATAGTATCCCTACTCAAATTGGTCCATGAAAAACACTAAATATCAATACAAATTTGACCCCCACATAAATTGATAATTTTTTACAAGTCCTAAAGAAAGAGAAAGAAGCTTTCACTTGGGATTACAAGGATATGAAGGGTATACACCCTGATCTTCATAAACATCACATTTATATTAAGTAAGATTGTACTCCCACCCGATGGCCTCATAGGAGGGTGAATCCTTCCCTTAGGGGTTTTGTTAAACAAGGACTCCTAAAATTGTTGGATGTTAATTTTATCTATCTAATATCCAAAAGTGAGTTGGTTTCCCCTATTGTGATCATCCCAAAGAAGAATGGAAAGTTTTGAATATGTGTAGATTACCAAGAATTAAATAAAATAACACAAAAAGATCATTTGATCCAGGTGGATATTGGTGGCCACCCAACTATTACACTTGGACCCCCTCCATTTTTTCCTTCATTTTTTCAGTTTCCTTAGGTGTAGCACAATTTACTATTTTTGGCAGTTTTTCGGGTCCTGAACTTCTAGAGCCATTTTGAGGCCCTAAATGACTTTTTTTGGAAAATCACCGATGGTGAATACAAGTTGTCAACTTTGTATTCACTGTCAGTGGTAGTAGTCCTCCGATAGATATTTGTAACAATTTATTGTGTGAGTCAAATGGAGATGGTATGCCAAAGTTACGACTGTGGGAATCTGATGTACCAATTTACCTCAACGGGGCCCATAGTTTGGTTTTTCATCCCCTAGGGTTAGGTTTTTTATGTTTGGGGTTTTTCATTGTTTCTCAATAATAAATAGGCCTTCAAGCCTCATTCTAACATAGTTCAGAGACATGTATCCGCCACATCTCTTCTCAGAGATAAGCTACCATTACCCGAGCTAGTTTTTTTCCATTCTATATGTAAGCATATTTCAGTTATTTGATATTAATGAAATGAAGTTTTATTTCTGCTACATCTCTATGTTTATGGTTATATCTGTAATTTTCCGCATTCTTGTTTAAATTTGGATCACATTTTCCCTTGTCATTTATCGACTAGGTTCTGGACACACTGTCATGGAAATAGTATTTCTCTTTCCTTTGACGGCTTCAGTAAATACAATTAGATTCAAATATTCACAAAGGAATAGGATAATATGACCTTCTCCTACCCATGGGGCACATTTTCATATCATGTTCTTCCTTTTGGCCTTTGAAATGCACCTACTACCTTCCAATGAGCAATATTAGGCACATTTTCTGACCTAATTAATGAAATCCTTGAAATTTATATGGATGATTTCAAATTGTATGGAACATAATTTAATGAAACACTATTCAATTTAGAAAATAATATCCAATGATGTAAAGAAGATAATATTGCATTGAATATAGGAAAATGCCATATGATGATGACTGAAGAAGTAGTTCTAGGACATCTCTTATCAATCACTGGTATCCAGGTTGATCCAACCAAGGTTCAGGTAATATTGAGCATACTTCCTAAAAAAACACAAAAAGAGGTATGCATATTTTTGGGAAAAACATGATATTATTTTTGTTTCAATAAAAACTATTCTAAAATTTCATCCTCTTTGTATGTGTTACTTATGAAATATGCATCATTTCTATGGACTAATAATTGCCAAACTACTTTCGATAAGTTAAAATTACTTGTGTCTACAGGCCATATGTTATGCGAACCTAAGTAGAAATTTCCATTCCATATCTCCTTTGATGCTTCTAACACTATTGTTAGAGTTGTGTTGGGATAGGAGGAAGATAAGAAGTGATATGTCATCTGTTACCCCAGCAAAAATTTGTCACCAACAGAATTGAATTAGATGGTAACAAAAAAAGAATTTCTTTGTCATATTTGCAATTAAGAATTTCAAGCATTACATAACTAGCTACCTTATCTTTGCACACATAGACTACTCAACCATCAGGTATTTAACTAATAAACCTATTATGAGTGCAAGATTTATCAGATAGTTGTTATTAATGCAATAATTTGATATAACAATTATTGCTAAATATGGTAAAGATATCGTAGTTACAAAAATTTTATCTAGGCTTGTTGTGAATACTAACAGTTCTCCTATAGAATAAAACTTTCCCAAAGAACATATTCTTGCAATTTGCACCCATACGCCCTAGTATGTAGACATTGCAAACTACCTTGCTACAGAAAAATTGCCAAGTCATGTTTCTCCATGAGAAATATGGAAGATCATCTAGAAATGTATCAGGTTCTCATGATATATGGCTACCTCTTTTACATATGGGTTGATCGTAAAATCCACAAATGTGTCAGGGAGGATGAAGTCCAGGATATCCTCAAGGTTTGTCATGATAGCCCCTGTGGTGGCCACTTTGGAGAAAATGAACTAGCCATAAGGTGTTGCGTATGGGCTATTATTGGACCACCATATTCCAGGATGCCAAGAAATATGTTAGAGGATAAAATAGCTACCAGTGGATGGGAAAACCCATCCACTTTGATGAAGTCGTTAGGTGTATGTTATATTCTTTCCACAACTAGTCACACACGTCGAGTGCAACAGGGGAGTCAGTAGCATGGGGTATGAAGCAGTGCCCCAGGAATTTTTTGTTCTTCTATATATGTGAATCCAAAGGTGGTGGGTGAACCTAGCCATGGATTTGTGCATGGGTTTTGCACATGGTTTTGGGAATGATGGTTTTCTACCCAAGTTATTTTGTAGATCCGTTTAAGGGAACTACAATTATGTTCTAATCCAGGGTTAAATGGATTGGGGTTTATGAATTCTTCTGCATGGATATATATGTATTGTAACATTGAAAGGAATATAATGAAAAATCAATCTAGTAGTCCCAATTTTGGGATCCAGGGGAAAATCTCTATGTATTTGTTTTATGTTCTCGCTATTGTATAATTTCTATTTTAGGAATTCGTTTGTAGGTAATTTATGTACAGTGTTAGAACCTACAAAAATTTCATTACAAATGAAAGTATCAATCAATGCATTTGACAAATGGGCCATTGATTTGATGGGCCCAATCAATCCTCCATCACATCAAAAATATTACATCCTAATCTACACTGGCTACATGACCAAATGGGTCGAGGCAAGAGAATTATCAAAGGCCACCGAGAAATCTTTTATTGACTTCTTATATGAAGAAATATTTGTCTCATATGGAGTCCCAAGGGAAGTAGTCTTCAATGGAAGAGCATAGTTTATAGACAATAAAATCAAGGAAATTCTTCATAAATATATGGTTTAACATCGATTCACTTCTCCATACCACTCGTAAGAAAACAGGAAGGTCAAAAGATCCAATAAAGTACTGGAGAATATCCTCACCAAAACAACAGCTAGTCATCTTCGTTATTGGGTTGATCAACTACTCGAAGCCTTATGGGATTATAGGACAACTTGGCGAAGCATAACAAGATTTTCTCCATGAGGTTGTGGATGGAAAATTCCTCATATTTCTCATTAAATTTGAAATCAGCACACTCAAGATTGCAATAGAAGTTGATCTGGATTTATCAGCAACATAAAAGCATTGGTTAGAAAAGCTTCATGAGATTGATGAAATTTGATTAGCTACACTAAAACACATAGATATTGTACATGAACAAAGAGCCAAATGGCATGATCATAAGATAAAAAAGATTATATTCCAACCTAGAGATTAGCAACTTCTATATGATTCTCGATTGAAGTACTTTAACGGAAAATTGCGCACTATATGACTAGGCCTGTATGAGATAGATACAATCTCTAATAATGAGACTGTCAAGCTAGTGACCATACATGGATAATGTGACCCTTTACTTGTTAATGGGAATCGACTATGCTTGGGTCATCAACCAACCTCAAAGGACTCATTCATCAAGAAAGTTATTTCCAGCCTTTTATTTGTAGAAATTTTGAATAAAAAACACTTATTCACAGAGATTATCCCGATTATACACTATTGCGGAATACATGCATAATACATAACCTCCTCTACGTTGATCATCAATTTAGCAGTATTCAGAAACATTCACATGCGCACAGTGAAACATCAATCACACATATCAACACAGTATGTATCCAGGGAAAGAATACAGCTGAAAACCCCCAACTATCTGTATATTATATTGATTGAGAACATGTAACAATACATAGTACAATACTCCTCACAAGTACTCAGTACTATCTCCACCTATTACACACAAAACTAGCTTAGATCTAATCAATCACAGCTCAAATCTCCTCCACTTCTTTGCCTGCCTCCACTGCACAATCCTGCAAGAGGATCACGTGAGCACAAGCTAAAATTGCCTTGATATTGGCCCACACTGCAATGCTCATTGGCATTACTCAATCCCACTGATTTTGCAAGATCTCATGCACAACTATAGTCACAACTCACCCTTTCACTTACCTCTAACACTTGTCTCTGTTGAACTGTCCATGCACTGAGTTAACTAATGTATTCTTTAGTTTCTTTATGAGTTAATAATTAGTGAATTAATTAATATTTAATTCACACAACTCATCACTAGTGTATTATTTAGTTAGACTAAAATACAACTAGTTCAACTAAGTCAAACTGAACACAACTCCATCAACTCCACATCCAACTCCATAGAACTCACATGCATGAGTTCTAACTGAAGTCCTCCATGCAATAGCTCAACTAACACATAAGAAACCATGTGATTCCTTTTTTCAGCTGCATGTGCCACATCCGTAGCTCGAACTGAAGTGCTCCAAGAGAATAAGATAATGTTTAGAGTCCAAACATTACTAAGGGCTAATAATATTTGATTGTTTCTATTTTTAGCCTGGCAGTCTAAAAATAGACTCTGATCACTCCATTGTGAACCAAAAATAGAAGTCCATCTATTTTACCCAACATGACCAATCATCTATAAACAACATCCTGCAACTCATAGACCATGATCCATATGTCTAAAAATAGACATAGTCTAAAAATAGACTTTGCGCCAAAAATAGCCTGCGGGCCCACTTAGTGAAGGCGACTCCTTTCCACTAAGATCCATCTTCTTGTTGCATTTTCAATACTCCCTCTCAACAATATATGGATTATCAGCAACCCCTATCCTGCCTTGGTGTTCTGCATGCAACACATTTGCCCGGTCCACTTGCTCCAACAACGCTTGGAACAAAAACACTCCCAACTGACCAGTCTGTTAGGCTAGGAACATACTCTGATGCTGAAGCTCTACGTGTTGCTGACAAGTGCTCCCTCTCTGACAACTGCGCTACTGCAACATCTCCATGCATCTCGCACCATTGCACACCTCTCTGTGCCACCTAGCACTGTGAAAAACACTTGTGCCTCTCGCATTGCTGCAGCCTGCTAGCTATGCGTTGTCCTGGAATTCCCTACACTGTCACTCTCTTTTCCGCTCCATCCGCATTTATCTCTAACAAATCAGTCAGTTCCTGCTACTCCACATTTGGGCTCCCGTAGCAAGGTCTCATCCAAGAGGTTGGGTACCTCAAGGATCTTGCCCTCCTCCTTGGGATGATCAATCCACATCACCCCACCTCCTACCTGGAGGTATGGCTGCGTGCGATCCCTCAGCCCACCTAGCTCAAAGCTTCCCCCTACTGGAGGTCTCTACATGAGTAGATGTCTCTGCTCGATCTCCTCTCAGCTTCCCTTGTTGTGGCTGCTCCACAACCTCCTGAAGCTGCTGCACCAATCGTGGCTCCTCCACAATCGTCTGAGACTTCTTCTGGCTCTACATGTTGAGAGGTAATATACCCTCCCTCTCAACCACTGAGTCTCCATCAGTTGCCTTGCTGCTCAAGGCTTTGCATGCATCTACATGCAACTGATAAAGGTTCCTAACTCGAACCCCTATCTTCTAGGTTTCTCTAGTTGTCTTGTTGCACAGGAAAGCCTTTCCCTCGCTGAAGACAACATCATTTCCCTTGTCTTCTAACATCGCCACAGAGATAAGATTCTTCTTCAATCCTAGAACATGCATCACTTCCTTCAATCTTAAGGGTTTACTAGACTCCCTCTCAAAGGAAATGGTACTGATACTGGTCGCACTAAATCTACCATCATCGCTCATCTCGATTTGCACTCTAAGATCTTTCTCATCCAGATCAAAAAAAAAATCTCGATCTTCTATCATGTGATAAGGTGCACCACTGTCCAAGAACCATACTGATCCCATCACTCTTGATACCAAGCATGCGATCAGCGAAAAATCCAGCTCAAATTGCGAGGCTAAGGCCTCTCCCGCTGTTATAGACATTTTTGTGCCTTACAACTCCAAGCATGAAATTTCCATAAACCAAGGGCTCCTAAGTCCTTAAAAGTGTTGTTCTAACCCCTAAAGGAACAAGGTCAACAGATTACAGCTTCTCCCAGAAGTTCTCCATGAAAAACTACTCAAAATTTGTCAAAACTGGATCAATGCACTTGCTCCATGGCCAAGGTGCGATGCATCGCACCTTGTACACACGGGAAGTGCGTTGCAGTGCACCTAAATACACTGTGAGGGTGCGATGGATAGGAAAAGACAAGTGGCGGAGACAGTTTGCGAGGTGGATGATCATGGAATCTTCCAGAAACTTCTCCTAGGACACTTTCCTCTCAAAATCGCCCAAGGATGAGTAAGAGATCAATGAGATCTCCAAGTGGCATCAAGAACTATCAGAGGGAAGACACTAATCAAAAACCCAGAGCTGACTCACACCTCTGCAAATATCTATATATAGATCTCTCATCCCAGAGATCCAAAGGTTGGAGGCTGGAATTTTGCACATTGTAAGGAATTGCTTTTGGTTTTGAGATAAACATCAGAGAATTGGGTGATCTATGCTTTGTTGGAGGTGAAGAGGGGCTTCTTTGCTGGGAGGTTGATGCTGGGTCAGGAATCATCGGTTATAACTCCTCCTGGATCTTCTTGTATATCAATAAAAACTATTTGAGTTTCTTCTCCATGCTTTTGTATCATTGATGCTTGTTACATTTGTATGGTTAACTTAAATCTGATCCTAAGTTATTTATGAGTATAAATCCATGTCTTTGTATAGTTTCCTTCTTCTGTGATCTTACAGGTACTTGGTGAAGCTGGGCAAGTAAGGGAGCAGGTAGCTGGAAGCTGTCAAAGAGGATAGAGATTGGATCAAAGGACTAGCGCAAGACATAGGTTGGTTCTTCCTATTCCTCTTTGTTTATAGTTCATAAAGGAGATACAAAAGTAGTTTTCTCTGTTTGTTTCTAAGGCAGCTGTCACACCTTAGTGGGATAGAGCAGTTCTAAATAGACACTTTTTCCGGTAACAAAATGGCGACTCTGCTGGGGACGATTGTCTAATTAGTTTGTTTGTGTATCTCTTGTTGTTTGTTTCATAAACTTATAAGTAGCATTCGAACTGAATTTGCCATATCAAATGCAAAGTAGACATCTGCTGCTTCAATCCATTCACTGGATCTGTTTATGATTTGAACAGCTGATTCATAGACTATCTGATTGCCCTTGTGATAGCTCTTATACCCTCCTTAGATCTACCCCTGATTGTGCATTACTGATTGCTTTTACTCGGCCAAAAACCAAAGATTAAACTGCAAACTGTGACCCAGAACCCGGATAGAATTCTCGTTTCTGCCCTAGCGCAGGCACTGTGAAGAGGTTCTGCCTTTCAACGCACCTCCCGAAAGGGCAACCTGCGCTGCAATGCAGTTTCTCTGTGTAACAGGTGTGCTGATCAGCCTAGCCTTGTGCAGCTGAGGTTCTTGTGCTTCATTCTTTCCAGTTTTGTCTTTGAATTTTGCAGCCTGTGATCAGTATATGACTATTTCAAACCCCTTTTCCTTACTGATATTCCGCCTCATTTGTACAAAAGAACTGTAGATGTTTTTGTGTGTTTGTTGAGTCGTTTACAGTTTTCCATTGCAAAAGTATAATAGTCGTACTGTCGTCCTTTGATTTAGATCTGTCGCAAGTGTCGATTTTGATCATAGGAGAAAGTTTATTTGCTGTTGATGGTCGATTATGCTTTTACTATTGCTTTTGGTTTGAATTTGTGACTTTCTAGTGTCAAAACAAGTATTTATTTCAAAATCATAAAGTGTTATAATCGTCTCTACCTTTTGATTTCGAAAAGAAGCTTGTTTGTGTTTATCGCTTAGAAGCAAATTCAGATTTGTACATCAACTTTCTTTTTAGCATCAATACTAAGAAAGTGAAAAACAAATACATGCATGTACATTTGCATATTGACAGTCTGTTTGGCTTGATCTAGGAAAGTGCATTTACAGTGTGCTCTTTACTCTTTGTGAAAAGATTGTGTCTTTCTTTTCCCCTAGTAGCTAGGAGTTTCATTGCTGAAAACAGATAAAAGTTTGTTTATCATCTTTAGATTGCATTTTAGGAATTACATCTACATCTCATGGTGAACCCAAAAGGCAAACTTCATAAGAAAGATCAACTTAAAATAAATTCAATGAACCTAACAACGCTTTGGAACTTAACGCACAACATTTAGAGGTCTAGGCTAGAGACGTATTCCGGCGTCGTGAAGCCTGGTAACTGTTGTCCTCACTGATGGTTGGGTGATTCCTCCACTTTGAGACGATAAGTGCCAGTACGGACTTGTGCTCCCACGTACCGTCGAGTATATTTTGGGAGACCCCTATAGGCTTAAATCCTTTATCCATAGGAAGCCGTGTCGGTCGCCCTACTGATCGCAATGCACTGAACACAGCATTTGGGAAGATTGACTGCCGTACCGTAAAAAGTATTCTGCAGTTTTGCGATTGGTTTGGTACTCCCTCTACCTAGACCTCTAGAGCAGTCCCTTTCATTCCTTTTCAGACTCCTTAACGGAAAAGGTCCATCTGAGCACTTGTCACTTCAGGCTCATTAAAAATCGAAGGAGACTAGAGTCATCTTTTGTTTTTTCTCGACTCTTAAAAATTGAAAAAACAAGTTGTGTCAAAGCGTCTAAAATTTATTTTAAACGGAATAATCATCACCTTTCCCTCGTTGGTATTCGAAGTTAGTCTCCCTTCATCACAAGATCTTGTAGAATCGCTAGGAAATCTTTTGGATAGACTAGATATGTCTGAACAACCGTTGACATCCAGGACTGTGTCATCCGACACAGCAGTGGCAGAGCCTCCTGCTGCCACTCCAACGATGTTCGATCGTATACCATCTGTCCCGGCAAGTTATCAACAACAAGCCGGAGTCCAATCAGGGACTGTTTCGACGACATGGTTAGTTCCTATTTCTTCATCCGGATTATCATCTGGTATTTCTTATGTTGGAACTCAACAAATTGACCCAATGTGTCTTCAAAGTCCAATCTACCCTTTAAGTACTGGATTGCCACCATATGGAGGGTAGTATGCCTTTTCATTGTTCCCTCCCGGGGAACAACCATATGAGAGTTTACAACAAAGTTCAAGTCAAACTGGAATTACATCGAACGGTTGGGTACCAATACTACCTCAGCAACCAAGGGTTGTATATTCAGTGCAACCAGTCCACCCTGTGTCGAATATTCCCACTATACCTGCTATGGTGACTGCATCGCAAGTACAAGCGTTACCTGTTGTATGTCAACCCCAAGTTTCTCAGGTTGCAATACAACAGCCTCTTGTCTCAACGACTCAATCACAACCTCAGGTTAGTGCCTCCTTATCTGGAGCGACTCAGGCTCAAACAAGTACTATGAATCCTCATCTTGGTCAATCATCCAGTATTGAACAGCAGCAAATGATCCAACAACCAGGGCTGGTTCAATCTCAACAACCGACATTCCAGCAATCATATCAAGGACCTGAGCAACAAGTCTTTGTAAGTAATGGGCAACCGCATTTCCAAAGCGGTTATCAACAACCATATTATAATGGTTATGCCCATCAACCTTGTCAAAGTTGCCAACATCAAATACATTATGCTGGTATGCAAAGACCCATTGCTCAGGCGATTCCATCTTATCCTAGGTATGCTTCGCCTAACCTGAATCAACAGTTGCCCTTTGTAGCAACTCTAGAATTACCAGATCTAAACCGGCTGACGAATGATCCAATTGCTTATGCCCCTTGGTGGCCAGCGATTCCACATAAAATTCCGTCAGATATTCCTAAATTTAATGGAAATCCGGGTGAAGATCCGTCGAATCATGTGATGACCTTTCATCTGTGGTGTTCATCAAACACCCTAAACGATCATTTGATTAGGCTTCGCCTTTTTCAGAGGACGTTAACTGGTCCGGCAGCAAAATGGTATATCGAATTTCCTAGAGCTTCATTCGAAAACTTCAGTACCCTAGCCACAACCTTTTTAACTCATTTTCAGTTACCAATAAGGTACGAAACGGGAACCGAAATTCTTACCAACTTCAAACAAACGACGGCCACTCACATATCTGATCATATACATGAATGGCGACGTCGTCGTAGAATGGTGAAACGTATGTTCTCGATCAGCTTTTAGCTGAATGGTTTATTAAGTCATTACTGCCTTCCATCACGGAAGATGTGGCAAAAGGGGGAGTCATCACAGAAGACCAAGTTATCACTCGTGTGCAATATTTGGACTTGATTTACACTCAGTCCGGCACGCTCTACGATAAAATACCTGACGCCCCTAGACTAGAATTCTCAGTTCCCCCTCCTCCTAAATCAAACAATGACCCTCATGTCGGCAATGGCGTGATTGACGCAACAAACACGAAATCGACAAAGGCTACATCTAAAAAGGCCCGTAAGATTTCTAGTCAAAATGCAAATGAGGAACTTCTTGCCTCGGAAGTAAATGCCATGTCGACCGACAAGGGCAAACAACTGAAGCAACCAGGGGGCAAGAAGAAAAAGAAAGGGAGAAAAAAGAAGCAGGATGAGTCATCTCCTTAAAAAGCTTCTGCAAACCCTTCTGGGCAAAGGAAACCCCCTGCGGGGTGTCATATATGTGATGAGGATCATCGGACGAGAGATTGTCCACATAAAGCTGAAGTTAAGAAACTCTTTAAGAGTTCAAAAACCTCAGCAGTATTGATTGATCCGTTTCCAAACCCGGGAACCAAACTGGTTGCTAATCAAAATGCTTCCCAATCCCAAGTTCTTATGTTGTCCGTTTCAAAGCAGCAAAATGATGCTTTGACAAGGAATAAAGATTATTGGAATCCACAGCTGTCGAATAACAAGGCTAATGAACAACCCAGTAGTTCGACAACAACTTTGACCTAAGTTGTGCCACCCATCATTCCTGAACCAATGATAAAGCCACCAAAAGGAGTCGTATACAAATCGACATTTAATCCTCGTGCCAAAGTAGCACAGAATTATAATATAGTAGAGGACCTGGCCCAATCGTCGTCTGGTATGTCGACACTTGAGATACCGCAAAATTGCCCCTCCCAAGAGCAAGCTTTATTATCAGCAATAGGTGGGATTGACCCAATGGATTCCAATCTTGTGACCCTTAATCATAAAGGATATGACCCTCAGTTACCAGCTCAACTAGCTTTCCTTATTCAAGTGAAAGCCCTCAACAAAATTGTTCATCGAACAATTATTGATGAGGGGGAATCTACATGTATTATGTCGATGAGTTGCTGGAAAAATTTAGGCTCACCACCCTTGTCGAGATCGTCAATGACATTAAAAGCATTTGATGGACGATCATACACTCCATACGGGATTTTAAGTAACTTGCAAGTTGAACTGGGGGGCAAAACAGTAGAAGTTGATGTTGAAGTAATCGACGGAAACCTCGATTACAACATCCTACTGGGAAGGCCCTGGATATATGCCATGGCCGCAGTTGTGTCAACCTACTTCAGGAAGATTGCATTTCCCTTCCAAGGAAAAATTACAATAGTCGACCAACAAACATTTCTCCCCAACAGTTCACAAGTTACGAGAAGCATTCCAATGGTCTATGGAAGCAATCATTCACTTCAAAATATTGGAGTAGGCCTCCTAAAAGACCCCGCCTTAATGGGTACTTTTGCCCTACCGCCTCCGAGTAATCTGACAGAAGTGGCCACAGTGGGAACCTGCAATATGAAATCTTCTATATCTAATGGATTCGGAAGATTCCTAAACATTTTGTCAGCATGGATCATCACCCTAATAGAAATATTGTAGCAATCAATTTTCTTGGCCTGGGGGGCAAACCCAAATCAGCGCTCATCGAGTGTTTAGATAGATAGGTCTAAGGAATATGGCACCTCTTCAAATCCTTCGTCACATGTACATTCAACAGATGAAAGAATCATTCATTCAATGATAGGAGAGGCACCGTGGGAAGATTACCACCATCGCTCCCGTCTTCCAAATTACCACAAAGGTTATTCCAGCAACCTTAATCATCCTTCAGTTTTTTATTCTCTATCAAATACTGTAAATATCGTGGATCCCGAGGACAATTCTTATCTCGTGTCGACCTTGTTAAAAAACGAAACAAGGAGTCATGAGGATAGTTCTTTTACTGTATCAACCTCATTAAAAAATGAAACAAATCCCCTTTCCAAATCTCAAAGGTAAACCTTCATTCCAACCACCGAGTTGAATGCAATGAAGCTTGGGGGGCATGCACCTCGATTTGCATTATTATGCTGGGGGCATGCAAACTTATCATGAGCAGTGTTACTACAGGGTTCAAGCTCATTAAAAAATAAACCCGCATCGAGCAGTGTTACCGCAAGGTTCAAGCTTGTTAAAAAATAAACCCGCATCGAGCAGTGTTACCACAAGGTTCAAGCTCGTTAAAAAATAAACCCGCACCGAGCAAATGTTTCCACCCGCGTTTAAGCTCGTTAAAAAATGAAATATTCCTCGGTAAATAACCACTGTGAATGTAGTACTTCAGCCATTAAAGCCTTGATCGTGTTTGCACCGTCACCTCCACTTTTTCATTGGCCGATCATTCACCTCCACTTGATTGTTTACCCATTTTAAGGAACAGCTGCGAAGAGTGATTTCACTAGCCATCCTTGTGACACTGTCGTGATTGGAAAATTCCAAACCTTACCTGGAATCAACTGCTACCCATTTTATCACTCGTTCCTCAAAAGACGAGTCTTCTTTAAGCTCTTTTCAACTGACTCGTAAATATGAAAAGATTGTCGAGTCCTTGGCCTTCCAGCTCGTTAAAGGGATAGGAAGTGCTATCCCTCATCTAGATTTTAATCTTTTTGGACCTAGGGGATTATTGCACAAAAAGATCGAGCGCTTGTTTTGTTCGGCTCGTTAAAACTATCGAAAATTCATCCCTTCTGTATTGTTTTATACTTTTTCAGACTTAAGGGATTAGATGACGAAAAAGGAATTTTGGAGTTACCTTTACGTACCTTTTCAGACTCTATAAAAATGAAAAGGACCGAGTTATCTTTGTCGTTAAACTCGTTAAAAAGATTAATAGCGACAAACTTGTCTTTAGATGAGAACGAGTTTCACTATCGCTAGGCTCGTTAAAACATAGTGATGGGTTTGCCCGAAGGGCAAATTATAGAACAAGCATATGTTATCCTCCTCAAGCTTGACAAAAATAAAGAGGTACTGGTCAGCAATAACTGGGGAAAAATTGGGAAGAAAACTCAAAGAATCTTTATTGGTAGCAAGTTGCTCTTGAACATGACACTTCCACTCCGTGTCCGAGTTGGGTTGGGTTGTTTCATTCACCGGTCACATCGCCATGGTCACACCATACCATCCACATTTGGGGTTAATGCTACCAATCCATCACATCAGTGTCGCCGACATGTTCAAGAGAAGTCATCCAGAAAGGCCACCTGTGTCCCACCCACTACCATACATTATACTCCATTCTTTCATGACTGCCACCCTAAACCGTATATCATCAGATCATTTTCACCTCCATCAAAATCATTTTCTCCGTTCCATGTCATTGATGTGGGATTCATTAAGGCCCTCCTGTGACGGATCACTTCTTGTCGACATCAGCTCATTATCCAAGAAGTTGGTCTAGGAACACCCCATTCAGTACTTTGAAGCTTGCATGCCTCAATGGCAAGTTTCTCACTTCCGGCGACAGGTTTACATCAATGACCTTCGACCGAAAGATTTTACATGGTGTTCGACGCCAAGTCCTTTATTCACACCACGTGAATTGTACGGCAGTACCTTGAGGATCATTATCATTATCGGTGATTCCTCTCGCGCTTGTTAACAGTTTACATCATTGACTGGTAATCAAGCGATGTCTTTCCATGTTCGACTCCAGAACATTTCTCACATGGATCGACTTGTACTTCGAGTGAAGATCGGAAGAGATTGAAGACCCCAAATCTAGTTTCGTCCATCCGGGCTGTGATATATATTCAGGGAAATAAAGACATTAAAATGTACAGCATTGCAGCACAAATAATCATCCTACCAAAAGGATGATGGCTCTATCAGAATCATCAGTCTAGAATCGGACGATTGTCTGTCCTATGCATATGAAAATGAATTTATAAAGCTGAGCATGGGAATGCCCGCCTCATCTAGATCATGAAAATAGTATAAAGATAATGTATTGTATTGTATCTTATTACAGGTCTCCTCCCAACATTGAAAGAACTTCGGATCCTCATAATAAAGCATTTCACCCGATTAACGGCCTCATACTTTAGGGGGCAACTGTTATAGACATTTTTGTGCCTTACAACTCCAAGCATGAAATGTCCATAAACCAAGGGCTCCTAAGTCCTTAAAAGTGTTGTTCTAACCCCTAAAGGAACAAGGTCAACAGATTACAGCTTCTCCCAGAAGTTCTCCATGAAAAACTACTCAAAATTGGTCAAAACTGGATCAATGCACTTGCTCCATGGCCAGGGTGCGATGCATCGCACCTTGTACACACGAGAAGTGTGTTGCAGTGCACCTAAATACACTGTGAGGGTGCGATGGACGGGAAAAGACAAGTGGCGGAGACAGTTTGCGAGGTGGATGATCATGGAATCTTCCAGAAACTTCTCCTGGGACACTTGCCTCTCAAAATCGCCCAAGGATGAGTAAGAGATCAATGAGATCTCCAAGTGGCATCAAGAACTATCAGAGAGAAGACACTAATCAAAAACCCAGAGCTGACTCACACCTCTGCAAATATCTATATATAGATCTCTCATCCCAGAGATCCAGAGGTTGGAGGCTGGAATTTTGCACATTGTAAGGAATTGCTGTTGGTTTTGAGATAAACATCAGAGAATTGGGTGATCTATGCTTTGTTGGAGGTGAAGAGGGGCTTCTTTGCTGGGAGGTTGATGCTGGGTCAGGAATCATCGGTTGTAACTCCTCCTGGATCTTCTTGTATATCAATAAAAACTATTTGAGTTTCTTCTCCATGCTTTTGTATCATTGACGCTTGTTACATTTGTATGGTTAACTTAAATCTGATCCTAAGTTATTTATGAGTATAAATCCATGTCTTTGTATAGTTTCCTTCTTCTGTGATCTTACAGGTACTTGGTGAAGCTGGGCAAGTAAGGGAGCAGGTATTTGGAAGCTGTCAAAGAGGAGAGAGATTGGATCAAAGGACTAGCGCAAGACACAGGTTGGTTCTTCCTATTCCTCTTTGTTTATAGTTCATAAAGGAGATACAAAAGTAGTTTTCTCTGTTTGTTTCTAAGGCAGCTGTCACACCTTAGTGGGATAGAGCAATTCTAAATAGACACTTTTTCCGGTAACACCCGCTGCAGATCCAACAACTTGCTTATTTTTCTTCTTCTGCGGACAATCTGTGGCATCTCCATTCTTAGCTTTGATGTTTCTGAGTTTATCCTTGAGTGCCATTCCACCAGCTCAAAATTCAACTGCTTCTGATCTAAAATTTGTGAGAACAAAGTATTTCTTGTACAGAGATCAACTGTATGGGCATTCACCATATATCTCACCTTCCAAAAGAAGGATGAATCTAGAAGATACCTGGCCTGATTACAAACTCTGCCTGAAGAAATAAAATGTAAACACTTTCTGAATAATAGATCTGATGATCAATCCCGCTTTGATATCCTATAGAACTTTTTCTACAAATCAACCAGCTCTGATACCATGTATAAATTTTGAATAAAAAACACTTATTCACAGAGATTATCCCGATTATACACTATTGCAGAATACATGACTAATACATAACCTCCTCTACGTTGATCATCAATTTAGCAGTATTCAGAAACATTCACATGCGCACAGTGAAACATCAATCACACATATCAACACAGTATGTATCCGGGGAAAGCATAGAGCTGAAAACCCCCAGCTATCTATATATTATAATGATTGAGAACATTTAACAATACATAGTACAACAATCCTCACAAGTACTCAGTACTATCTCCACCTGTTACACACAAAACTAGCTCAGATCTGATCAATCACAGCTCAAATCTCCTCCACTGCTTTGCCTACCTCCACTGCATAATCCTGTAAGAGGATCACGTGAGCACAAGCTACAATTGCCTTGATATTGGCCCACACTGTGCAATCCTCATTGGCATTACTCAATCCCACTGATTGTGCAAGATCTCATCCACAACTATAGTCACAACTCACCCTTTCACTTACCTCTAACACCTGTCTCTGTTGAATTGTCCATGCACTGAGTTAACTGATGTATTCTTTAGTTTCTTTATGAGTTAATAATTAGTGAATTAATTAATATTTAATTCACATAACTCATCACTAGTGTATTCTTTAGTTAGACTAAAATACAAATAGTTCAACTAAGTCAAACTGAACACAACTCCATCAACTCCACATCCAACTCCACAGAACTCACATGCATGAGTTCTAACTGAAGTCCTCCATGCAATAGCTCAACTAACACATAAGAAACCACATGATTCCTTTTTTCAGCTGCATGTGCCACATCCGTAGCTCGAACTGAAGTGATCCAAGAGAATAAGATAATGTTTAGAGTCCAAATATTACTAAGGGCTAATAATATTTGATTGTTTCTATTTTTAGCCTGGTAGTCTAAAAATAGACTCTGATCACTCCGTTGTGAACCAAAAATAGAAGTCCATATATTTTTCCCAACATGACCAATCATCCATAAACAACACTGCAACTCATAGACCATGATCCATAAAAATAGCCCTGTGGGCCCACTTAGTGAAGGCGACTCCTTTCCACTAAGCTCCATCATATTGTTACATTTTCAACATGATTAGGAATTATTTCAAAGGGAAAACAATCCTCCACATCTAGATGTCCACCATAATATAAAAAAAAATCTTACTGTGAAAAATATTAGGAGAACAATTGGGCATATGACAAGTGAAATATAGCTTGCTAGTGCTTTCCATATGATATAAAAAAAATAAAAATAAAAATTCCAACCGTGAAAACTCTTAGGAGTGCAGTTGGATAGAGGACAAGTGAAAGCTAGCTTGTTGGCACTTGGCAACTATATATATACATAGATATATATATATATATATATATATATATATATATATATATATATATATATATATATATATATATATATATATATATAGATATAGTATATATATATATATATGTATATATGTATGTATGTATGTATGTATGTATGTACGTATATGTATTATATCTCTTTATTCATTTAAATTGAAATACTTTTATATTTTATCTTGTGATTTTCTTCCCAAAAACGATGTTATGATTTTTACAATTGAATTGTCGACACTTGTCGAGTAAAAACTTCATTAGTTTCTTCTACTTGTCAAGAAAAAAACACTTTTAATTGCCTATATTTTTCACAACAGAGCACTGTAAGTTACCAATATTTATCAGGTACCAACATCATCAAAATAATACTTGATCACTTTTTTTTATCAAGAAACCCACTAGTTTTATTAATAACTTAGAAGTACTCCATACACCACATTCCAACATCATTACAATGTATCAAGTCATCAACCATCAATCGTACAACTTCTTCCTCACTTATGGAAAGATCAAATCAGATACGAGACTATTTGATATATACTTATTACTTTGAATAAATATGATTGATGACTTGGCCATCACCTATCCCACCCATGAACATTGTTTTTCAAATGCTTAAGTTGGGGAGGGGTGGGGGGGTGTTATAGAAATTTTTGTGCCTTGCATCACTGAGCATGAAATGTCAATAATCAAGGGATCCAAAGTCCCTAAACATGTTGTTCCTACCCTTAGAGGAACAAGGCCAGCAAACCACAGCGATTCACAAAAGTTCTCCACCTGAAAACACTCAAAAACAAGGCAATTCTGGATCATGTCAACTGCTCCACTAAGCATCTGCGCTGAATGTCAACTGCTCCACTGTCTACCTGCGTTGAATGTCAACTGCAACAAAGGCTACCTGCGCTGAGCGTAACTGGACAAGTGGCAGGCTCATTTCTCAAGGTGTCAATGCTCAGGAAGCTTCCAAAATGACACTTGCATCAAGGAATTCGACTGGTGATGAGTAAGAGGTTCCAAATCTCCAAGTGGAAGCAAGAACCTCCAAGTGGACTCAAGAACTGAAGTGAGAGAGGACACTAGTCAGTTTCATACCAGCCTCAAGCTGACTCATCCTCTCTCCAAAACTCCTATATATAGATCTCTCTCCATGAGGTCAAGGGAGGCTGGAATTTTTTTATTCAAAAGAATTGCTGTTCGTTTGAGGTTGGATCATTGGGTGCTTAATGCTTTGAAGGGAGCTAAAGAAGGAATTCCATTCTGCTGGGAAGGAGATGCTGGATTGGAGTCCTATGGGTTGTATCTCTTCCTGAACCTTGTTATCAATCAATAAAGCTATCTCGGTTCTTTCCTATATGCTGGTGTATTTTGTATGATTTGCATTAGTATATTTGATTTACTTCTAATCCTGAATCATTTATGAATAAGAATATTTGCCTTTGTTTGGTGTTCTTCTCTTGTCGCAAGTAGCTGTTCTCTTGTCACAGGTAGTTGTTCTCTTGTGATCTCGTGGGAATCAAGTAGCTGTTCTCTTGAGCAAGCGAGGAGGCAAGTAGCTGTGGACACCCAAAGAGAAGAGGATTTAGATTGAGGGACAACCGGAAGACAACAGTAAGTCTACCGATCTCCCCTCTTTCACATTTCATAAAGGAAGAAATCATAATAGCTGTATCTGTTTGTTGCTAAGGCGCTGTCACACCTTAGGTGGATAGGATCGTCCTGTATAGGCATTTTTCCCCACAACAGGGGGGGGGAGGTTCCACCCTCGATGACTTAACCTTACATTTATCATTATCATACCCAATTAAAACAAGTCGTGCTCACCCAAATCAAATTAAAAGCTTACTAAATTTAGAAAATAAACAACATTATCCTCCCATGGCCTGCATACACAAATGAGTAATGGTCTCAAATTTAGTTGTTGGTAATTAGGAGGAATATGAATGGGAGGAACAATGGTCCACCATCAACTAGAGAATATGGCACAGTTATAGGGGAACCAAGTAGTTTATCAAGTGTTTCAAAGCGCAGGATGGATGGTGTACTTCGAAAAGTTAAGGGGCTTCGATGTAGGAGTTAAATTAGAGTTCACCTATAACTTGGATGATGAAAGTTTGTAGTTAAAGGAATGAAAGTTGTGGTAATATAAGAAGAAATAATGAGAATGGCGAGGCTTCCACAACAAGGAGAATGTTGGTTTGGGAGAAGCATGTCGTTGGCTAGAGAACCAAAGGAATTCGCTAGGGAAGGTGAACTCCTACAACCATGTGGAAAAGGATATGCGCAGGACTCCTTGTCGGACCTTTGGAAATATGTAGCCTTTTTGTTTAGAAATGTTTGACATGTGAGGGATGATTCAAGGTAATATTCGCATACCATCTAAAATTTTTATCGCACTTATGCCATAATAGCTTGTTAAACATTCCATATTTCCTATTGAAAACACTGCAACATATAGCTTGTGCTACAAGAAGTGTGAAGCACCTTGTAGTGATGATTACAAATCCTGGGTTAGTTAAACTTATGTTCCTTGATTCCCTAAGGAATACTCAAAGAATATGGAGGAAATTCATAGAATTTTTGGATTAGCCAGTGGGGGGGAAACAAGTTGAACAAGGGATAGTAGAAATAAGTGAGCCTATGTAGATAGAGGAAGGATTTTGTGACCAGAATGATGGCCTTGACGAAGTTGAAGTTGAATAGGAGTTTGGCGATCCCATCCCACCACCCTTGGATGAAAATGAGGAGAATGAGGTAAGTAACCCTCTAGATGAAGAATGTCAACTACCTGAAACCAAAGAAATGCAAATTGTAATGTTAGTCATTCCTCGAAAGAGAAATAACTTTGTTGAAGATTTTGTAGCATTTTTACCCTGGTGGAGAATGAGGTCAACTAGACTTGCTTCATATAAAACGCCCCCTATCACAACACGAATATTGAGAAGACGAGATGTAGAGCCTACTCCACAAGAACTAGGTACCGATGGAATTGATGAAATCGATGAGGAAATTGTTGATGTAATTGGCAATATAATGGATATTGTAGTTGTTACATAAGAACCAACTACATTAATGAATGATGTGTTTGTCACACAAGAACCTGACACAAATTTAGAAGTTGACACTGTAGTTTATACACAAGAACCAATGAAGAAACAACCAACATTAAGCATGTCATAGGTTTAAAGAAGGAAGATTAAATCGACATTGTAGCTATCACACAAGAACCATCTACAATACATGGTAGTGAAGAAATTAACACTATTTCTACTCCAAAAAAACTAGCTACAATGGAAAATAATGAAGGAATTGACATCATAGCTGCTCCATGAGAACCAGCTACAGTAGAAAATGAAGCATCGATTACATAAGAACCTGGCACGAATGAAGAAATAAAGAATGTAGTTTTTACATAAGAACCAACTAGAGAGGAAAGTGATGTGTCAATTACACAAGAACCTAGTGGGAATGAGAATATTGATGTTGTAACTATGACACAAGGGATATTTATATAAGAACCAATTGGTATTGAGGATGTCGTGAATGTCATGCATGAATGAGGGGAATCTAAAGTGAAGAATGTTATAAGTGAGAAGAAACCTTTTGTCTTAATTAGGTGAATAGTAAACTTAAAAAGGGAAAACCATAGGTTGAAGAAGATGATTATGGAATTGAAGATCCAGTTGAGGAGGTCACTAAGGGCAGGAAAGTCGAACACCCTAGTCAAAAGGGAAAAAAGTAAGGGAAGGACTCCATCTTGCAAAAATAAATCCTCACAGCATACTTTTTAGGGAGACATTTACATGAGAAAAAATAGAGGATAAAGGAGTTGGATCTTCCATTCTCAAATATTCCTCCTTTGTACAACTACGAGAATAATGTGATAAATGGAAAACACTGGAAATATCCGATCAAAAGGGTAATGTTATTTTGGAAGGGAGCAAATTTTTTATCAAGACTATGGAAAGGATAAAAGTAGATGACTTAACTCTCTACAGGATGGAAAAGAGACAATGGAAGGAGGATTTGGGAAAGTTTCAGGTTGCACAAGAACAAGTGAAAGAATTAAATAAAGAGAAGTAGTAGATAGGGCCACTGATCCAAGAATTATTAAGTTGTCGACCACCATCTCCATTGTATGCCATGTTTTTACAAGAAAAATTTATTTCTTTTAATATTATAACTATTTTTGAAGATATTCCTTATCAATTTTCATATGAAAATCCTTTGTAAGGCCTTTTATGAAGTTGATACAACCATGCAACATTCAATATGTGAATTTTATTTACATGATTTTATACTTCCATATGAAAGGAATTTCAATCCTACATCCTATATAGGGGACCTTCAGCTGAAGAACTTCACGTCCCACCTTGTGCACCAATTTCATTGGGAATTTGCTTAATAGAATGTAAAATGAGCTCAAGTCACCTAGGAACTGACAGTGAAAGCAAAACTTGTTATTGCAAGTGAGTGCATCAGGACCCAAGGCCTCATCACTAGATCACATGATCTCTAAAGGATGGTTGTAAGTATTCAAAACCAAGAAATTGATCAATGCGTAAATAGTATTGATGACATAGCTACTAATTCCCTACAAGGCTCAAGTAGGTGATGTGAGTTGTCTTTACTAGTTATTAAAACTAGAGAGCCTTTTGGGTATCCAAACCTCTTAAGATCCATGGGGTGTCTCGACAGATATTTACAATGCATAGAATAAAGGGGTTCCCAATGGATGGGTCTAAAATTTCATTTTCCTCTAATTTTTCTATGCTTAGATAGGTACAGGCTAATGTACAAGATGATAGAGACAAATTATTTTTGGGGAGTAGAGGTCGGGGTGTCAGTAGGGTTCGAGGAACTAGGAGAAGATACATAGGAGGATTATCAACTCAGCACTTTGCATGAAACATAATCATTGGGAAACAAGGATATCCATTGAAATTATCTCCATTAGAACATGCAGTAGAGAAAGTTGGTTTCATATGTTCACCCATGTATTTCACCCTTTGTTATCCATTTACCTTCTCTTGAAACTATCCTAATTTTCCTACACTATTTTTTTCCTGATGATGTTTGTTTATAATTCATATTTTGACCAAAGAATAGCCTCATCTATAAATCATAGTTATCAAGTGATAATATAGGATCATTAAGTAGTTTCCACCTAGTTTTGGCCTACTTATGTGATGGTTTAGAAGAGTGCATTTGATTGGTTGCAAACAAATCGCACCAACTCAAGGGATTGTCACCATCACATGATCTCTTTTCATATGTTGTTATTTTGAACCACGATATACCATTCCTACAATTTTGATGGTGCTTACACATATAATATTTGACCGATGCTCAATAAATAAAGTAATGAAAGAGCCAACTTAACATCAAAAGTAATCTTAGAAGCATCAGTCGTTATGATGATTTAGAATGTAATATAACAAGTTATTCTTCTTTTGAAAATTGATGTAACAACATAGATATACACAATAGAGTCTACCTTATATGTATTATTTAGTTTTGACATTCTATTGGGTCACTGCCCATTTGATTTGTATAAATTAAGGGACCTTTGAGTTTTCCCCGTTGTTGAACAAGTAGTAAGAGGCAAGGGTTGTATTAGTGAAAAAGGCATAGAGATATCATTGTTTTATTAATTTTCTATATAATATATCATGCAATTTTTTATCACTTGAAGTATTAAACTATGAGTAACCCTTCACAACCCTAATTGGTCGAGGCCCCCCTTCATTGGTTAGGTGCTACAATTTTTTTATTAATTATATTTATCATACGAATTTCATATATCCCTTATTCTTTGATCATGTGATCAAATGTTAATTATCATTAGTTAGTAATTTCACCTATTATCTTGAGGAGGTTGATTTGTTGGAATCGGGATTATGTTGCATTGATTTGTCTGATGGGTGATTAATTTACTATTAATTATAGAATTATTTAATTATTATTACTTGTAGGGTGGCTTGATTACTTTTATTCGCACACTAGTTTACTCCTTAGTTACTATAGAGTTTTTTTGGAATTATGAATTATGTGTTGTCCCTTATGGAAACCTACCTCATGAATGGAAACCTACTTGTTGAAAATGTAAACAGGGTGTGCCTACAGATGTGACAGATTGTTTTGACAAAGGCATAGCAATTCAGAGGCAGAGGTATGATAAAGTTGAAATTTTAAGAAGTATACACCGGTTGTGTTAACCAAATTCGTGTACACACGTGAGTATGAAGAAGCAAAGGAACGTACATTTTCTGCACCATGGTATTCTAAATGCCAAGGGTCCTTACCATGGTATTTCCCTATGGTATTGAGCCCAGCAATGGATGTTTTAATCCCATCTAAGAAAACCATCAGATGGAGTATGGTTTTGACCTATGGTATTGGATAAGGGCTAAACTATATAAGAAGATGAAGATCAAAGTGACACGAAGTGTGAAAGTGATGGAAATATTATGAATAGTTAAATCTGAAGCAATAATGCATGTAATTGGCTATTGATCCTTTGCTTGAACTAAACTAAGTATGCACCCATGAGTTTGATGATGGATTAGATCCAACAGATTTGAGATGACAATCATGATTATGATGATTTGATTTGTGTTGATAATGTCTTAACGCATGATTTTTCTGTGTATGCCAAGATCTGTATATGTTTGAAGTTTTGTGTTGCAATGAAGATTTGAGTCTGGATTTGCAGATTTGTATGCGGTTTTTATAGCCTATAAGGCACGTACACACATGAGTGCATTTCTGGTAAATCTTATACACATGAGCTTGTTTCCTAAAAGGCATGTACACACGTGGATATTCTTTGAAGAAAGCGCGTACATAAAGTAAGGTTTTGATGAAAAGGATGTCTGATCAGTCTTGATGTGTTTATGTTGTCTAAAAATTAAGTCTTCTTAATGATCTAGGTCTAAAAACTGATGTTTTGATTATGGATTGATTGATTGAAGAATGTTGAAGATACTTGTTGATTGTGATTGAAGATCATAGAAAGTTCTATGATTGTTTTAGAATGATGCAGTAAATATGTGTATGATTTAGTGCTTGTTTCAGAGTGACAGTGGTCCAGTTTTCAGGTTTCAGTAGTTTATGGTTTGTACACAAGTATGCTTCATAAAAGCTGCATACACACGTGATTTTTCTACCGCAAAGTAGAATACATATTTTGACAAATGATTGATCAGGGTTTGCAGTAACAGGGTCTTGTTTCTGTGAAGTGTATTATGTTGTTTGATATTCTAGTTACAATGATCTGACTATTCTAGTTGATTGGTTGAGGTTTGGTGAATTCAATGATTGAGTTTTAGTGATTGGTTGCTTTAGTTTGGTCATAGATTGATGATTAAGTTACAATGATAAGTTTTAGTTTGATGATTGGTATTGAGCTTAAATGTTGGTAGTGGGTCCAGTCTGAAAATTTAATGAAACGTGGCCTACAAATTATGATGTGTTGTGTAGCAAGTGGATCTAGTATGAAAATTTATGAAACGTGGTCCCTAGAAGTGTTGAGGGAGTTGAATCTTCCTTCTAGTAGTATCTCGTAAATTAGATAAAGGGGTTGGAGCTCCCTTCCAGTAGCGGCTAGGGAGCGAGCGAAGGTTGTAGCCTTCTGTAGGTTGATGCCTGTGTACTCGTATAAGTTTACGCCAATACAAGATTCAGGGGGTTGGAGCTCACTTCCAGTAGGAGATGGAGAGTGAGTGAAGGTTGTAGCCTTCTGTAGGTGGGTGCCTGCATACTGGTATGAGTCTGCACCAATACAAGATTGTAAAATATTTTCTTTATATTAAAAAAAATGATAGAGACAACAACAAAAGGTGGTTTTTTCCTACATTGGGTTTCCACCTTAAATCCTAGTGTTCATGTGTGTTACTTATGTGTGATGGTTGATTTTGTTCTTACTGCACATGGTTACTATATATTTAATGTTTAATGAAGTAATGACGCACTAGATTAAAATAAAGAGAATATGAATTAACTACAAAGTAAGTTTACTGGATATACACTAGTTGTCTTAAGAACAGACACGTACAAATGTGGGTTCTCTTTCGTAAAGTAGCATACATAAATTAGGAAATGAACTTGAAAATTTTATTGATTTGGAAATAGTGATTAACCACCCCGCCCCCTACCCCCCTCCACTTAGTATTTTTACAAAAAATTGGTTTTAGAGCAGGTCCTTTAGCATAAGCTTGATCACTTGAAGGAGATCTATCAAGATGGGTAGTCATGAAGGAGTATTTTCTGTTAGACCTCCTATATTTAATGGAACTAACTTTTTCTTTTGGAAAGTTAGGATGAGAGCATACTTGTAGGCACTAGAAGTTGATGTGTGGGAAATTGTTGAAAGTGGATATCAATTTCCATCCTCTATTCCTTAAGATACTGCAGGAAAGAAACAGTATGAAACCAATGCAAAATATGTAAATTCCATCTTGGGAAGCTAGGATGAGGCTGATTTCGTGAAGGTAATTGTTGGGATGTAGTCCCTTGGGCTAAATTTTGTATTTCCTTTTTGTAAAAATGTGAAGTCTCTGCAATTTGTGGAAGCATAGCGTGAATATAGTAAGAGTCAAAGGGGCTTTAGTCCCTTAGGTTGTTAGGTGTTAAGAAGGTTTTGAGACCCGCCCATGGTCTGCAGACCACAGTATTGTAAATGGAAAGGATATAAATAGAAGATTCATAGTGAGTCTAGAGAGGCATCATAAAATAGAAGATCATTGTTGAGGCAAGTAAGCTAAGGAAGGAAAGTTTATTTCTTGTACTTAGGCGAAGGGGAAGGCTCCTGCAGCTAAGTGCGTCGAGACCTTGGTAAGTCCACAAATTGAGTGCGCGGACCCCTGTAGCTAAGTGCACAAAGAAGGAAAGTCTGTACTTTGAAAGATCATTTAATAAAAGATAGTTTTGATCCATATTTTGTGTATCTACTCATCTATATTTACTTCGGCAATTTTTGTGTTTTCGCTCTGTATCTGAAAGGATATGAATAAATTTTTATCTAATGTGAAAAAGTGGTAGATCATTATAAACTATGCATGTTATTACTAGTTAATGACCTTCGTGAAGATATAATTGTTGTGTATAAGATTTATTGCTATTAACTATTCCAGAAGGGTTAGGGTTCGTGAAGACAAGACTAAGCCCTAGAAGCCACCGGAACCCATCACACAAAACTCTAGATGTAGAAACCTGGTCCTGTCATCCCCCAATACTGCTTCGGGTGAGACTGCAGCCTACGTTATGCGATTTGTCACCGAAAGGGCTAGCAATTTAGGGTTTTGTTGGTTGTTGCAGCTAACGTTGAACCTGGGTCAGGCCCCAGTAGGCACATGAGCCCCTTGATTTAGATGAAGAAGAAATGTGTGGAGGCATCAAGGAGATGGATACTGAGGAGGATGAGCCTATGACTCGATTCAAAAAGTATATCCCACCACACGAGGGCATAGTTACGGTGCCTAAGGACCTGGACAATGCCAAATTTATGGTCTCGACACCATTGTTGTCAGAGAAGGTGTTGTTTGAGGGCGCGCTATTGGGACACATTTCAATGCTCAAGCAGGAGGATTGGGATTTGGGAGATCATGAGAAATTCCCTCAACTTGCGCTGGCCAAATACCTCTCAAAAATATATTATGAGGAAATTGGGGTTACACGATTGGAACCTAGGAACCGGGTCATGGGTGTTGAGAAAGCGAGCCTCCTAAACATGCTATAGGTGCCACACTTTAGTCGCACCATCATTAACACTATATGTGTCCAACAGTTACTAGCTTTGGTGCACAATGGGTGTCTCTGGCTGGGAGAACCCATCCTAATTACAGATATGTTGATCCACTGGATCACTTTTCTACCCTATCAAGTGGTGGATCGAGCAAAATCATTTGGAGGGAAAACAAACGAGAAGAAACTCATAGATCAAATGAAGAGCAAGTTTGGATTGGTTAAAAATTTGCATGGTTGTTCCATCCGCTCCATTTCAAATCCCATGGTGCAGTTCACTGAATAGATATTAGTGTGTAAGGTCATGCGGAAGTGCTGCGCGGATGAGGTTTTGGTACCAGTGATCTCTTTGGCTGTATAGTACGCGGAAGGAATCCTGTACAACTGGGCTTAGTACTTGTGCAAGGAGTTCTTGGAGAATTTTCGAGAGGCCTAGGATGAGGGCAAGGCATTTCATTATGCCTGGTTACTACCTTTGATTGCATTAATCATGTGGAGGATGTTGGAGGACAGCTAGTTTCCTCCCTAAGAATCTAAACCTCCAGGAGGCAACGAAGTTCGCTTTGCTCTAGGAAATGAAGGACCCTACACAGGTCATGGAGGCCAAGATGTTATGGGTACTAGTGGAGATGGATATGCACACAATGATCAACTAATGGCCGAGGCTATCACCTACCTTATATGAGCAGTATGAGCCTTATGCCCACTTAAAGGTTGCCTTTCATAATGTATCTCTTTACACCAGAATGGATCCGAAGAAGATATGGCACAAGTTTCCGTATCTTTTTGGTGAGGCGGGTGTCGTAGAAGTTGTCGGTAAATGACCAGGAGAGTGGCTTTACCCATTAGATCTAGAAGCAGGAACGAGCGGTAGTAGAAGGTGCCACCGCATAGATCTCAGTAGTAGAGGCATAGAAGGAATCCCAAAAGGTTACAACCCAGGAGAAAGCTGCGTAACAGAAAGAGGTTGTAGATAACGAAGCTGTTGTTAAGGAAGTTGTTGCCAAGGTAGCTGTTGGCAAAGAGTGAGCGGCCCAGGAAACCATAATTGAGGTTGAGGAGTCTGAATCTTAGCACATGTAGGACCAGGAAGGTTCAAATACAACAGAGGGTGGGGGCATGGAGAAGGGAACGCCCTTTGTGGTTAGGAAAAGAACAAAGCAGACAACTTTTGGGCCACGGAAGAAGTAGAAGTCGACTAGATTCTGCTAGGTGGATCTGTTAGTCCTCACTGAAGGGGACTTAGATGACATTGTCGATAAGATCTGGGACACTACAATAGGACTATGGATCCAGTTTCAGCAGCAGTACCAATAGGTGCTAGAAAATGTACAGAAGGATCTGCGCGATCTACAGATCCAGACAGTTTGATTGCAAGCAAGTGTAGGTTAAGCGAGTGGGATTCAAGCAAGCCTGTATCAAGCAAGCACAATAGTATTGGACACGGATCCAAATTTTGATCTTCGTATGATTTATTTCCTAGATGGGACCCTACGCACTGGCTCAGAAGAGGCGAACGCCCAGCTTTTGCAAGTCAAGAATATGGGAATCAACCTCATGACACTCCCTATCTGAACCCTGCATGAGTTGCACCAAGGAGTATTGGATGAGCTGAGGGTCAGGGAGAAGCACATGCTGCTGGTGATTAATGAATTCAAAACAAACAACATGTAGATCTTTGAAGAAAAGGCACATGCATTGAAGGAAAAGGAAGAGATTGATACGTGCAACCAACGCTTAGAAGCAGTGATTACAAAGGCATGTAATGAGCTTCTTGAACTTAACATTGCAATTGATGCAGTGTGAATAGAAAATATCCAGAACCTAGCCACGTCGGTCAAAGATTCCAAAGATGAAATCGGCCAAGTTTGAATTGAATTAGAGCTTCATATTTCGGAGTTGCAATTGAAGTTGCAGTTGACAACTCTGCCAAAGGTTTGGGAGCAGCGCAGAGCTACTATAAACGAAGGCATGGCCACACTAGACATAATGGTCAAGGACTGCATAGAGTTGTTCAAGAAAGCCATGGAGCTATGGACGTCTATGCAGGAGAACCCCACTCTATAGAAGATTGGCATAGACCTTAGAGAAAAACAGTGGTAGTTTGATGAGATTAGATCGACTACATTCACTTTGGCACCAGTATAGCAATTCACAAAATTAAAATAAGGGAAGAAGCTTCAGAATGAAATTAAAAAGTTGCGCCACAAAGAGACCATTCTTATGGAAAGAACACATCCTTGGATAGAGGAGGCTAGCTAGTTCACTTTGTCAGTGTAAAGCAAGCTAAAGGGAATTCAACAGACTCAAAGGACAATGGGCCTCATGGTGGAAGGCCCTACTACAGAGAAATTAGTTGAGGAAGTGCAGTAGGAAGCTACGCAGGGAACAGCTGATCTGAAGGTTCTAAAGTTGGAGTTCCATGAACTCTAAGAGAAGATTGAAGCACCAGCTAAGTGACTCGAGGAAGAGACACCAAATTGTGTTGAGGGCCTGTTGGGATGGGGTCCCTCAGGCTAAATTTTGTATTTCCTTTTTGTAAAAATGTAAAGTCTCCACAATTTATGGAAGCGGAGTGTGAAGATAGTAAGATTCAAAGGGGCTTTAGTCCCTTAGGTTGTTAGGTGTTAATAAGGTTTTGAGACCCACCCATGGTTCGTGGACCAAGGTATTGTAAATGGAAATGCTATAAATATAAGAGTCATAGTGAATCTTGAGAGGCATCATATGATAGAATATCATTGTTGGGGCAAGTAAGCTAAGGCAAGAAAGTTTTAATTCCTATATGTTAAAATTGGCAACCAGGGCAAAACTTCATGTGGGTCATCTTATTCATGGCTAATAATATTTTTATTAGATGCCTCTCGTCGAGAGGTGTAGGATTGATATAAAGATCATCCAATTCCGATAAGTATTCATGGAGATATGAATTTATTTTGATTATGGAATTATTATCAAGTCGACCTACAACTCATGTAGGCTCAAAAGCCCAACAGTCGCATCTATTCACCCACCAACGTTGTGTATAAATATAAGAGGACTTTTCCTCATTTGGACTCACTCATCTCATCACATCTCTCTCTCTCTACTGCGCAGATATGAGTCTCTTCTCTTCTGCGCTGAAATAGGTCTCTCTCTCTCTCACATGTGAAGCCAGAAGCTGTTGAATTTGAAGCGGCAACTGCAGAAGTAAATATTGACTTGCATGGCCTAGAAGATCTCCTCTTTGGAACTACACTGTAGGTTCATCTGAATCTCCTTTGAAAGCCGCAACTTTTGGTGGTGGAATGAAGTCAATCCGACGAACGGTTTGCAAGATATCGACTGCCCTAGTTTGAAGCCGGAAACTGCTGAAATTGAAGCTGCAACTGCAGAAGTAAAGATTGACTTGCGTGGCCTAGAAGATCTCCTCATCTGAACTGCATTGTAGGTTCATCTGAATCTCCTTTGAAAGCTGCAACTTTTGGTGGTGGAATGAAATCAATCCGACGAACGGTTTGCAAGATATTGACTGCCCTAGTTTGAAGCCGGAAACTGCTGAAACTGAAGCTGCAACTGCAAAAGTAAAGATTACTTGCGTGGCCTAGAAGATCTCCTCATCTGAACTATGTTGTAGGTTCATCTGAACCTCCTCTAGAATCCGAAACTTTTTGTGGTGGAATGAAGTCAATCCGACGGTCGGTTTGTGAGATATCGTCTGCCCTAGTTTGATAATGAAGCCGCTAATGCTGATGCTACTGATCTAGGGTTTGCTACTGCTGATATGAATCAGATTTATTGTACTATTTCTCTCTGCTGAATTATTGAAGATAAAAGAAGATTTGATCAAAGGGTTTCCCCACACATTGTGGGGTTTGTCCCTGGCTAGCCGCCACATCTTGTGTCTCTTGTCTTGGCTTGTATTCTGTCGATCGTTTAATGTTCTATATGCACTTTACTTTATGTACATGTGATTGCTAATCAGTAGAATATAATAAGAAAAAGAAGTAAACTATTATGAGAATAGAACATACCATAACTTAACATGGTATCAGAGCTGAGGTGAAGACAAAGCCCAAGCAAGAGCAAGAGCAATCATTGAAGAGAAGATTGGCAAGGCTATCCTAAAAGAACTATGGGGTCCTCAACACTCTGCCGAAGACAAGCTCTATGAGAAAGCTGACTATCACGGATGGAAGATGTCTATCGATCTAACCCTTGAAGATCAAGGAGTGTTGGACCATGTATTGTTGAGCCTTCATCAAATGCATCTACTGCTACCTGGAACAAATGGAAAAATGGAGAAGTCAAAACAAAGAAGATCATCCGGGACTCTATCGACAAGCGCTTGGTGGCCTACATCTCTGATCTAGACACCTCCAAGGAATTCTACGACAGACTGGTGAGTTTATTTAAAGTTAATGATGCAAATCAAGTTTTGTTTCTTAGAAATAAGTTGAGGGAAATCAAGAAGGGTAAAGATGAAAGTATGCAAGCATACTTCTTAAGAATCACCGAGATCAAGAACGATCTCCTATCTATTGGGGAAACCATTACTGACAGAGAAATGGCACTCACAACTCTCAGAGGATTACCATCTGAATGTTATGTGTTTAGGACTACTCTTCTGAGCAATAATGTAATTCCTAGTTTCGAGGAATTAATGGCTAGATGCATTCAAGAACAAACAAGGGTAGAAGTGCAAGAAATGCCCATGCCTAAAGGTCCTCCTACTGCCTTTTCTTCTCATGCAAAGAAAAGAAATAATTCCAGGACTAAATCAAAAGGAAAGGCTGGACCTAAGGCTAGAAGAAAATGACAATGTTACATTTGCGATAAAGCAAGTCACTATGTATGAGATCATGAGCATCATGATGAATGATATCATGGACATAAAGGGCAACATGAGATCATGGACATATAGGATAGCATGATGATGATGCACACTAGTTTGAGCAGCATTATGATGGATAAAATCATGGACATGGGCAGCATGATGATAATCATGATTAGAGAAGCATGGTACAGTATGCAGTGGTGCAACTCGAAATCCCTCTGATGGCAATCAAAGGAATGAAAAATTCAACAGCAAAGGTAAGAGGAGAGCTGGAGATCGAGGAAGAGGACAACCATTCAAGAAGGCTAGAAAGTCCAGGATGTTCTAAATGCACCTGACCTCAAAAGGAACCTAGTGTCCATCTTGGCAATGGAAGACAGAGGCTACAAGGTAACCTTCAGCAATGACAAGGTATGTATATGGAAAAATAATGATAAAGATTCCTTTACTCTTGGGTTTAGTTTTGATTCATTATATCGGGTCGATGGAAGTCCGCTAGGTGTCATGTCTTGTGACACAACTCTTTAGTCCAAACTTTGGCATCAGAGGTTTTCCCACCTTCATTACAAAGCTCTACCCGATGTAAGACAGATGGTAACAGGGATGCCTGAATTCCAAGTAGAGAAAGAAGGTGTATGTCCGGGATGTGCCGAAGGAAAGCTCAAAAGGGGACCATTCCCCTCAATCCAAAGCAAGACCTCCGATATATTACAGTTGGTTCACTCAGGCATACCTGAGGTTGGCATTAAGAGGGAGACTACTACACCACATACTCCTGAGCAGAATGGTGTGGTGGGAAGGAAGAACCACACGATGATGGAAGCTGTCCGGGCCATGCTACATGATCAAAGACTTCCAAAGTTTCTATGGGCTGAAACTACAATCACTGCCGTATATGTACAAAATCGATGCCCTCATCAAGCATTGGGTTCCTAAACTCCTGAAGAAATGTTCACCACCGGTCAAAGGGAAGTCGTGATTAGTCATGATGTCACCTTTGACAAAGATATGGCTCTCAGCAAGGTGGACAATCTGCTGACTTTGAGGAGCTCTCAAGAAGCCGACACCAGGGAACCGAAAGAAAAGGGTGATGAATCAATGCCTGATGTAGAAGAACCCATGGATCCGATTGATCCTCATCCACATGAGCCTTCCTCTTCTAGGAAGAGCCCTTCATGGCTTAGGGGGATACTTGATGATGCTGAAGGACATGCTGCACCCTGAGGAACCTTCCATCAAAGTAAGAAACTTAACAAGTATCAGGGATACCTGACCATCATGAGCACGATCATACAAAATGAACCTTCATCATTCTCAAATGTCATCAAGCATTAACTATGGAAGGATGCTATGACCATATAATATGAGTCTATTATGGAGAATGATGTCTGGGAAGTAGTTCCCAGACCCTGGACAAGACAATTGTTACTTCAAAATGGATTTACAAGATAAAGCATGCAGCAGATGGAAGCACGGAAAAGTATAAGGCTCGTTTTGTTGCTCGAGGTTTCTCCCAAAAGGAAGGTATAGGCTATGATGAGATATTTTCACCTGTTGCCAGATATACGACCATCCACTTGATCATAGCCCTTACCACTTCACAAGGATGGAACCTACATCAGATGGATGTCAAGACTGCGTTCTTGCATGGATCGATCAAAGAAGAGGTCTACATGGAGCAACCCGAAGGATTTGAGATTTATGATCGAAAATCTCATGTATGTAGGTTGAAGAAATCTCTCTATGGGCTGAAGCAAGCACCCCGAGCATGGTATGAGAGGATCGATAGCTACTTGATGAAGTTGGGATTCACTAGGAGTGAAGCCGATCCTAACCTTTACCTTAAGGTTGAAGATGAAAAGCCTATCATACTGGTGTTGCATGTGGATGACCTCCTTCTACAGGTGCAAACCCTCTCATTCACAAATGTAAGAGGGAGATGGCTTCTGAATTTGAAATGAAGGACCAAGGACTTGAAGTGTGGCAGAAGCTAAGGGAAATTTTCCTATCTGAAGGAAAATATGTGGTAAAGATATTGGAAAGATCTGGTATGATGGACTGCAAGTCTGTGACTACCTCGAGGATCTTAACTTTTAAAAGATATATGGTAGTGATGTCGGACCAGATTTGGGAAATGCCTCTGAGTTTCATAAACTCATTCGCATTGATGTTCTTGGTGAACCTCCATCCAAACATATGTTTTGCAATTAGCATTGTGAGCTCATATTTGGTTGAGCCTCACTGGATTTATGCCAAGAATCGTCTGAGATATCTTCGTGGCACAATGGGTTAAGATACACTGTCGAAGATGTGAGACTACTTGGATATACTGATGCTGATTGGGCAGGCAGTGTGGTGGACCATAAGAGCACTTCCGAATGCTGTTTCACCTTGGGATCTGCTTCGATATCCTGGATGAGCAGGAAGCAGAAGTCGGTGACTTTGAGCACCGCTGAAGCAGGATATACTGTTGCTAGCATGACCTCGTGTGAGGCAGTCTGGTTGCGAAAGCTCTTCAGTGAGCTGTTTGGATTTACATTGGATACCATTGTGATTCTCTATAACAACCAGAGGTGGGATTCGATTATTGAGGAATCCCATATTCGTCGATTTCTCCAGCAGATAGACATCATCTGGGATATGGTAAGTTGATGAGCAAGGAGGCTCCATCACATTAAGATGATGTACAGGTTGATACACCTTGTCAAAGCCCTGAGGAAAGATCTAATTTGTGATTTTCCCAAACGAATTGGAGTCATCAAGAAACCCTTGTACAAGGGTCTTGCATGTTGCATACATTGAGCTCTGGGAGCTCTGAGGGCTTGTGGTTCTTACTGGAGCAACATACGACCACAGGGTGACTCACCCTCCCCTGGTGGTGCGCACTGGAACAAGATGATTCGCTCTCTTGTGGAACAAGATGATTCGCTCTCTTGTGGAACAAGATGATTCGCTCTCTTGTGGGACAAGATGATTCTCTCTCTTGTGGAACAGGATGATTCGCTCTCCTGTGTAGCAGGATGATTAGTTCTCCTGTGAGGCCTGGATTGATGTGTTCTCCATGGCGATTGTAGCAGGATTGATGTGTTCTCCTGTGAGGCCTGGATTGATGTGTTCTCCGTGGCGGCCTGGATTGATGTGTTCTCCATGGCGATTGTAGCAGGATTGATGTGTTCTCCTGTGAGGACAGGATTGATTAGTTCTCCTATCGAGGCATCCTACCCATGTAGTCTGGGACTCATGGGAAGTACCTCTCATCTGATCAGTGAGCAGGGAAATGAAGTTAGGGACCATAGTAGTACCGATGGACGCATCGTTGTAACTACCGTACTCCCTACGCTAGGATGACCTCCATTGATCTGGGATCAATGATACTGGTTTGGGACCAGTGGTAGGAGTTGTACCATACTATGACGCTGACTTCGGGTCGGTTGAGACTGGTCTGGGATCAGTGGTACATACTCTGAGACTGACTTTGAGTCAGTGGAGGATGATATTGGTCTGGGACCATTGGAGTTGTACTCACTATGACGCTGACTTTGGGTTGGTTGAGACTAGTCTGGGACCAGTGGTACATACTTTGAGACTGACTTTGAGTCAGTATGATACATCCTCGATCATTTCTTCTTCTTCATAATTCGGACAAAAGCAGAGTAGAACAGAACAATGCAAGAGCAGAGCAGAACAAAACAAAACAGTACAGATCAGTGCAGGGCAGAACAAGACAAATCAGAACAAGAAAAATAGAGCAGAGCAGGGCAAGGGTCAGGCTGTACAAGGCAGTGCATTTGATGGATGAATAGTAACGACCGATAGACAAATTGCAGATGAAGTTCTCCATGGTTGAGAGGGAGTGTTAAAATTGGCAACTAGGGCAAAACTTCATGTGGGTCATCTTATTCATGGCTAATAATATTTTTATTAGATTCCTCTCGTCGAGAGGTGTAGGATTGATATAAAGATCATCCAATTCTGATAAGTATTCATGGAGATATGAATTTATTTTGATTATGGAATTATTATCAAGCCGACCTACAACTCATGTAGGCTCAGAAGCCCAACAGTCGCATTTACTCACCCACCAACGTTGTGTATAAATATAAGAGGACTTTTACTCATTTGGACTCACTCATCTCATCACATCTCTCTCTCTCTACTGCGTAGATATGAGTCTCTTCTCTACTGCGCTGAAATGGGTCTCTCTCTCTCACACATGTGAAGCCGGAAGCTGTTGAATTTGAAGCTGCAACTGCAGAAGAAAAGATTGACTTGCGTGGCCTAGAAGATCTCCTCTTTGGAACTGCGCTATAGGTTCATCTGAATCTCCTTTGAAAGTCACAACTTTTGGTGGTGGAATGAAGTCAATCCGACGAACGGTTTGCAAGATATCGACTGCCCTAGTTTGAAGCCAGAAACTGCTGAAACTGAAGCTGCAACTGCAGAAGTAAAGATTGACTTGAGTGGCCTAGAAGATCTCCTCATCTGAACTGTGCTGTAGTTTCATCTGAATCTCCTTTGAAAGCCACAACTTTTGGTGGCGGAATGAAGTCAATCCGACGAACGGTTTGCAAGATATCGACTGCCCTAGTTTGAAGTCGGAAACTGTTGAAATTGAAGCTGCAACTGCAGAAGTAAAGATTGAGTTGCGTGGCCTAGAAGATCTCCTCATCTGAACTGTGCTATAGGTTCATCTGAACCTCCTCTGGAAGTTGAAACTTTTGGTGGTGGAATGAAGTCAATCCGACGGTCAGTTTGTGAGATATCGTCTACCCTAGTTTGATAATGAAGCCGCTAATGCTGATGCTACTGATCTAGGGTTTGCTACTGCTGATATGAATCAGATTTATTTTACTATTTCTCTCTGCTGAATTATTGAAGATAAAAGAAGATTTGATCAAAGGGTTTTCCCACAAATTGTGGGGTTTGTCCTTGGCTAGCCGCCACATCTTGTGTCTCTTGTCTTGGCTTGTTTTTTGTCGATCGTTTAATGTTCTATCTGCACTTTACTTTATGTACATGTGATTGCTAATCGGTAGAATATAATAAGAAAAAGAAGTAAACTGTTATAAGCATAGAACATACCATAACTTAACACTATACTTAGGTGAAGGGGAAGGCTCCTGCAGCTAAGTGCGCGGAGACCTTGGTAAGTCTGCAAGCTGAGTGCACGCACCCCTATTGCTGAGTGCATAGGGAAGGAAATTCTGTACTTTGAATGATCATCTAATAAAAGACAGTTTTGATCCATACTTTGTGTATCTGCTTATATATATTTACTTCTGCAATTTATGTGTTTCCGCTCTGTATCTGAAAGGATATGAATAAATTTTTATCTAATTTGTGAAAGTGGTAGATCAGTGTAAATTATGCATGTTATGACTAGTTAATGACCTTCGCGAAGATATAAGTGTTGCGTATAAGATTTATTGCTATTAATTTTTCCGGAAGGGTTAGGGTTCACGAAGACATGACTAAGTCCTAGAAGCTGCTGGAACCCATCACACAGACCTATGGATGTAGAAACCTGGTTCTGTCATCCCCCAATACTTCTTCAAGTGAGATTGTAGCCTGCACTATGGGGGTTGTTGTCGAAAGGGCTAGCAGTTTAGGGTTTTGGTGGTTGGTGCAGCTAACATTGAACCTGGGTCAAGCCCCATCAAGCCAACAGTTATAAAGTTGAACACAAAAAAGTGAATGTGGGATAAGATTATCCAAAGTTATGAAGGTGACACCAAGGTAAAAAGTGTTAAACTTCAAACATTCAGAATACAGTATGAGACATTGAAAATGCATGATGATGAAAGTGTTAGTGTCAGTCTTGTCATACTGCCATCAGTGATCAAAATCTTCTCTTTTGCATTTGCATAATAGGAGTACCATACTGTAAAATTTTCATCACCCCATTAGGTCTTGGATCCACTGATGGTTGAGGTCACTTCAGTTTTCCCGCATGAAATATACTTGCTGATCCTCTTTTATATAGTCTTCAATCATGGTTCATTTTCACTTTGCAGTTCATTTCATTAGGTCATAGAGTTTGGTCCCATTAGGTTTTAGGGTTTCCACCATAGTCAAATTTGATATTTAAATGAAAATAATGATTAGCAAAGACATTAGGATGCTAAATAAACTCAAGCATGGTATCTTGAAAGTCAAAAGTTATTTTTTTTAAAGCCAAATGTAATTTTCACCTCAAAACATGTTTTGAGGTGAAAACACAGTATTTTGTTTTTATTTTTCATTTCTTATGTAATTTTATGTTTCTATATGTAATATTGATTCCTAGTTGCTCCTAAGCATCAATCCATACTGCCTAGCTACAAACACTGCAAAAAATCAAGTCAGCATGAGTTCTAATCCACCTGCAAAAGCAAAAGTGAACAAGCATTTAAAAACAGGATTTTCAAAAAGACAAAGAAAATTTGAAAAGTGGGTTTTCAAAAAGAGAAAATCAAACTGGTTCCCATATATAAACCCTCTCATGCTACTTCTATATCATTATGTTGTTCTACAGGTCAAAGAATCCAAAGGAGAGAAGAAAGAAGCAACTTTCAAGTGGTTTTGAGCAAAACAAAGGAGGCGATGCACGTAGGCAACTAGCGTTGTGCTTATGGAAAAATTTTCCCAGCGCTACACGTAGGGAGGAAGGCACTGTGCATATGGCATTGTACTGCACGTAGGGAAGTTTTTACAGTGCAAATTTGAATGGGCGCTGCGCGTAGGAGCCAGCGATGTGCTTCTGGGAAAGTGCGCTGCGCATAGGGCAGCAAGCCACCAAAATGCTTCAAACTTCAAATTTTCACCTAATTGCCTCCAAATTCACCTTTTACAAGTAAGTGCTCTCTCTTCACTCAATGTTTAGCTTTCACATTTAATATTTTGGACATCTCCTCCACTCCTATTATCAAACCCTAATTTTCCTCTATAAACCCTAATCAGTTTGTTTTTCCATTGCCTAGCATCATAACTAAAACCCTTTACCCATCATTCCCTTCACCCTCATCTACATTCCATCATCTATCCCTCATTCCCAAAAACCCTCCCCTCACTCTCATGGTTTATGATCTATCCATAACTACATAAATTCACTCAAACTCATCCCTACAAACCCTAGAGCATACCACTCATCCCCATTTACATTGTCTAAAATTTGTGCAATTAAGAAGCTGGTTAAACATGGATAGAGGTGACTATGACTATGATGAGGAGAATATAGTAAGTGATAGTTCAGTTGAGAGGAGCAGACAACATAGAAAGCCTCATAAGGGAGGTAAAATCACCAGAGAAGAGCCAACTAACCTAAGAGAACTACAGGCCTCTCCATTAGCAGTTTCATGTTTTAGACACCTTGGATGTTATGAGTTCTGTGAACTAGTGGAGAGAGTTTAGTTTCATCATGAATTGGCTAGACTCTTTGTAGCCCACCTACATAACAATGAAGTGACTCTTGCTAGGGTGACTTTCATAGTGTCACTATTTGTTATTCCAAAGGCCACCAGGATTCCTAATGTTGGTGAGAAATGGTATCAGGCTCAGGACCTTGATGAGCATTATTATGAGCCTTACATTAAACATCAGCACAAAAGTCAAGTGAAGAGGTTTTTCCCTTTCAAATTTCTGGAAAACAGGTATGTCCACTTGATGAGGATTATCATCAAATATTTCACTTGTGAGGGCAGATTTTCTAGGTTGTATACTTACCATATCAGGCTCCTCATGCACTTTACAAGGGTGAAGATGTTGAACCTCCCCTACTTTTTGTTTAGAAACATTGATAAGATGGCTTACATTGTGTAGAAGAAGCCATACCCTCAGAAGATGAACATCATGTATGTTACAGGGAAAAGTGTCTATGCAGAACTGCTAATCCCACTAAGGGTGGTAGCTACCTTAGAAACAAAGAAAGTAAAACTACTTTCGTTTTCCTTTATGAAAGATAGATGAGAGAAGAATAGAGGAGACCAACCTCTGTCTTGCACTTGGTTCCTTGCTCGATTCCTCTCTCTTCTGATAGTCCTTTGCTACTTGCTTTCTTGTATACCCAGCTTCACATAGTACCTATAGAATCAATGCAGCATAACACTATATGAGAACATGGATCTATTATCATAAACAATATAGGATCAGATGTAAATTGACAATACAAATGCATAAAACATAAATCACACAAGAGTATGGAGGAAAACTTGAATAGCTTTATTAATAATCAAGAAGGAGCCAAGAGAGTTACAACCAATTGTTCTGACCCAGCATCATCCTCTCAGCAAGTGAGCCCCTCTTCACCTCATGAAAAGCTTAGATCACCCAACACTATGATGTTGCCTCAGGAAACCAATAGCAATTCCTTACAAGATGCAAAATTCCAGCCTCTAGATCTCTGGGATGAGGGATCCATATATAGATGCCTGCAAGGGAGATGAGTCTACTTGTGATTTGATTAGTGTCTTCCAACTGATAGTTCTTACTTCCACTTGGAGATTGATGATCTATTACTCATCCCTGGTCGAATTCAGAGAGGCAAGTGTCATAGGAGAAGTTTCTGGAAGATTCCATGCTTCTCCATCTTGCGGATTGACACTGCCATTTGTCTCTTCTAGCCCATCGCACCCCATAGAAGGGATTTTTGAAATGCAACGCACCTACTGTGTGTATTTAGGTGAGATGCAATGCATTTTGCCTATGGAGCAAGTGAACTGGTCCAGTTTTGACTAGTTCTGAGCAGTTTTTCATGGAGAACTTATGGGAGAAGCTGTAATCAGTTGACCTTGTTCTTTTAGGGGTTGGAACAACACTTTTAGGGACTTAGGAGCCCTTATTTTATGGAAATTTATGCTTGGGGTTGCAGTGCCCAAAAATGTCTATAACAGTTTCCCCCTAAAGCATGAGGTCGTTAATCTTTTTTGATGTCGGGTGAAATGATTTATCATGAGGATCCAAAGTTCTTTCAAGCTGGAAGGAGACCTATAATAAGATACAATACAATACATTATCTTCATAATATTTTCATGATCTAGCTGAGGCGGGCATTCCCATGCTCAGCTTTATAAATTCATTTTCATGTACATAGGACAGACAATTGTCTGAGTGTAGACTGATGATTCTGGTAGAGCCATCATCCCTTAGATTGGATGATTATCTGTGCAGCAATGATGTACATTTGATGTCTTTATTTTCCTGAATATATATCGCAGCCCAGATGGATGAAACTAGATCCGGGGTCTTCAATCTCATTCGATCTTCACTCAAAGTACAAGTCGATCCATGTGAGAGTTGTTCTGGAGTCGAACATGGAAAGACATCGCCTGATTACCAGCCAATGATGTAAGTTGTTAACAGGCGCGAGAGGAATCACCGATAATGATAATGATCCTCTGCAGTACAATTCATGTGGTGTGAATAAAGGACTTGGCGTCGAACACCACGCAAAATCTTTCGGTCGAAGGTCATTGATGTAAACCTGTCGCCGGAAGTGAGAAACTTGCCATTGAGGCATGCAAGCTTCAAAGTACTGAAAGGGGTGTTCCTAGATCGACTTCTTGGATAATGAGCTGATGTCAACAAGAAGTGATCTGTCATAGGAGGGCCTTAATGAATCCCACATCAATGACACAAAACGGAGCAAATGATTTTAATGGAGGTTAAAACGATCTGGTGATATAAGGTTCAGGGTGGCGGTCATGAAAGAATGGAGCATAAATGTATTGTAGCGGGTGAGACACAGGTGAATTCTCTGAGTGACTCCTCTTGAACATATCGGTGACACTAACATGATGGATTGGTAGCATTAACCCCAAATGTGGATGGTGTGATGTGACCGGTGAATGAAACAACCCAACCCGACTTGGATGCGGAGTGAAAGTGTCATGTTCAAGAGCGACTTGCTACCAACAAAGTTTCTTCAAGTTTTCTTCCCAATTTTTCCCCAGTCATTGCTGACCACTACCTCTTTATTTTTGTCAAGCTTGAGGAGGATAACATATGCTTGTTCTATAATTTTCCCTTCGGGCAAACCCATCGCTATGTTTTAACGAGCCTAGCGATAATGAAACTCATTCTTGTCTGTTATGGACAAGTTTGTTGCTAGTAGGTTTTAATGAGTTTAACGACAAATATAACTCGGTCCTTTTCAATTTTAGAGAGTCTAAAAAGGGATGTAAAGGAAACTCCAAAAATCCTTTTTCGTCATCTAATCCCTTAAGTCCGAAAAAATATAAAACAATACAGAAGGGATGAATTTTCGGTAATTTTAACGAGCTGAACAAAACAAGCACTCGATCTTTTTGTGTAATAATCCCTCCAGTCCAAAAAGATTAAAATCTAAAGGAGGGATAGTACTTACGGTAATTTTAACGAGCTGGAGAGGCCAATGGCTCGACAATCTATTCATATTTTACGAGTCAGTTGAAAAGAGCTTAAAGGAGACTTGTCTTTGAGGAACGAGTGATAAATTTGGGTAGCAGCTGATTCCAGGTAAGGTTTGGAATTTCCCAATCACGGCAGTGTTACAAGGATGGCTAACAGGATCACTCTTCACAGCTGTTCCTCAAAAGGGGTAAACAATCAAATGGAGGTGAATGATCGGCCAATACATAGTGGAGGTGATGATGAGAACATGACCAAGGCTTCAAAGGCTGAAGTACTACATTCACAATAGTCATTTACCAGAAATTGGTTCATTTTTTATTGAGCTTAAACGCTGGGGGAAACATTTGCTCATTGCTTATGTTTATTTTTTAACGAGCATGAAGTCCGCGTTAAAACTACTCGATATAACGGTCATTTCTTGACTTTACCATAAATAGCTTTGTTCCTTCAAAGATTGTACTGTATGCTCAATAGCTTCATCAAACTAGTTAGAAATGAACAATATATGTTTGAAAAATGATAGGACACTAATATTTTACTCGAATTATGTAAAAAGTAATTTAAAAGTGCTTTTACCTCTCATTTTACCATTTCATTTGAACTTTGGCTTGTTGGAGCTTTGGAGGTGCTTTCCCCCTTTGATTTTCACTAGCTGATTCCAGGAGATTTTGTGGATGATTTTCGGCGCCGTCTGGACTCGGTAGGAGCTAAACCTGAGCTCTTTCATTTCATCCTTTCCATTTTGCATTCTAAGCCTGATTTCTAGTTTTTCTGAGCCTCTGGGGTTTGAAAAACTCGCCCTGGCTCCATTGCACCCTTTCTATATCGAAAAGTGCATTGCATGTTAGCCTGTCCACTGGCCAATTGACATGCAACACACCCAGAACACTACTGTAGGTACGATGAGAGCAAGGAAGGAAATTTATGCACAATTTTCAATGGAAATTTTTTCTTGTTTCTCACCAAATCAGGATCTAACTCTCCTCTTGTTTGTTTTCAGAGATTTATTGGAGCAAAATGACCATTACATGGCGAGAACGTGAGCATGAAGAAGATGACATGCTTGCTTTACATGATCCGGTTACAGTAAACACACTGCGAAACTGTGGCCTGTTGAAGTTTTTCCGCATCTCTAGCATGAGACAACAAATCAACTTGCTGTAGTATTTGCTCGATGCTTGGGATCCTATCAGCCAGGTGTTCCAGATCAAGGGCAAATCCATCCCCTTGACTATCGTGGACATCTATTTTTTGACCGGCTTATCGAGGCGGGGTGCCCCCATCTCCTTATCAGGTTCGGCCCGTGGGGGTGAATCTGTGAGAGATTACATTCGCAGGTATTGCAGAGAGGGATCTCAGCCGAGTAAGGACGGCAAGATCATCATCCAAGATGTCACTGACAGGTCACTAAGGACCATTCTGTTCACCTTTGGTAGGATGGCTGGTGGTGCGGCTCTTCATGTGGCCAACCGGTCTTATATGCAGTACACCTTGGAATGTCTCGAACCGAAGGTGTTCAACTGGTGTGATAGAGTACTCCTTGTGATGAAAGAACAGTTGACCAAGGTGAAAAACGGAAGATTGAAGAACTTTGGATATGGTTCTATTTTGACCGCTTTCACCTTGGAAAAGATACCACTGATGCAGCAGCAGTATATTGCACTTGGTTTACCTCCACCGACTGAACCACGTATGCAGAGATGGGTCGACCATATGTCTAGGCATGCTGGTCAGTCTCAGATTTATTTTTCTGATACCTTCTTCGGGTGGTTCGATCGTCAGGAGATGGTTTATTCCGAGTACCCATATGCTGGTATGGACTTCCAGGGTGACCCAGATTTGGTACTGCCGGCTGGCAAACAGTGGGGTGCCATTGGTAAATTCTTTGACCATATTCCTATTTATCGTTTTTCTTTTGTAATGTCCTTGTGCTTTACTCTATCAAGACTAATCAAAACTCATGTGCTGATGCAGATGTTGGTCCCGTTCGGCCAGTAGTACGCCTAAGAGTGCCAACTACCGCTCCAGCAGGAGAGGCTGTGGGAAGGGCTATCCTTCGCGACCTTGATGTGGCTGAGACTCTTTCAACATTACAGGATCAGGTCGAGGGCCTCACTCTCGATATTCCAGATGTGAGGACTGACGAGCTACCTTTGAGGTTGCAGCGACATACTACTGGCGTGCCAAGTCGATGGACTAGGCTTTTACGCATGATTGCACATGCGGTGAATTGTTATCACCAGCATCATTAGACTAGGGTGCCCCCTAGCGTTTTGAGTTTTGGGTCATTTGACCAATTTTGTCTTGGTTACAGAACATTATGTGTAAACCATAAACAGTTATATATATATTTTTGATTTTCGGAGTTTTATTTTGGTTAAGTTACATGATCCTGATGCAAATATTGATGAGATGCTTCTTTTTATAAATGTTGCAAATGTCTATCTAACACATAATTTGCCAATGAGTCAGTTAATGTGTTTAAGCTTCTGGAAATATGCTGATATTGAATAAAATCAAATTGCCTTTCCAAAATCTTGACCCTTAGGAACATGCGATAGATAGCTGGATTTTGGACGAAGTAGATACCAGTGAGCTGTAGTATGACGAGCTGAGTCTAGCCTGACGACCAGTCGATGTATGCCATGTGTGATGGCATCAGAGAGAAGTTCTATCAACGCGCTATATTCAGCGATGTTATTCGATGATTGACCAATACATACCCCTCTGAAACGTACTAACTCACCGCTTGGATCAAAAATGGCCCAGGCCGCAGAAGATAGGTTCCACGAACTACAACTTGCTCCGTCGGCATATCCAATAAAAGATTCCAATAGGTTTGACGTCTGTGACAAATGTAAAAAGCGGATTTACTTGACCAAAACAAATACTTTGGTGAAAACAAAAATGTAACAAAAGCATATAGGTTACCACACTGAATCATGTGTAATAACGCTTAAGGTACAACCCATTTCGAGGTTGTGCCAGTGGAATCCCGTCATAATCCATTAACTCGTAGGCTCCTTTTGCTAACACTTGCTTAACAATATAGGGGCCCATCCATAAAGACTTGAATTTCCCTGCTCCCAATTTATCAGATTCTTGGTCATAAAGCAAGACCAAGTCACCCTCTGAGAAGACGCGGGGTTTGACATTCTTGTCGAACTATGCCTTGACTCATTTCTTATGAGCTTCATTAGCCAAAGTGGCATCACGGTGGGTTTCATCCAATTGGATTAGTTCCAAGAAACGAGCCTCCCCTTCCAAAGTTCCGGGGAGAAGGTCGATTGCGAGTTTGAGGGACGAGATTTCACACTAAACCGGTAAGATTGCTTCTAGGCCATACACCAGTTGGAAAGGTGTAAACCCGGTTGCGTTCCTTACTGATGTTTGGTATGCCCACAAGGCTGAGTACAGGATCAGGTGCCAACTCCTTTTTTTGACTCCAATCATCCTTTGCAACATGCACATCAGGACTTTGTTGATTTCTTCAACTTGTCTGTTGGCCTATGGGTAATATGGAGTAGAGCTATCGTGAGACAACCCTAATTTGGCAACTAATTCGGTCATCATGTGATTGCGAAAATGCGATCCATATCTGTGACTATGGCCTGTGGAATGCCGAATCTAGCAACTACATGATTGAAAAAGAAAAGGGCAGCTGTTTCACCAGTGTTATCTAATGTAGGCATCGCCTCAGCCCATTTGGTAAAATAGTCCACTGCGACTATGATATACCCATGCCCCCCAGTCGAGGTGGGGTTACATGGCATGAAATCTATGCCCCATTTGGCAAATGGCCCAACAGCAACTATTGGCTGCATAGGTGCGGGTGGTCTTCTGGTTTTGCTATCGAAAATTTGACAGGCATGGCAACTTCTGACTGCGGTTATGCAATCTTTGAACATTGTTGGCCAGAAGTATCCTGCTCGCAAAAATTTTTGCGTTGTAGCGTAACCGGATTGATGCCCCCCACATGTGCCTGAATGGCAATCATTCAGGACTTTTTCGGCCTCCTCATGGGTGAGGCACCTCCTCAGAACTGTATCGACACCATGACGGTAAAGTGTATCACCGATGTCCATGTAGTCTTTTGATTGGTATCGAATACGTTTTTGTTCGAACCAGGATGTATTAGGCCTATATTTTTGGGTTTGGAGATAAATGATTATATCTCCATACCATGGATTGCTTGAAGATATCAGAAACAAAGATTCATCCACGATTGTTTCTGAATCTGAAGCAAATTTGAAGGTGGAGGCAAGTTGATGATTGCCTGAACCTTACATGGGTCGAGACGAATCCCATCCTTTGAGACTACAAAGCCAAGTAAATGACCAGAACTGACACAGAACACACATTTGTGTGGATTGAGTCATACCTTGTAGTGTCAGCAACGTAGAAATATCGCTCTTAAATGCTGCGGATGATCAGTCCGCTTTCGTGAATGAGCCAGAAGGTCATCGAGATATGGTTGAACGATGTTTTTGATGTCATGGAAGGTATAATTCATTACCCTCTGAAATGTTGCCCCTACGTTCTTTAAACCAAAGGGTAACTTGCAATATGCGAATGTGCCCCACGGACAAATGAATGCAGTCTTTGACTGGTCCTATGGGCGGATATTTATTTGATTATACCCAGAGAATCCATCCATAAATGAAAAGATTTCACATCTGGCACACTCATCAATTATCTAGTCAATGAAGGGTGTAGGTTAGTTGTCTTTTGGACAAGCTTGATTTACATCCCTATAATTGACGCACACTCTAATCGTTCCTTGTTTTTTCATAACAGGGACAATGTTCGATACCTAATCGGTTAGAGGAACCGGGTAAATGAAACCAGCATGGAGAAACTTTTCAACTTCTGCCTTGATGGCAGCGGCTTTCTTGGGGTGCACCTGCCGTAGTCGTTGTCGTACTGGTTTGACATCTGGATACATCTTAATTTCGTGTTCAACGATTCTCGAATCAATGCCTGGAATTTCATTATATGACCAAGCAAAGACATCTCTGAATTCGCGAAAAAGAGCGTTATATATTTCCAGTTCTGAAGGAGAACAACATTTGCCAACATAAATATTCTCTACAACATCTGTTTTGGTCGAGATATTTATGGCGATAGTCTCTTCAATGTTGGACAAGTTTTGCTCGGAATCCACCGTGTTTACAGTATTTGATAGGAAATCAAAAACTGAGGGATGATGAAGGTCATCAGGAGTATCTTCTTCACAATCCAGAAGAAGGGAACGATGGTGGTAATCTTCCCATGGTGCCCCTTCAATTACCATTGATTGAACAATTCCTTCATCAGTGTAATTCACTCGCGACCAAGGATCTGAAGGGGTGCCATATTCCTTAGACCTATCTATCCAAACGCTTGATGAGCGTTGATTTGGGTTTGCCTCCCATGCCAAGAACATTGATTGCTACAATATTCCAATTGGGCTTGGAGGCAATACCTGCGTATGATCCATGTTTATATCGTTTTCTGAGATATTTTCAATCGAAGATATCATATTGCAGGTTCCTACCGATGCTACTTCCGCCAGATTTATTGGAGGCGGAAGGGCAAAAGTTCCCATTAATATAGGGTCTTTTAGTAGGCCTACTTCGATATTTTGAAGCGAATGGGGGCTTCCATGGATCATTGGAATGCTTCCTATAACTTGAGAACCATTTGGGAGGAAAGTTTGTTGATCGACGATTGTAATCCCTCCTTGAAAGGGAAATGAAATCTTCCTAAAATAGGTCGACACAATAGCTGCCATAGCATATATCCATGGTCTTCCCAGTAGGATGTTGTAATCGAGGTTTCCGTCGATTACTTTGACATCTATTTCCACTGTTTTCCCTCCTAGTTCAACTTGCAAGTTACTTAGAATACCATATGGGGTATACGTTCATACATCAAATGCTTTTAATGTCGTCGAAGATCGTGACAAGGTTGGAGATCCTAAAGTTTTCCAGAAACTCATCGACATAATACATGTAGATGCTCCCTCATCAATAATTGTTCGATGAACAGTTTTGTTGAGGGATTTCACTTGAACGAGGAAAGCTAGTTGAGCTGGTAACTGAGGATCATATCCTTTATGATTAAAGGACACAATATTGGAATCTTTTGGGTCTATCCCACCAATAGCTGATAATAAAGCCTGCTTTTGGGATGGGGAATTTTGCAGTACCTCAAGTGTCGACATAGCGGATGGCGATTGGGCCAGATCTTCCACTATATTATAATGTTGTGCTGCTCTAGCATGAGGATTAAATGTTGACTTGTGTACTACTCCCTTTGGTGGTTTTATTGTCAGTTCAGGAATGATGGGTGGCGCAACTTCTGTCGAAGTTGTTGTCGAACTACTAGGTTGATCTTTATCCTTGTTGTTCCACAGCTTTGGATTCCCATAATCTTTGTTCCTTGTCGATATCAAAGCATCATTTTGCTGTTTGGAAACCGACAACATCAGCACTTGAGATGGGGAAGCATTTCCACTGTCAACTAGATTTGTCCCTGGGTTCGAAAACGGATCAGTTAATACCGCCGAGGTTTTTGAATTCTTGAAGAGTCTTTTAAGCTTAGCTCTGTGTGGACAATCTGATGTCCAATGATCCTCATCGCATATAAAGCATGGAATTTTTGGTTTCCTATTCCCAGGAGGGTTTGCAGAAGATTTTTTAGGTGATGATTCCTCTTGTTTCTTCTTCTTCCCTTTGTTTTTCTTCTTGCCTCCTAGTTGCTTGGTTTTTTTGCCTTTGTCTGTCGAGACGACATTTACTTCCGAGGCAAGAAGTTCTTCTTTTGCATTTTGACCGGAAATCTTACGGGCCTTTTTAGATGTAGCCTTTGTCGATTTTGTGTCTGTCGTGCCAATCATGCCATCGCCGGCATGAGAGTCATTGTTTGATTTAGGAGGAGGAGGGACTGAGAATTCCAGTTTGGGAGCGTTAGGTATTTTATCATAGAGCGTGCCAGACTGAGTGTAAATTAAGTCTAAATATTGTGCACGAGCAATAACTTTCTCTTCGGTGACGACTCCCCCTTTTGCCACATCTTCTATAATGGAAGGTAACAAAGACTTAATAAACCATTCAGCTAAAAGCTGATCAGGAACATACGTTTTTACCATTCTACGACGACGTCGCCACTCATGAATATGATCAGATATGTGAGTGGTCGTTGTTTGTTTGAAATTGGTAAGAAGTTTTGTTCCTATTTTGTACCTTATCGGTAACTGAAAATGGGTTAAAAAGGTTGTGGCTAGGGTACTGAAGTTGTCAAACGAAGCTCTAGGCAATTCGATATACCATTTGGCTGTCGGACCAGTTAACGTCCTCTGAAAAAGGCGAAGCCTAATCGAATCATCGTTTAGGGTGTTTGATGAACACCACAGATGAAAGGTCATCACATGATTCGACGGATCTTCACCCAGATTTCCATTAAATTTAGGAATATCTGACAAAAGTTTATGCGGAATCGCTGGCCACTAAGGAGCGTAAGCGATTGGATCGTTTGTTAACCGATTTAGATCTGGTAACTCTAAAGTCGCCACGAAGGGTAACTGTTGATTCAGGTTAGGTGAAGCATACCCAGGATAAGATGGAATCGCCTAAACAATTGGTCTTTGCATACCAGCATAATGCATTTGATGCTGGTAACTTTGGTAAGGTTGGTGGGCATAACCATTGTAGAATGGCTGATTTTGACCATTTTGAATATACGGCTGCCCACTATTTGCAAAGATTTGTTGCTCAGATCCTTGGTATACTTGTTGGAACTGCGATTGTTGGTATTGCACCAGCCATGGTTGTGAAGCCATGTGTTGTTGCCCGATACTAACTGGTTGAGCAAGATGAGGGGTAATTGTACCCATTTGGGCCTGTGTCATTCCACCAGTCAGCGATTGTGGTTGAGTCGCAGGGTCAAGAGGTTGTTGCATTACAACCTAAGAAACTTGAGGTTGGCATACCACAGGCAGTGCTTGTACTTGCAACACCGTCACAATAGTTGGCGTAGTTGGTATATTTGACATAGGTAAACATTGTTGCATTGAATATACAACTCTTGGTTGTTGAGGCAGTATCGACACCCAACCGCTAGATGTAATTCCAGCGTAACCTGAATTTTGTTGTGAACTCCCGTATGGTTGTCCTCCCGGAGGTGACAATGAAAGGGTATACTGCCCCCCATACGTCGGTAATCTGGTACTTAAAGGAATGGTTTGCCCTTGAGGACCAGACTGCCCAAATTGACATCCTGAAGGATCAATTTGTTGAGACTCAACATAAGAGTTTCCGGATACTATTCCGGATGAACAAACAGGAATGGACCATACTGTCGAAATAGCCCCTGAGTGGGCTCCTTCTAGCAATTGAGAGCTAGTTGGGACAGATGGTATACCGGCGAACATTGTTGGAGTGACAGCAGGAAGTTCTGTCATCGCTGTGTCAGACGACACAGTCCTAGATGTCGACGGTTGTTCAGACATTTCTAGTCTATCCAAAAGATTACCTAGCGATTCTACAGGAGCTTCCGATGGCGGTAGACTAATTTCTGATGAAGAAGGATATAGAGTGATCCCGACTCCAAATTTCAATGGAGCACTAGATGTAGGATCCTCCACAATCTCTTCTATAGCAATCAGACCAGGTGGAAGAGGTAGACCATCAGGTCCGTAAAATATTTCTGGTGCCGAAGAAGGTATTGAATCTGTAGCGACAGATGTTTGGGGAATAACACTCTCCGAACCGGTTGTAGATGAAACTGGTTCAGTAACACAAGTGTTTACCTTCAAACTAGGATCAGAGCTACTATCCCTCGGTGGCTGCTTAACTTCTTCTGTAAAGGTAGGGATACCAGAAATGTTTGGAGTAATCGGAGCCTCTGATGGTGTTGGAACACTTGTTCTATCTTTACCAGGAGATTTGAAACCGATTAAACGAGTTCGCTTTGTCCGTAATAGTTTCGATTCCGGAGACAAAGACGGTTGACTCGTAAGCCTCCGCGAACGACGGGGTTTCAATTGACTTTCTTCCATGATTGCAGATTACTCAATCAACTAAAAATCAAGGGGAAGTATGTTTCCAAATTAGATGAATTTTAGACGCTTTGACACAACTTTGTTTTTTCAATTTTTAAGAGTCGAGAAAAAAAAAAGATGACTCTAGTCGCCTTCGATTTTTAATGAGCCTGAAGTGACAAGTGCTCAGATGGACCTTTTCCGTTAAGGAGTCTGAAAAGGAATGAAAGGGACTGCTTTGGAAATCTAGGCAGAGGGATTACCAAACCAATCGCAAAACTGCAGAATACTTTTTATGGTATGGCAGTCAATCTTCTCGAATGATGTGTTCAGTGCATTGCGATCTATAGGGTGGCAGACACGGCTTCCTATGGATAAAGGATTAAGCCTATTGTGGTCTCCCAAAATATACTCGACGGTACGTGGGAGCACAAGTCCGTACTAGCACTTATCGTCTCAAAGTGGAGGAATCACCCAACCAATAGTGAGAACAACAGTTACCAGGCTTTACGACACCGGAATACATCTCTAGCATAGACTTCTAGATGTTGTGCGTTAGGTTCCAAAGTGTTGTTAGATTCATTAAATTTATTTTATAGTTGATCTTGCTTAAGAAATTTTCCTTTCAAGTTCACCGCATGATGTAGATGTACAATTCCTAAAATGCAATCTAAGATGATAAACAGTCGTTTTATCTTCTTTGTGCAATGAAAATCCTAGCTACTAAGGAAAGAGAGACAGTATTCTTTCAGCAAAGAGCATAGAGCACACACTATATGCACTGTCCTAAATCAAACCAATCAAACAATCTAAATGCAAATGCACATGCATGTATTTGTTTTCAGCCTTCTTAATATGTGAATGATAAAAAGAAAGCTAATGCGCAAATCTGAATTATCTTTCAAAGTGTTAATTACTAACAAGTTTCTTTTCAAAATCAAAATGAAGACAATGACAACACTTTGTGATTTGGAAATGAAAACTTGCTTTCGACACTAGAAAAACTACTAATTCAGATCAAATATAATAGTAACAGGGTAATCGACTATCAAGAGCAATCAGACTCTCTTCTATGACTGAAAACGACACTTGCGACACTTTCAAATCAAGAAACGACAGTACAACTACGTTACTTCTTTGTAAGGGAGAACTGAAAATGACTCAACAAATACATAAAAACATTTACAGTTCTTTGCATAATGGAGGCAGAATAACAGCAAGGAAAGGGGTTTCAAACAGAGGTGTACTGACTATAGGCAACAAAACTCCTGAATAGATCTGAAAAGAGTGAACACAGAAACCAAAATTCAGGAAAAAGGCCTTGTCTGATCAGCGCACCTGTAACACAGTGAATTTGAAATGCAGCGCACCTACTACACTCAGGAAGTGCGCTGAATTTGAGATTCACAGAACAGACAGTGCGCTGGACCAGGGACGAGACTTTGATTGGGTTCCGAGTCACAGTTTGCAGTTCAGTTCAGGGATTTTGGCCGAGCAAGTGGTAATCAGTAAATCAATCACAGGGGTAGATCTAAGGAGGTTACTAGAGCCACCAGAAGGGCAATTAGAAAGTTTGTAAATCAATTGTTTAATTCACAAACAAAACCCGAAGATTGACTGAAGCGGCATTTATCTACTTTGCATTTGCATGGAAAATGTAGTTCGAAGGCTACCTGGCTCAACTTCAGGCTCCATCTGTAAGTTTATAAAGTAAACAAATGTAGATAAACAAACAACCTAGTCGCTCCCCAGTGGAGTCGCCATTTTGTTACAGGGAAAAGTGTCTATGTAGAACTGCTAATCCCACTAAGGGTGGTAGCTGCCTTTGAAACAAACAAAGTAAAACTACTTTCGTTTTCCTTTATGAAAGATATATGAGAGAAGAATATAGGAGACCAACCTCTGTCTTGCGCTTGGTTCCTTGCTCGATTCCTCTCTCTTCTGATAGTCCTTTGCTACTTGGTTTCTTGTATACCCAGCTTCATAGAGTACCTGTAGAATCAAAGCAGCATAACACTATACAAGAACATGGACCTATTATCATAAACAATCTAGGATCAGATGTAAATTGACCATACAAATGCATAAAACATAAATCACACAAGAGTATGGAGGAAAACTTGAATAACTTTGTTGATAATCAAGAAAGATCCAAGAGAGTTACAACCAATTGTTCTGAACCAGCATCATCCTCTCAGCAAGTGAGCCCGTCTTCACCTCATGAAAAGCTTAGATCACCCAACACTATGATGTTGCCTCAGGAAACCAACAGTAATTCCTTACAAGATGCAAAATTCCAGCCTCTAGATCTCTGGGATGAGGGATCCATATATAGATGCCTGCAAGGGAGATGAGTTAGCTTGTGATTTGATTAGTGTCTTCCCTCTGATAGTTCTTGCTTCCACTTGGAGATTGATGATCTCTTACTCATCCCTGGTTGAATTCAGAGAGGCAAGTGTCATAGGAGAAGTTTCTGGAAGATTCCATGCTTCTCCACCTTGCGGATTGACACTGCCATTTGTCTCTTCTCACCCATCGCACCCCATAGAAGGGCTTTTTGAAATGCAACACACCTACTGTGTGTATTTAGGTGAGATGCAACACACTTTGCCTATGGAGCAGGTGAAATGGTCCAGTTTTGACCAGTTCTGAGCAGTTTTTCATGGAGAACTTCTGGGAGAAGCTGTAATCAGTTGACCTTGTTCTTTTAGGGGTTGGAACAACACTTTTAGGGACTTAGGAGCCCTTATTTTATGGACATTTATGCTTGGGGTTGCAGTGTCCAAAAATGTCTATAACAATATATCATTACATCTTGATCAAGATTATTGTTCTTCACCATCTCAGTCTTCTAAATGTCCCTTGGGAGACTTTCATTGTTCATGACATGTTCAGGGGACCTCAGATTCCTCCATCCATGATGCAAGAAACAGGTGGGCCCTCTACTCGTGTGAAAACAAGAGAGAAAGACAAAGAGACAAAAACTGTTGAGGTGTCAGTATTCTTGACATATCAGAGAGGTACAAGGAAGTTATTTGCAAGTGTTTTCTCCACAAGATGTGGAAGGGACCTTGCCTTCTTCATCAGTTCATAGGCAAATGTTATCTCCACAGGGTGTGGAAGGGGCTTTGCCTTCTACATCAACAAAATAGGCATAGGTTGAACATCTGAATAAAGGGAAGGAAAAGGTACAGGAGGATGACTTGGATGATGAGCAAGAAAGGGAGTTTGAGTTGGAAGAATATGATGAGCCCGAGCAACATGACGCTAAGGTTATTGATTTAGAGGGTTAAGAGAGGGAAATTGTCAAAGACATCATCATTCGGGAGAAGGAAGCTCAGGTACAAGCCTTGATGGATAACTTAGAGAGAGCCAAGTTTGTCATCACCTACTTGGAATAGGAGAACAAAAAATTAAGTGATAAACAGGTCCTCATGGAGCTTGAACTACTGAAAGCAAAGAGGCAAAGTGACAAAGAGGCTCATGTCACTTTGACTCCTATCGAGAAAGAAATTGAAAAGGATAGGGAGACTTGGCTTGAAAGAGTCAACCTACATCTTGAAGGGCTCATTGAGAAGGCCAATAGGGACAAGAAAATGCTTAGACACATGGCATACCATTACATGGCTCGCAATAAAATTTGTAACATGAGGATCAGAAAGTTGAAGGCTAGGTTAAGGAGGGCTTTAGAAGGCAAAAAGGAGGAGGATAGATTAAATATGTTGGCTGAAGCCTCCTTGGCTAATCAAAGTAGTTGATGGTGGTGCTTCATACCAATTTTGGGCACTTTTTAAGAAAATTTTGTCATTTTTGAATTTTTGAAATTCAATACACAGAAACACTGCCTAGAAGCGTAGCGCCACCGGCGCTGCGCTTTTCCTAGGGGCACCCAATGGAGAAATGGCTTGAATTTTTGGATTTAGGGAATCAAGGACATCCACCTTAGTAATTTTCAGAATTTTGGAGCAAAACTAGTCCACCAGAAGGTCCAAAAACACTCCAAAATTGACCTTTCTGCTAGTTTTTGGACACACAGAGGTAGCCTTGGGTGAATCCACTTTTGAGGGTTCAAATGAGCTCCAAATGCAAAACTTCTAGGTGTTATGGAAAGTATAATTCAAGACCTTTCCAATGAGATATCTTGGGCTCAATTTGGATGATGGTAAGGCCTCCAAAAGTGGCTTGAAAGTGGTGCTACGTGTAGGGAAATTTGGCTCAGGATGCCTATTTTGCCAATTTTCGACTATTTTCATGATTTCTCTCTCATGGTGGATGATTTACTGATGTAATTAATTTCATGCCTTGTAAATATGATGTTAAAACACTTGTATATGGTAGAGTCATTAGATTAAAAGTGGTTTTGATGGTAATGAATCAGTTTCCCTTCTTTTAGAGGCAAGTTGTTTGACTGCCTAGATTCCTGTTCCTTGTTTAGAAATGGTTGAAACAACTCCTCTTCTCATGGTTTCGACACATGATGGGTAGGATGAGTGATTTGAATTTCTATATCATATATTTTCTTTGTCATTTAAAAGGGTTGGATTCAGCTGGATGCTCATGTACTAAACACATATCACTTTGTAGCAGTTTTGGCAGGAAACTAATAAAGTTGCAGCTATTTTTATGGGATCCCTGTGGTATGGCCTTTAGCATGTGTTTCTTCTTCTGTTATTATGTTCTCATGTTATTTATGTATGCCTCTTTCATATAATTGCTTCTGATTGGTTGTTTTCAAGTCAGATAGGTGGAATACATTAGGTTTTAATGCTCTACCTTGGGAAAACACCAGTATTTCATGTCTTTTCTATTATTTAGGAAGGATTCATGACTTGCTCATGCCCTTCTTAGCTCCTCACCAGTCTAGCATTTCACCCCATCAATCCTAAGGTGTTGAAGCTCATGCCTACCTAACCCCATAGAACACCCTACAATTCTGACTTAGTCTCTTTGACTGAAATTGCCCAGCTCCTCCTAATCTGGAAAAACATAAATAAAACCCAATCAAAATTCCCGTGCTACTATACCTATCCTAAAATCCTTAGCTGATCCAGTCATCTCGACTGAGATTCTAAAGGAGAGAGCCCTCTCCCTTTCTTATAGGGCTAGCTACAAGGCTAAGCTTGGTTTTGTGGTTACCCTGGAAGTTGCCTCCCTTCAGCCTGAGGTAAATCTAGGTGATAACATAGTGGCGACCATACTGGGGAATGTAGTTTTATGTTCCTCAATAAAATGTATCAAGTTTAGATCTGACTTTTTATGGTGGACAACTATCAGATACTAGAAGGCTGAAATCATTCACCTAGTGACTCTAAATCAGTTTCGAGATTAAATCCAAGGACTCCACTAGAGGATGAACCTGACCAACATAAATATGAAAGGACAATATGGAAAGTGATGAGCCCCAAAAATGGATAATTATATGGCCTCATTCAACCTCCTAATTCGACTTAATCCACCATTCTCATTAGTTTATTGCATGTTTTTTATTATATTTATGCTAACAGAGTGAATTGGGTTAGTTATTATGCCAACAAGTCTAATGGGTGCTTTGTGCAGATTTTTAGTCAATTTTGAGACAAAATCAAAGGTTTTAATGAGCACTTGGCAGCCAAATTCGTGGGAGAAAAAGGGAGAGGATTTGTAGAAAGGTGTCCCCTTCATTTATGGGCCCTTACCTCGAATTCTCCACCATCAGCTCGGAGTTCAAGGGCCACCAAATCAATTATCACAAGGGCAGCCGAGCAAGTTCTAGTAAAAGTATTGTTAACTAAAAGTTTTGGCAGCCGAGTTCCTAAAGTTTAGGAGGGTTGTTGGGGTCCTCAATTTGTATAAATAACAGGGCTTAGGGCCTCATTTCAGTTAGTTACTTTGTAGGTAGAAGTTAGCTAGTTTGTAGTTCGATTTTAGTCAATTTTTAGGCAGTAGTTTAACTCTGCATTTCAGCACATTTTCAAGTTTTCCTTGTGGACAATTTTTGGAATGTAACTATTCTTTTGATAAATAAATATGAATCCAGCTTTGCACCAGCTTTAAATCTCTCTTAGGAGGCTGTAGCTCTTGGGGTTGGGCCCATCTCAAGTGCCCAGTACCTCCTTTGTTTACCTTTATGTGTTTTTGCTGCATTCTTAGAATAAAATCTGCTATTTAGATTTAAATCTTGTTTTGTTGTTTAGGTTGCTTTTTATGATTAAAAAGGATTTTCATGTTCAGAATTAGTTGATAGGTTAATAACAGGGAATATCTTTAGAAAAAGGGCCATCAAGGACCTCTGATTTCACTTCTCCCTCAGTGGGATCAGGACCTGGGATCGAGGTGACCTTGCTGCCACCAAAAACACTATCTTTGCTTCGCCATGCAACCATTAGTGTTCAATTTTTATTTGCAGAAGTTGGTTACATGTTCAGATTCTTGATTGCTTCATTGTATAGTTAGTATACATGGTTTTAGTGCAAATAAACTTTTGTTCATTCTCTTTACTGTTAGCTAGATCAGATTAGGTCAATGTAACTAGGTCTCTGATTTTACAGATCTTCGTTGGTTCAGTTGGAAAAACAACTTGCAGAGCACCCATACCACTTCTCTATCTGCCCATACTCCATCAATCCCATCTGCTCCATCCCTTAACTCGGATTCTTGCCTCACGTTTGCCATTTTCTCACTTTGCCCTAATTCCCATATTTTTGTGCAACATTGCTCCACTCCTCCTTGAACAAATCCAACCATCCTCGCCACTTCTCAGTTCCATTCCTCAAGTCCTAGACCTCCTCACACCCTTATCTGACCTCCATACCCACCCCATCTTCCTTCCTCCATCCATCCTCCAAAATCCCATTTCTAAACATCCTGTAGAAAAATTACAGACATCTTATAGAAATTCCAGAACATCTTGTAGAACCCCTGCAGACTTCTTGTAGAAGCTCACGAATGAGGTTTCTTGATAGCCAAACTCTGTGAAACTCTTTAGAAGGGTGTTAGGGACCCCTTAGGCCCTCTTTGAACATTCCTGACCTCCTCCAAGCATTTCCTCTCGCCAATCCACCTCTACATAGTCAAAAGCAGTTAAAAGCACATGCATGATAATTCTGACAACTTATTCAAAAATACAAAAAGATGTTTTCTTCAGATAGTGATAACTTAGACACATGCATTTTACCTTCCTAGAAGTCAATGCCATCTCTTTCAGTAGCTTGCATCCTCTTTTTCGCATCAGTAGGGCTAGCTAGTAAAATTAGGGTTTGCTAGGGTTTGCATTTCCTTTCAGCTTTTCAATTTCTTTCTGCAAGTAGATTAGCTTCCTTTGAGTTAGCTTTCATCCATCAGTTAAAAAGATTCTTTCCAAAGCTCATCGAAGTTGGATTAAGCCCCTAGTGGACTTGTGCCAGCTAACCAAGTGACAGTTGCGGCAAGAGCTAGTACTTGTGCATACAACACCGTCGATTCCAAGTTTGTTACGAACTACCGGATTGATAAAATTAAAGAAGGGAGTCCCAGGAGTTGCAACATTATTGCTGCAATACTGGGGCCCACAACTCTTTTTGGCCCGGTTGTCGGGGAAGCGTCAGAGTATTGGTGATTACTGCTTTTCTCGTATTTTCCACTACAACCTTCTACTAAGTAGTTTATTTCATTTCATTTCCGCAAAAGTAGAGTAGATATTTCCTGCTTTCATAGATTAACATTTCAATTCCGTAATTTCAATTCCACAAGCGTAGATTAGCATTTCAATTCTGCAAGCGTAGACTAGCATTTCATTCCTGCAATTTCATTTGAGCAAAATAGATTAGTCCTTTCCTGCTTTCATTTCAATTCCGCATTTTCATTTCAACAAGATAGTTAGTTGCAGCTCAATCTATTTTAGTTTTTTAGGTACAAGAAGAAAAAACAAAAATCAACCAAAAAGATTCATTTCCTGCCTTGTAGGAGTAGAGATAATTCAGAAAAATGATTGCACAACATACCCACTACTTCACACAGCCAACCTTCTCTCTTTTTCGATGGCTATGATTAAAAAAATCTTAGGTGGACAACAAGACATATTTGAAGAACCTCAAGGGAAGAAGAAGAAGAAAACATTCCTCTGGAGCAAATGGCTACAAATAGAAATGTTGGGAGTAGTACCTTATCCAAAAATGAATTTGCAAATCAGATGGAAGATTTCAAGAGCGATATGAGGTAGTTTCTTGCCATGCAATTGGATACCTTGCAGATCCAAAGGAAGCAAGAGGAAGCCAAGAGGGCTTTGGCCATCTTTTGTCCTAGGTGCATTAAAAAGCATCCTAGGAACGAATGTCCATTGCACTCCATAGAAGTGTGTTTTGTCTGTGAATAAGACCATCCAACGAATCAGTGTCCTTCCTTGCCTGGACTTAAAGTTGCATATTAGAGAGCCAAGGGAGCCACTGAATCACTCTATTATATGAACCAAAGGAGGCCACATGGACCCATACCTTACCAGTAGGGAATGCAAGGGACATCCCAGACCTATTACGACCCCTATCAAGCCACTTCCATGCCTTCTTGGGGTCCTGCTGCTCATCCTTCCTGGTCCACACCCAGTGCTTGGTCGTATCCTCCTCAATACCATGCTTCTCCAGTTGCTCATTCATTTCACTCTTATGCTCAGCCATAGCCTCGGTGGAATGCACCTCATCAGGGGTGGAGGCCCCAGTACAACTCTCCTCCCACTCATTTCCCTCCACCACCTGCCCAACCACAACCGCATCCGCATCCATCTCAAATATACACCCCCACTCAACTACCCGTACCACCATTCCCAAACCTGCCCATTGAAACAGCTCAACACAATTGCAATACTGAGACACAACATGTCCAAATGACTCCTCTTGAGCTCAATGATCTTCACCATAGCTTAAGAAGAGTGTTGCAAAGCAGAGATTATATTGACAACATTGAAGGACCAAAGGCAAAAGAAGATTCAAAAGAGGAGATCAAAGCACCATGGGCTGCACTTGATGAAGAGAAGACATCAGAAGCAGAGATCAAGAGAGTTCCATCATGGTTACCATCAAATCTTCCATGTATTCAAGATAAATATCAACAAAAAGAGGAAGATGAGAAAGTCATGGTATAAGGTGACATGAAACATGATCCAGATCAGCAAAAGGACCAAGGATATCAGAGCTATATTGAGATATGGTTTCAGACGGTCACTAAATTGCAGCGGTACTCTCTTCTTCAGCTATGTTTGATCCCTTCAAAGTCAAATCATTTGGTCTCTGAAATCTGGATAGCTGTCAAAGCATGCATTTCAAGCCTCCACATCATTTTGTCTCTAATCTCGATGTGCACATGGCTCCATTGGAAGTATTCTTACACTTGAAAATGAGTTTGTTTTTCAAGTAGGGTAGGGAAGGAAAAAGAAAAAAAAAAAAAAGAAAAAAAATTAAAATAAGATGAAAATAAAAATCTAAGGTGAAAATCTCCTCGGATGCGCCTTATATTGGCTCATTGATTGCAAACCTCCATGAGGCAGTCAATGGGTTGAAAAAAAGAAGAAAAATAGAGAAAAGAAAAAGAGAATAAGATCCATGAGTGAAAAACTCCCTTGGAGGTGCCCAAGGTAGGCAATTAGGGTGAAAACCTCCATGAGGCGCCCTAGTTGTTTTCAAAAAAAAAAGAAAAAAAAAAAGACTAATCTTTGTGAAAAATTGCAGGTTGCAGTGAATACTTTGCAGGAAAAGAGAGGTGCGCAAAATGAGGACAGGAGTCCATACCAGGCTTCAGGACATCCCTTTATACACTCCCTCCATGGCTACTCACCTCTCCTAAGATTTGGTCACATTCAGGTCAAGATTTGGCATTCTACAGGAAGTTCTAGGCTTTTCTACAGGAAGTTCCAAGTGTTTCTACAAGAATTTCTAAAGCATCTTGTAGAACCTTCAGACGAACCAAATTCAATTTTAAAATGGAATCTGATGGTTGGAATCTGTTGGTTAGGCCTGCAAGCACCCCTGTTTCCATCCCTCACCTTTCTCCATCATTTTTTCCACCTCATTGTGCTTCTACAGGAAGTTCCTATAGAAATTAAAGGAAGCTAGAAATGGATTTCAAAAAGGTAGTTTGGAGAACATGATAGCTTTCTCAAGGGTTCGAAAGTCCTCCTACAATCTTCAAACTCCTCCTCCATCATCTCCATGCCTGCATCACAGCCTAAGCTCATTTTTTTTACCATGCAAAAACTTGTAGAATGCTTTGAAGAAAAAAATACATAGAACAGAATTTGTTTTTTTCCCTAACTTGAAAACCATGCATCCATTTGCAAAACTGTTACAGAGGGAGTTGTATAGGGACAATGGCAACATTCCTGAGCAATTTTAGCCCATTCTGGTGCACCGTTTCCAAGAAACCAGCCTCCATCACCTTCAGCCACTTTGCATTTTCTCCATATCCGTGCATCCATTTCAAAGCCTGTTTTATGGGCAGATGCACTTGGGTGATAGTAGCTTACCCAACTAGTTTCAGCCGATTCTAATGCACGGTTTCTGAGAAATTGATCTCTGTAATCTTCAGCCATTTTCCGTTTTTCTCGAAATCTGTGCATCCATTGATCACAATTTTTCTATGGGAGGTGCATAATGATGATAGGAACATGCTCAACAAGTTCCAGATCGATCTGATCTATTTTTTGGGAGCAATGGCGAAAACAAGTTTCTGTCCTGTGAAAATTCGACATAAGCAGCTTGAGGGTGCAGATCTAAACGTGGAAGCCAGCTCTTGCAATGTGGATCCGACCAGAGGATACCTGCACAAGAAAACGGCCATGGCTCAGTAGCCAAGCCATCATGTAACCACTGAAACAAATGCATGCAGCAACAAAAAGCACCTCAGAGCAACCATTCGACTTCCAGGTATGTGACTAAAACTTGTTCTTCTATTGCATGAATCTAATTGAAGAACTGCATGAACGAATGGAATGGTGGGATTAAGCCTCGAATCTAGCAAGGTTAACTCGACATTGCCTTCTCTAGCGCTTAGCCGGAAGTGATGCAGTACACGTGGATAGTCGACTCATGTGAAAATTAAAACAACCGGGAGTGTTGGCCGTTTAAACCTCAGTGAAATTGATGGCAGTGATTACAGGGGGAAAACATACAGTTCATGAACAACACTATCATCTACATGTGGCCACATACACCTGGCCACTTCACTCCCTCACCACAAATCACGCAGCAATTACAAAAATGCTCGGCTGACTCTCACCACCCCCTGTTCAACTGCGGCCACAACTGGAGCACACGTCCACCACGTCCAGATCAGTTAACTAGTGGTCCTCTGCAAAATTCCTGCCTAATTTCTCGAGATTTCTGACGTTTTTTGAAAAATTCCCACCTATCGGGCTCTACAGGAAGCGCAGTTTCATTCTACAGGAAACGCAAAAAACAACCATGCAGAAATAAAACCTGGGATTTTCGGCAAATTTCAAGCTCCAAACGAGGTAGGATCGGGGAAAATTCGTTGTGCATAATTTTTTAGTGCAAAATGGTGAATTGAACATGGAATTAAATTTAAAAAAATGAGAGGAAAAGTCTGCCTGCACATTGAAAAAAAGGTGAAAAGTCTGCTTGCATATTTTCTGAGTTCTACACAGTTTTTTCCCTCTGCATTCAAAGTCTGGCTTCTTCTTTCTCAACTTCTTCTGAAAAAAGAGATGCAACCATAGGAACTAAGCCTATGTGAAAGAATGAATTTGCAAGACTGTCCACTTTCTAGAAAAAAAAAACTATGTTATTTGTTCTTTGAGATGTAAAAAAAATTGATTTCTTTTCAAAAACTAAGAAGCAAATTCATGTTGGAAAAGTTTGAAGAGAGGAAAAATTTGAGTTGTTGTTGTGAAAAACACGAAAATTCCAAGAGAAATAACAAGTTTACAAAAGGGGCAATGAGCTATCTTTTTAGAATAAAACACAGGTTTTTGCAAAATTTCTGGCTTCAAGAGAAGAAGAAAACAAACAGTTTTATTTGTTGCATGTTTATGCAAAAGAAGCGATGCAATTCTAGGAAAGAATCAGGCCCAAATAATGTTAAAAAAACCAATGATGAGGGAGCACAAATCATTCAAGCAAAGGGAAAAACAAAGGAAGAACAGAAAATAAAAAGACTACAGCAGAGAAGGCAGAAGCTAAACAAGATGAAAGAAAGCCAAAACAGAGCGTGAGGAAGCAAGCTAACAGAGGCAGAGAAGACAAAAGAAGAGGAAAAAAGGAAGAAGAGCCACATCCAGCCAAGGAGACCAAAATAGTTAAAACAGTTTCTATAGGAAGCATGAAAACGGTTTCTATAGGAAGCCAGAAAACAGTCAGCACAGAACTTTCTAGAGGAAGTCTAGAAATAGAGGAACAAAGAGGGAAAATCGCCTGAGACTTTAGCCAGGGAGGCAGCAGCTGTGCTGGCCACCCTAAGAAAATATACAAAGAAGAAAGGGAATTGAAAGAGGGAGCCTTCCCTGTATATTAAGGCAAGAAGGAGCGTGAGGATAAAGACTGGCAGACCCCAGCCACCGTTAAAAGAACCAATCACGATTGTAGACACCCCAACTACACCCCAAGGCATCCATCACCTATGAATGGGGAAGCCCAAAGACATCCACCTGGAGAGAAAGAATGAAAATGTTGGACACAACAACCTCTCTACAGGATGCTGAGACAGTTCTCCAGGAAGCTGAGAATTCTCTAGGAAAAGGAGCATGCAGTGGGAAGAAGCAAAGAGAAAAGCATGCTTTCATGACGGAGAATAGGACATCACTTCAGAAGCTTGGCATGACAAGGAGGCCACCAAGGCCATCAAAGATGAGAGATAGATTGGTTGCTCAGAGAATGAGCAACACTTTCAGTAGGGGGTGTTGATGCCTCGAAAATCGCTGCAGCAACAATGGGGGATAACCACCCGGTCCGGACCTTAAAGCAGCTCCTTTTCCGTTTGGTGTGGTGGCTCCGACTGGTTTAACTAGGTCCAGTTACCTTCTCCCTATAGCTATTGGCTTATGATATGTCTTTCACTACCAATAGTTATGGATATCAAATCACTTCGTCTTGCTGATCAGGCAAGAGAATGACCCTTAAGCTGATTTGGGTTCAGCCAAGCCACAACTAAAGTTTTGCCTCTTTGAGGAGAGGACTTAAAAGAATGTAGAATTTACTCTAAATGCAAACTTATTCTATAATGCAAGCAAAAGAAACTAATCTAAATCCTATCTTAATTAGGCAAATATAGATCTAACCCAACTAAGAGCAAGATAATTAAAGTATTGGAATTTAAATATGTCTTGTTTATAATGAATATCAAGTTAATGAAGTAGTTCAATTAACTGATATTATGGTTACCAAAACACATCCTATTAAGACCTCATAACTTGAAATAATAAATCAACAACATTTCAGGAAGTAGTTCACAAAAATGATATTGATTATCAAATCAATAAATCCAATAATTGAATAATGATATGTGGAAATAGTTCATACACATTACCATTCAACAAATCAGTTTTATAAGACAGATTTCTGAGTAAATAGTTACTCAAAAATCAGATTTTAATTCATAAGAACAGAGATACCTAATAACAATATTGAGACAAATTACCCATGTTGACAATAATGCACAAACATGAATAAAATAAGACATTCATGTTACCATAAAAATGAAACTGATATTTGAAACAGTGGTATTAAAAATACCAATTTATTGCATCCATTTCTCTGATCTTAGTCTTCAACAGTTCTTTACATTGCTTGAACTTCTGTCTTCAAAACCAGAGCCACAATAGTGCAAACTCTGCCCCTCATACATAATTCAAGATACAAAAAAAAATCCTCACTAATCCCCAGATCTGAGATTTTCTCTCCTCTCTCCTACAACTCTAAATTCCTATTACAATAGTGCTTTTAGAAGTCTAGAATTGCAGAGGAGAGTAGCCCCTTTTTACATTCTGCAATCTATTATTTATACTATTTGCAAAGGAATTTTGGAAATGAGAATTTGTTGAAGAGAAATCTGCCAAATACGATTTTATTTATTTGAAATTCCGATCTTTAATTGTTGGAGTCTTCTCATTGATCAAAATTCTTTTCTTCATATTTCTCTCACTGTTTTCCTGCAAAAAGAAATCAAAATAAATTAAGATGCAATCAAAATATCATTTCTGGCAATTAAATCAAATCCAATCAAATTCTATTTAAATAAATAATTGAAAATAAAATGTAAGCTTTCAATTGATGCATGGGATGGTTTGATTGGCTAAAGATATTATTAATCAATGGATTTGCAATTAGAAGAGGCTTGGACAAATGAAAATGAAGAAAAAAACTCAGAAAATTGATTTTGTTTCAAGATTCGGAGCTTGATCTTCTGTCTGATTTTTGACCCAATAAATGATTAAATCTGTTAGTGAAACCTCCTCAAAACTATTCTCCTTGATTTTCTCTTTCCAACGAGCCATCCTGGGCCTCATTTGGCCAAGTATAACTCAATCTATGAACCTCCAAAGTTGATGGATCAAATCTGGCATGAATCTGGAAATTTTGTTGCTAGGCTAAAAATATTGTAATTAAAAACTAATCTTAAATTAGTTTCTAATTAATTCTAATTATAAACTAACCTAATTGTTAATTAATATCATTCTATTTATTAATTAATATCTAACTAACTAAAATATTAACTATTTATAAACTAATTAAATCTAATTAAAAACTAATTAATATTAATCTAAATGATATTTAAATTTTAATTTAATCAAATTAATTAAATGTTATAAATTAATTAATCTGATTAATTTAAAATTTATTAATTAAATATTAAATATTTTAAACTAAACTAAAATATACCATCCTCCCACTTCATAACTACCCCACTTGACTTCTACTTCTTTACTCATACGTATGAGTGGAAGTTAAGAAAAACAAATGAATTACAAACTTTACAATATAAGTTAATGCCCCATTCTCTTTTTATGATCGGCGATCGCATCGGGAGATTGGGATGATTGTTAAACTCGCTTCGCATGAAAGCTCGCATCAGCTCCGATGCGATCAAAGTTTATAATAAGACTTGGTTAATGCCCCTTTGCCTTATGTAAAATCCCCGATCCGATATCGGCATCGGGGTATGGTGTGGTGTCGGAGCTTTTTAAATATGTCCCATAAAACTTCCGATGCGATCTCCCGATTGCGAAATAAGTTTTATATATATATTATATATATTAAATTTTAATTTAATTAAATTAATTATATATTAATTTAATTTAATTTAATTAAGATTTAATATTATTTTTTATTTTGGTTTTATTTTAATGAATTTTAGTTAAGTTGTGAAATTATTAAAACTACAGCCACTTGAATGTTATGGGTTTTTAAGACTAGTAATTGATTTGGAAATTGGAGTATATTTATTAAACCCGATACTTAATGATTTGGCTACATAACTAAAAATGGAAAAATGTTAGTAAAAACTCGCTATGGGTTAATATTTGAAATGAATGCATTATTAAACTAATTTATTTACAAAAAGCAATATTGTACATTTTAAGCATTTTTGACCCAGGCTACATAAATAATCGGATTTTCAAAGGAGTGCCATTTTCAAACCAGTTGACCAAATGAGGCGAAACAAGCGTCAATGGGAAGCCTATAAAAAATTGATTCTAACAAAGCAATCAAAACAAGAATCCAAAGAAAACGAAAAATTAACAAAAACGTAGGACAATCAACTAAATAAAAATCCAAAAAGGTGTTTAGCCAAAATTTTATAGAAAGGGTCCCCATTATTGAAGTGAACACATCAATAATGGGGGGGTTGTGTTTTTACCACAAAAATGGCGACACACGGGAGAAGAACCAGTTATCTCTATTTGATATGAATAAAATTATCCTAAAATTAAAGTAGAAATAATTAAAGAAGAGAAAATTATGCTTGAAATGCTTGACTAAGTTCATTAGTCTGAATAAAAGCAAGAATCATCTGATTGTAATTTTTCTTAAAATTCCTCATACATTAAAATATTTCAAAACTCTTTATCAGTCCTTAATTAGTTGTAGAGATAAAGCAGGGGTCACTTTACAGCTTAGCTTTTAAAATATACTCCTTTGTCATAGGTAGAGCCACTGCTGCCAACAAACATCTATAGTTTCGACAGGGTTACCTTTTAATCATCAATGATTCAGAATCCCATCTCTTTAAAAATTATTGATCTAGAAATAAATCCATATATATATGTTTATTTTTATTTTTTATTTTTATTATAAATCTTTAAAAGCCACTGTCCTGGTTTGGTGGCCAGATAGTTGACAATGCCATTCACTGGTTATAATCGGACTGAACAAGCTGGCTCGTGATGAGACCCCTTGTCTTATAATTGTTTGCAATCATAAGCCATTACCCTGGTTTGTTTAGCAATGTTGGTAATGTCAGTCTATTTTTCCCCTATGATCATGGTAAGCAGCCTCACGATGAGACTTCTTATCTTTTAAGTTTAAATATATTTCTGGATTATACTATAGAAAAATAAGACTTTTTGGGATAGGGAGAATCATTGACTCCTTAAGAGTTAAGAATGACAATTTCAGAGTTAAAGGTGCTTTGCTGTAAAGTGTCTTTACTTGGTTATAAATAACTTTTCTTGACTGATAATAAAACTTTGAAAGATCTTAATAAAATTTTGAAATCTCAAAATGATTACAATTTGATGAAAAAAAAAATTTCAGATTTTATGATACTTTTCCAACTTCTCTAAATTGGTAATTTCTTCTTTAAATATGTCTACCTTTATAATAAGAAAATCAAACTTTAATAAGAGATTTAAGAAAAAGTTAATAGGGGACTATTAACAATTTTTCTCCACGTATCCTGACCATTGTTAGGTAACAAATAGGCTTTCCATATAAATAATGGCAAAGTCACCAAAATCAAAACTGAAATCCAAAGGAAAAGAATTCTTATGCTAAAATGAGAAAAGAAATCGGCGAACAAAAATAAAAACAAAGAAATCTCTAAAAATGGAAAGGAAAATCCAAGTTTCGCAAGATAAACTCAAACAAGAATGTTTATACCAATGTCTCCAACAATATGAAGAAAAATAAAATAAGCATGTAATCATTCCTTCTTATGTTGAGATTTAGAAAAACATACCTTGCAGAGTTGTGAATGTTTTAGGCTTTTAGATAACAGTGATTGTAAAATTCAGCCACAATGAATACTTTCTGTCTGATATGAATCTTCTTGTTTCCAAGCATCATCTTAATCATTTTCTAAAAAGGAATGCTTAAAGAAACAAACTAAAGGTTCAGAAACTTCCTGGTGTGGCTGTTTCAATGAGGATTATCGCTGCCTCTTGAAATAAAGCCAGTAGAAGAGTATGGACTTCAAGAATATGATCCGGCAGAGGATTGAAAGTTTTTATGAAGCGCTGCAAAACAGATTTGTATATTAAAAAAACAAAACTGAAACTAAAGCAACGAAATGGAAATTAATGAAAGTGGGTACATGAATCTTACCATTGGATAATTTCTTTTGATCTTACCTGAAAATATCAGTTTCTCCAAACTAGCTGACTTCTAATTTTAATTAGCATTCAAAACATAAAGAAGTTAAACTAACCAAAATCCTGTAACCCAAAATCATTATTTATTTTATTTACACTAAAGCAAGCAGTAAAATGTAAAAATGGAATGCTTAGTGTTCAAGGAAATTGAAATTAAAACAAATGCATCAGAAATGAGAATGAGAATTTGCAGTAATGATTGTTTCTCAAAATATTATAAGTTTCATATAAATTCCATGATTTTATAAAATCCAAAATCAAGACCAAATCGAAAATAATAGAATTCAAATATAAAGATAGAGAGGTCTTGAATTCCATTTTTAATTATGGAATTATATATTTAAAACTAAAATGTATGAGAAATTGAAATGATTTTTGTATCCTGCAAATTTGTCATCAATTGTCTTTTTCCCATAGTGGTTACCCAAGCTCGCTTTAACACATCGCCTCATCGGATGATCCACACAACATGTTTCTTCACCATGCTTTAAGTTTAATTTGCAAGACTTCAATTTTATTGCTATGCCATATATTGATTAAATGTTAACGACTTAGAGGCATGCATTAGTAGTTCTCGCATCAAAGTTTGCAATGGCGAATCGCCGATATGAAAATATGCGATGAGAAGTTGTGCTATGAGATGGAGTGATCGCATCATTAAAGAAATATTATATCGGGGGTCGAGGCATATTTACATTGTGCTTCCCACATCGCACATCGCAAATTTGGAGATATGAAATGAGTATAAATAAAAATGCGATGAGACGATTGCGATATCGGCGACTGCTAATCAGCGATGAGCAGACTTTTGGCACCCGATGTAACACAATATGATTCTTGCGATACCGATAAGCGATGAATGACGTGGCTAATTGGCGATCGACAATCGACGCAATCGGAAATCTTAAGCACATGATGTAACAATTCTTGATACGCCGATATGCGATGAAGAGTGGACCCAATAACTTTATGATAAAAATTTAATAATGTATCGGATTCAAAACAACGACCGCTTTAAAGTTATGCTCCTACCATTATTGCGATTGAATGGGCGTGATATTTTTTATGAATTTGATTTGAATTTCATATCGGGTCCGGGATTATGTGTTTATCACAACATCGGTAAAGTCGATTATTGGCGATTCACAATAATGGAAGTATACTTCAACTGCAAAGCTCTGATATGCAAAATGCGATATGGCATATGAGTAAGATAATATGTCGGAGGTATTTTATGAACAATTTTTTATCAAAAGAAATGCTAAGAACTACTTCCGATGAAATCTTATGATGCGAATGGTCTTATGATATTCCTGGAATTTCAATTGGGTTTTCTAAGTGAATAAAAGCAAAGTTAAAGAATGTTCAAATTCTAATGAATCAAAAGTAAAATTTCCCTGAACCTGCTGCAAATTTGAAATGGGTTTACTGCTTACTTCAAGTTTTTGAAAACAAATGAAAACCTGTAAATAAAATAGAACACGAATCAAAAATAAATTAAGGAAAAGAGAAACTAATAAGAGATAAGGACGAACTTGTAAATGCGTACCTGGAAGGAAATTGTCTGCAGATTTTACCTCATAAATCTTCAAATTCTTCCTTTGATTTATCAAAAAATTTTCTTCGTTTAAAATCATCTCATTATTTATTCTAAATCTAAGTGTGCAATCAGCCTAAATAAAATCTGTATATTCATGTTCAGGAAATATAAAATTTACCAGAAATATAAAAATAGGCTCCCCTTTTGAATTGAAACAACAATTTATTATCTCTGCTTATTTTGAATAACTTGAGAAGAATCTGTATTGTTATAGCGACTGTTCAATAATACCTTTAGTAAATGAATATGATGCATTTTGTAGCATCAAATAATAAACTAAAGATCAGAATGGGATAAAACCACTAATTGTGAAAAAATATCAAAACAAATTTGAAGGTGTGCACACAGCAGAATGGACATCCTTAACAAATTTCGAGGAATATGAATTTCATATGATTACCGCAAAAGATTAGACTGACTACTAATGGTTGAGTCAGAATTGAGCTTATCATAGACAGTCATACATTTCATGGGATAATGAGATCATGAAGCTCTTATATCCTCAACCTTTATCATATAAATTCCAAAAGAAAATGTTAGAAGGAAATCTCGAAATGAAGAAAAATGGCTTTGAGGCGATCGATGCCAAGTGCAACCTCATTATTCAAAATAATCATAGTAGAGGTATTGTTGCAAGAAATTGAAAAGGAAAGCAAGAATTAAAACTTTCTGATAAGGAGAAAATGTTTCAGTGAACATGCATGAGAAGGCTGATTTCTTTGTTTTATTTTTTAATCTACAAAACTGTTAAAACAAATTAACTATACAAAACAAACTAACTAAATTAATTCTACTCATATTCTAACCATATACATGAAAATGACTAGGTATAGTCATATTTCCAGTGTAGCCATTTTCTCATTTTAATTGTTGCATGTATGTACAGTTCAAATATTAGTAATAAAAATACAAATCTAATTAAACTAAGAAAATTAAATATGAAATCAGAATGTACAGTTATTGTTAGCAAGTTGATTAAAATCTCCTTCTTTTGAAATTTGCTTTCCAATTCAATACCAATTGGATCACAAAAATATGGATGGATTTCCATTAATGATTGAGAAACGTTCAAAAGAGGAGATGACAGGCCGAATTGAGGATATGAGTTTTCAAATTCAAAGGCCTGGAAAAAATTGTTAGTGTTATGTACAAGTGTTAAGCTATTAACAATCTCCTTTGAGAGAAAAATTTCCAAATATTTTTCAAATGAATTAATGAAAAAGGGATGGAAATCTTTCAAATGAAATGGAAAATTATTAATTGAATTGAATTGCTGGCCAGATTGCAAAAATACATTCTCTTGTTGACATTGCCTTTGAAAAAATAGAAGCTTTTGATGAAACATTAGCATTGATTGAAATTAAAATATCAATATCTTTTGATGCTCATGATTATAATATGAAACTTCAATTTCCCAATCGGGCAATGCATCAATTGAGTGTTTGATAGTAAGGTGTTCAATATGCCAGCGAAAAGTGTGAAAATTTTGCAAAATAAAATCAGAAAATAAATCTAAGTTTAAACAAAATAACTATGAGAGAAAAACTAAAATGAAATCACTATTTGTACAACTAATGTTACAGCACAATTGGGATTGTTTTGAAATAATTTCTCTTTCACAAGGATTGGCTAGAGTTATGAAATTTAGGTAATTTCGAATTCCAACTTGTGAAATAGAAAACGAACTATGATTATGAATAGGAATGGGAGTTTGATCCTCATATGAATCATAAATTGGAATGTTTTCTTGAATGGTGAAATCATGAAGATAATTTGCTTCTCTAAAATGAGGATTAGTTGGGATAATTCATAAATTGAAGCGTTCCTCATCCTCAGATGTTATTTGAATTTTATCATGAGGATTCTCTTGAGAAGAATAGAAATCAACATCCTCAATGTCAGAGTAATCATCATAAATGACCTTACAAAATTGTCTAGAATTCCCTTCGATTTCATCCAATATACCAAAACAAGGAGGAACAAAAATCTCATGTTCATTAGTGGCAAAAGAATGATCAATTATTGTTTCTTTATCTTGATAAAAATTTAATGGTAATTCATTTAAATCATCCTCTTTAATTTCTGAAATATCATTGATACCAGGAGGGGAAAAATTACTATCATTAAAAATATCAGGATAAAGGGAAAAATGTGAACCTGAAACAATGCATTTAAAATTGTCTCTGTTTGAGAGCTCTTGTGCATTATGCTCATTGTAAATTTTAGATTGCAGATCATTCCTTTGCGTGCGTATGCTTTCTTGAAGAACGTTGCTTTGCTTCTCTGATTTTGGCATTTGCTCATCATGGAGAAATTCAGAAATTTGTACAGCAGTTTGCATTTTTATTACTGGTTGTACTTGCTGATTTGCGATTTGATTTTCCTAATTTACTTCAAAGTAGATTTCAGATTTCAAGGCGGCTTTTTCTCCAAAAATGTTGTTGTCTTCTTGCATTTGAATAGAAATATTTTTCAAGCTTTGTGAAACCACTTCATCACAATTTATTTGCACATCCATATTGGGATTCTCATTTATATTATAAGAGGATGAAACAAAACTTGAATTAATTTCATATGGAATGGGAATGGTTGGAAGAGAACAAATATATTCAAACCAATCTAATGATTCTTCTTCCGTAGGTTTATCTTCATCTTTAAATCTTAAGCAATTCAAATGAAATCGAATATTAAAATCATTAACAGACTCATTTTCAAACCTATGTAAATATTCAATTTCTTCACATACCTGTTCATAATTATAGCCGTCAAATTTACAATTGAAAATTGTAACAAATTGATCCCAGCTGTGGATTGAAGCAACTGGAAGAGTTCTACACCAACTTCTGGCTTTTGCCGCAAACGTAAGAGTAAAAATTCTGCATAAGATGCCTTCATCAATTCCTTGAAAATCATAATTTGAAATGTTTTGAAGAAATTGAAAGACATGGTTAAAAGCAGAAGAATTTCTCTTACCATTGAATTTTACCTGAGACAAGAGTCTTACCACTTCGGGCGGGGTATTGGAGGATGCACGTCCATGAATACAACTCCAAATTGGAAGTTTAAGAGGAGCCATCACAATAAATAAAATATTAAAATTGAAAAGACTCCAACAGACAAAAAGGCCCTCCTTCTAGCGCCAAAAATGTTGATGCCTCGAAAATCGCTGTAGCAACAATGGGAGATAACCACCCGGTCCGGACCTTAAAGCAACCCTTTTCCGTTTGGTGTGGTGGCTCTGACTGGTTTAACTAGGTCCAGTTACCTTCTCCCTATAGTTATTGGTTTATGATATGTCTTTCACTACCAATAGTTAGGGATATCAGATCACTTCGTCTTGCTGATCAGGCAAGAGAATGACCCTTAAGCTGATTTGGGTTCAGCCAAGCCACAACTAAAGTTTTGCCTCCTTGAGGAGAGGACTTAAAAGAATGTAGAATTTACTCTAAATGCAAGCTTATTCTATAATGCAAGCAAAAGAAACTAATCTAAATCCTATCTTAATTAGGCAGATATAGATCTAACCCAACTAAGAGCAAGATAATTAAAGTATTGGGATTTAAATATGTCTTGTTTATAATGAATATCAAGTTAATGAAGTAGTTCAATTAACTGATATTATGGTTACCAAAACACATCCTATTAAGACCTTATAACTTGAAATAATAAATCAACAACATTTCAGGAAGTAATTCACAAAAATGATATTGATTATCAAATTAATAAATCCAATAATTGAATAATGATATGTGGAAATAGTTCACACACATTACCATTCAACAAATCAGTTTTATAAGACAGATTTCTGAGTAAATAGTTACTCAAAAATCAGATTTTAATTCATAAGAACAGAGATACCTAATAACAATATTGAGACAAATTACCCATGTTAACAATAGTGCACAAACATGAATAAATGAGACATTCATGTTACCATAAAAATGAAACTGATATTTGAAACAGTAGTATTAAAAATACCAATTTATTGCATCCATTTCTCTGATCTTGGTCTTCAACAGTGCTTTACATTGCTTGAACTTCTATCTTCAAAACTAGAGTCACAATAGTGCAAACTCTGCCCCTCATACATAATTCAAGATACAAAGAAAAAAATCCTCAATAATCCCCAGATCTGAGATTTTCTCTCCTTTCTCCTACAACTCTAAATTCCTATTACAATAGTGATTTTAGAAGTCTAGAATTGCAGAGGAGAGCAGCCCCTTTTTACATTCTGCAATCTATTATTTATATTATTTGCAAAGGAATTTTGGAGATGAGAATCTGTCGAAGAGAAATCTACCAAATGCGATTTTATTTATTTGAAATTCCAATCTTTAATTGCTGGAGTCTTCTCATTGATCGAAATCCTTTTTTTCATATTTCTCCCACAGTTTTCCTACAAAAAGAAATCAAAATAAATTAAGATGCAATCAAAATATCATTTCTGGCAATTAAATCAAATCCAATCAAATTCTATTTAAATAAATAATTGAAAATAAAATGTAAGCTTTCAATTGATGCATGGGATGGTTTGATTGGCTAAAGATATTATTAATCAATAGATCTGCAATTAGAAGAGGCTTGGACAATTGAAAATGAAGAAAATAACTCAGAAAATTGATTTTGTTTCAAAATTCGGAGCTTGATCTTCTGCCTGATTTTTGACCCAATAAATGATTAAATCTATTAGTGAAACCTCCTCAAAACTGTTCTCCTTGATTTTCTCTTTCCAACGAGCCGTCTTGGGCCTCATTTGGCCAAGTATAACTCAATCTATGAACCTCCAAAGTTGATGGATCAAATCTGGCATGAATCTGGAAATTCTGTTGCTGGGCTAAAAATATTGTAATTAAAAACTAATCCTAAATTTGTTTCTAATTAATTCTAATTATAAACTAACCTAATTGTTAATTAATATCAATCTATTTATTAATTAATATCTAACTAACTAAAATATTAACTATTTATAAACTAATTAAATCTAATTAAAAACTAATTAATATTATTCTAAATGATATTTAAATTTTAATTTAATCAAATTAATTAAATGTTATAAATTAATTAATCTGATTAATTTAAAATTTATTAATTAAATATTAAATATTTTAAACTAAACTAAAATATACCATCCTCCCACTTCATAACTACCCACTTGACTTTTACTTCTTTACTCATACGTTGAGTGGAAGTTAAGAAAAACAAATGAATTACAAACTTTACAATATAAGTTAATGCCCCATTCTCTTTTTATGATCGGCGATCGCATCGGGAGATTGGGATGATTGTTAAACTCGCTTCGCATGAAAGCTCGCATTGGCTCCGATGCGATCAAAGTTTATAATAAGACTTGGTTAATGCTCATTTGCCTTATGTAAAATCCTCGATCCGATATCGGCATTGGGGTATGGTGTGGTGTCGGAGCTTTTTAAATATGTCCCATAAAACTTCCGATGCGATCTCCCGATTGCGAAATAAGTTTTATATATATATTTTATATATTAAATTTTAATTTAATTAAATTAATTACATATTAATTTAATTAAATTAAATTAAGATTTAATATTATTTTTTATTTTGGTTTTATTTTAATGAATTTTAGTTAAGTTGTGAAATTATTAAAATTACAGCCACTTGAAAAAAAAAAAAAAAAAAAAAAAAAGAATAAAAATAAACTACAGCCACTTGAATGTTATGGGTTTTTAAGACTAGTAATTGATTTGGAAATTGGAGTATATTTCTTAAACCCGATACTTAATGATTTGGCTGCATAACTAAAAATGGAAAAATGTTAGTAAAAACTCGCTATGGGTTAATATTTGAAATGAATGCATTATTGAACTAATTTATTTACAAAAAGCAATATTGTACATTTTAAGCATTTTTTACCCAGGCTACATAAATAATCGGATTTTCAAAGGAGTGCCATTTTCAAACCAGTTGACCAAATGAGACGAAACAAGCGTCAATGGGAAGCCTATAAAAAATTGATTCTAACAAAGCAATCAAAACAAGAATCCAAAGAAAACGAAAAATTAACAAAAGCATAAGACAATCAACTAAATAAAAATCCAAAAAGGTGTTTAGCCAAAATTTTATAGAAAGGGTCCCCATTATTGAAGTGAACACATCAATAATGGGGGGGTTGTGTTTTTACCACAACAGGGGGTGATGATGAGCCCAAAAAATGGATAATTATATGGGCTCATTCAACCTCCTAATTCGACTTAATCCACCATTCTCATTAGTTTATTGCATGTTTTTTATTATATTTATGCTAATAGAGTGAATTGGGTTAGTCATTATGCCAACAAGTCTAATGGGTGCTTTGTGCAAATTTTTAGTCGATTTTGAGACAAAATCAAAGGTTTTAATGAGCACTTGGTAGCCAAATTCGTGGGAGAACAAGGGAGAGGATTTGTAGGAAGGTGTCCCCTTCATTTATGGGCCCTTACCTCAAATTCTCCACCATCAGCTCGGAGTTCAAGGTCCACCAAATCGATTATCACAAGGACAGCTGAGCAAGTGCTCGTAAAAGTGTTGTTAACTACGAGTTTTGGCAGCCGAGTTCATAAAGTTTAGGAGGGTTGTTGGGGTCCTCAATTTGTATAAATAAGAGGGCTTAGGGCCTCATTTCAGTTAGTCACTTTGTAGGCAGAATTTAGCTAGTTTGTAGTTCGATTTTAGTCATTTTTTAAGCAGTAAGTTAGCTCTGCATTTCAGCACATTTTCAAGTTTTTCTTGTGGACAGTTTTTGGAATGTAGTTATTCTTTTGATCAATAAATATGAATCCAGCTTTGCACCAGCTCTAAATCTCTCTTAGGAGGCTGTAGCTCTTGGGGTTGGGCCCATCTCAAGTTCCCAGTACCTCCTTTGTTTACCTTTATGTGTTTTTGTTGCATTCTTAGAATAAAATCTGCTATTTAGATTTAAATATTGTTTGGTTATTTAGGTTGCTTTTGATGATTAAAAAGGCTTTTCATATTCAGATTTAGTTGATAGGTTAATAACAGGGAAGATCTTCAGAAAAAGGGCCATCAAGCACCTCTGATTTCACCTCTCCCTCAGTGGGATCAGGAGCTGGGATCGAGGTGACCTTGCTGCCACCAAAAACACTATCTTTGCTTCACCATGCAACCATTAGTGTTCGATTTTTATTTGCAGAAACTGGTTACATGTTCAGATTCTTGATTGCTTCTTTGCATAGTTAGTATGCATGGTTTCAGTGCAAATAAACTTTTATTCATTCTCTTTACTGTTAGCTAGATCAAATTAGGTCAATGTAACTAGGTCTCTGATTTTAGAGATCTTCGTTGGTTCAGTTGGAAAAACAACTTGCAGAGCACCCATACCACTTCTCTATTTGCCCATACTCCATCAATCCCATCTGCTCCATCCCCTAACTCGGATTCTTGCTTCACGTTTTCCATTTTCTCACTTTGCCCTAATTCCCATATTTTTGTGTAACATTGCTCCACTCCTCCTTGAACAAATCCAACCATCCTCGCCACTTCTCAGCTCCATTCCCCAAGTCTTAGACCTCCTCACACCCTTATCTCACCTCCATACCCACCCCTTCATCTTCCTTCCTCCATCCAGCCTCCAAAATCCCATTTCTAAACATCCTGTAGAAAAATTACAGACATCATGTAGAAATTCTAGAATATCCTGTAGAACCCCGACAGACTTCCTGTAGAAGCTCACGAATGAGGTTTCTTGATAGCCAAACTCTATGAAACTCTTTGGAAGGGTGTTAGGAACCCCTTAGGCCCTCTCTGAACCTTCGCGACCTCCTCCAAGTATTTCCTCTCGCTAATCCACCTCTACACAGTCAAAAGCAGTTAAAAGCACATGCATGATAATTCTGACAACTTATTCAAAAATAAAAAAAGATGTTTTCTTCAGATAGTGATAACTTAGACACATGAATTTTACCTTCCTAGAAGTCAATGGCATCTCTTTCAGTAGCTTGCATCCTCTTTTTCGCATCAGTAGGGCTAGCTGGTAAAATTAGGGTTTGCATTTCCTTTCGTCTTTTCAGTTTCTTTCTGTAAGTAGATTAGCTTCCTTTGAGTTAGCTTTCATCCATCAGTTAAAAAGATTCTTCCCAGAGCTCATCAAAGTTGGCTTAAGCCCCTAGTGGACTTGTACCAGCTGACCAAGTGACAGCTGCGGCAAGGGCTAGTACTTATGCATACAGCACCGTCGCTTCCAAGTTTGTTACGAACTATCGGGTTGATAAAATTAAAGAAGGGAGTCCCAGGAGTTGCAGCATTATTGTTGCAATACTGGGGCCCACCAGAAATATCAAGTATTCAAGTTGGAATTTCATCCAAAACATAATGTTCTTTGTTATAACTTATTTCTTCTCTTTTCCCGAGAATGTCAAGAAGGATTTACAAAGTATATTGTATTTGAGAAAAGATCCTAGCCTTGCATTTGATTCTTTCCCTTTGAAGATTGTGAATACATAATATTCACATGCCTTTGATCTTGATCAAGACCCTTCTTGTAAATCTTATGATGACTAATGAGCCTCAAGAGATCAAGAATAATTCTTCAGCTTTTGTATATACTCCTATAACCATGTAAAATTCTAGATAGATACAAGCCTTTGATTTTACATCCTATATCCCATGCTTTCCCTAAAAATCATTACCTCTATCTACCAAAATTTGATGGTGAATGTGACAACATCACTGCTGAGAGACATGTACTCAATTTTGATTCTTTTCTTGACCTTTTTGAAGTTGATAAAGTGGATGTCAGTGTTAGGCTTTTTGCTCTTTCTTTGCAAGGCAAAGTCAAGAGTTGGTTCAGAACCCTGCCTGATGCGAGCATCTCATATTTCCAACAGTTCATTGAAGTTTTCCTCGACAAGTGGACGATCAGACAGAACCCTTTCTTGATTCTAGAAGAGTATAACCAGCTGAAAAGATAGCCAGGGGAGACAGTACAACAATTTTCTACCAAATTTAACCAAGTTTATTGTTTTATGCTTGTTAATATAAGACCTCCTCCTAGATCTACTCTCTTACACTACTCGAAATCCTTTGATCTGGAAATGGAGTTTCAGCTGAGAGAAAGGAACCGTGCAACACTTGAAGAGATGAAAAACAGTGCATAAGATGTAGAGGCTAATCTGTTGATTAAAATGGCAAAGTTGAAGGAAGAAGAGATGAAGAACATAGATCCAAAGGAACCGACATCTTTAGAGGTAAAGCTCAACATTTTGGTAAGTGGAGTGGAAGAGATGATGCAAAAGATCACCACAAAGAATGAATATGATGTTCAAGACCATGGCTTGCTGATTAAAGGAAAACAAGTGGCTGATCCAAAACATTTTCTTTCTTATCCCAGTTGTCATAGATCTGATAATTATTTTTTTATAGATCATCTTGGAGAAGAGAGATCTGTTGATCTGACATGTATGCTTGAAAATGTGTTTTATACTGACGATTTGCCTAAGTTTTATCAGTATGATGATGATTATGTTCTCTAGAAGCTAGTCTTGCAGACAAATCAGCAGCTGGTTTGTGGAAGGACGAAGTTCACTTTCAGCAGCTCGAATACAGTGATCAACCAATGATATTAGTTATGGAAGTGAGGAGGAAAGTGTAGAAAAATTTGAAGTAAGTGAAGGATCTTTTCCTTTTTGTTTTACTTCGTTTCAGATCATCAGAGACAACTTTCGTGCAATTAGAAATCAACCATCGATAAGTTGCGATCTTCACCATCAAGAGGGAAATGAAATCCTTATTCAAGACTTCTCATATATAGATTTGTAGCGCCTGAATGCCATTGAATGTCAGGTTTTAAATGAAGACTCGGAAGCTGGAACATATGATCAAATGATGCAAGGTGATTCCGTACCATTATGTTTTGAATCATTTTAGTTTTTGAAGGGAATTTTGCATAGTATATCTTCAAATGAGCAACTTGTAGAAAATCATGCAATCTCATTAGAACCAATAGAAAATGGGTTGCAACAGTCTTTTCAAGTTTTTCACGATCCAATAGTTGATGTGTTGGATGATGTCTGTAGTCAAAGTCCTTCTCCATTAGCTAACTGTGAGCTTGGAAAAATTATTGATACAAACTTGATCTAGCAGCCGATTTCTTTGTCATTTTTAGTAGGAGTCTCATCACAAAGCTCAGATGAAAGTTTGAATTCATGGTATGAGGAGAAGAAAAGTAATCTATTGGATGAGCTAAGTCCTAGTGCACATGAATTTCAAGATCCTTATGCAGTATTTTTGGAGTTAGATAGAGAATCCATATTATTTAATCTGGGAAAATTTTGATCTATTTACAAGTTTTCATGGGAGTTGCATTTCAGTAGTGCTTTCTTCTTTCTCATAAACAAGCACATGCAGCAAATTGAAACAGCAGCCAGAATGCTTACTTGGTTGCATTGGTTGCTTTGTTTCACTTGATCGGGTGATGAATGGAACAGTTAGAGTAGGTTTTATTGAATAAGCTCTGTTTTGAGCAATTTTTCCAGTTTGTCAGTGGTCTTTTAGTATTGAGTCAGTTTTTAGTTGAGTAAAAGTCATTTTGTGTCTTTGAGTTATCAGTATTTAGTCATGTATTTCAGATTGAGTTTTTTTTTACTCCATGCCCAATGGATAAGGCTACTTGTTCTACGGTGTTCTTGGCACCTCCAAGGAGTTACCATCCCCATTGGAGCCAATGTTAGTGTTAGTCTTGTTATACTGCCATTAGTGATCAAAATCTTCTCTTTTGCATTTGCATAATAGGAGTCCCATACTATAAAATTTTCATCACTCCATTAGGTCATGGATCCACTGATTGTTGAGGTCACTTCAGTTTTCCCTCTTGAAATATACTTGTTGATCCTCTTTTCTATAGTCTTCAGTCATGGTTCATTTTCACTCTGTAGTTCATTTCATTAGGTCATAGGGTTTGGTCCCATTAGGTTTTAGGGTTTCCACCATAGTCAAATTTGATGGTTAAATGCCAATAATAATCAGCATAAACATGAGGATGCTAAATAAACTAAAGCATGGTATCTTGAAAGTCAAAAGTTATTCTTTTTAATGCCAAATGTAATTTTCACCTCAAAAGACGTTTTGAGGTGAAAACATAGTATTTTGTTTTTATTTTTCATTTCTTATGTAATTTTATGTTTCTATATGTAGTATTGATTCCCAACTGTGCCTAAGCATCAATCAATATTGCCTAGCTACAAACACTGCCAAAAAATCAAGTCAACATGAGTTCTAATCCACCTGCAAAAGAAAAAGTGAACAAGAATTTAAAAACAGGATTTTTAAAAAGACAAAGAACATTTGAAAAGTGGGTTTTCAAAAAGAAAAAATCAAATTGGTTCCCATATATAAACCCTCTCATCCTACTTCTATATCATTATGTTGTTCTACAAGTCAAAGAAGCCAAAGGAGAGAAGAAAGAAGCAACTTTCAAGTGGTTTTGAGCAAAACAGAGGAGGCACTGCATGTAGGCAACTAGCACTACGCGTAGGAAGGAAGTCGTTGCGCGTAGGGAATTGTGCTACACATAGGGAAGTTTTTGACAGTGCAAATTTGAATGGGCACTGCACATAGGAGCCAGCGCTCTGCATAGGGTAGCAAGCCACCAAAGTTTCCATTTTCACCTAATTGCCTCCAAAATCACCTTTTACAAGTAAATGCTCTCTCTTCACTCAATGTTTAGCTTGCACATTTGATATTTTGGACATCTCCTCCACTCCTATTATCAAACCCTAATATGTTTGTTTTTCCATTGCCTAGCATCATAACTAAAACCCTTTACCCATCATTCCCTTCACCCTCATCTACATTCCATCATCTATCCCTCATTCCAAAAAACCCTCCCCTCACTCTCATGGTTTATGATATGTCCATAACTACATAAATTCACTCAAAACTCATCCCTACAAACCCTAGAGCATACCACTCATCCCCATTTATGTTGTCTAAAATTTGTGCAATTAAGAAGCTGGTTAAACATGGATAGAGGTGATTGTGACTATGATGAGGAGAATACAGTAAGTGATAGTTCAGTTGAGAGGAGCATGCAACATAAAAAGTCTCATAAGGGAGGTAAAATCACTAGAGAAGAGCCAACTAAACTTAGAGAAATACAGGCCTCTCCATTAGCAGTTACATGTTTTAGACACCTTGGATGTTATGAGTTCTATGAACTAGTGGAGAGAGTTCAGTTTCATCATGAATTGGCTAGACTCTTTGTAGCCCACTTGCACAACAATGAAGTGACTCTTGCTGGGGTGACTTTCATAGTGTCACCATCTGTTATTTCAGAGGCCACCAGGATTCCTAATGTTGGTGAGAAATGGTATAAGGCTCAGGACCTTGATGAGCATTATTATGAGCCTTACATTAAACCTCAGCACAAAATTCAGGTGAAGAGGCTTTTCCCTTTCAAATTTCTAGAGAATAGGTACGTCCCCTTGATGAGGATTATCATCAAATGTTTCACTTGTGAGGGTAGATTTTCTAGGTTGTATACATACCATATCAGGCTCCTCACGCACTTTACAAGGGTGAAGATGTTGAACCTCCCCTACTATTTGTTTAGAAACATTGATAAGATGGCTTACATTGTGCAAAAGAAGCCATACCCTCAGCATATGAACAACATATATCATTACTCCTTGATCAATATTATTGTTCTTCACTATCTCATTCTTTTAAATATCCCTTGGGAGACTTTCATTGCTCATGACATGTTCAGGGGACATCAGATTCCTCCATCCATGATGCAAGAAACAGGTGGGCTTTCTACTCATGTGAAAACAGGAGAGGAACACAAAGAGACAAAAACTGTTGAGGTGCCGGTATTCTTGACATATCGGAGAGGTACAAGGAAGTTATTTGCAAGCGTTTTCTCCAAAAGATGTGGAAGGGACCTTGCCTTGTTCATCAGTTCACAGGAAAATGTTATCTCCACAGGGTGTGGAAGGGGCTTTTCCTTCTACATCAACAAAACAGGCACAAGTTGAGCAGCTAAACAAAGGGAAGGAAAAGTTACAGGAGGATGACTTGGATGATGAGCAAGAAAGGGAGTTTGAGTTGGAAGAACATGATGAACCCGAGCAACATGACACTGAGGTTATTAATTTAGAGGGTCAAGAGAGGGAAACTGTCAAATACATCATCATTCAGGAGAAGGAAGCTCAGGTACAAGCCTTGATGGATAACTTAGAGAGAGACAAGTTTTTCATAACCTACTTGGAACAGGAGAACAAACAATTAAGTGATAAACAGTTCCTCATGGAGCTTGAATCATTGAAAGCAAAGAGGCAAAGTGACAAAGAGGCTCATGTCACTTTGACTCCTATCGAGCAAGAAATTGAAAAGGATAGGGAGACTTGGCTTGAAAAAATCAACCTAAATCTTGAAGGGCTCATTGAGAAGGCCAACAGGGACAATAAAATGCTTAGACACGTGGCATACCATTACATGGCTCGCAATAAAATTTGTAACATGAGGATCACAAAGTTGAAGGTTGGGTTAAGGATGCCTTTAGAAGGAAAAAAGGAGGAGGATAGATTAAAGATGTTGGCTGAAGCATCCTTGGCTAATCAAAGCAGTTGATGGTGGTGCTTCATACCAATTTTGGGCACTTTTTAAGAAACTTTTGTCATTTTTGAATTTTTGAAATTCAATACACAGAAGCACTACCCAGACTTTTCCTATGGGCACCCAATGGACAAATGGCTTGTATTTTTGGATTCAGGGCATCAAGGACATGCACCCTAGAAATTTTCAAAATTTTTGGAGCAAAACTAGTCCACTAGAAGGTCCAAAAACACTCCAAAATTGACCTTTCTGCCAGTTTTTGGACACACAGAAGCAGCCTTGGGAGAATCAACTTTTGAGGGGTCAAATGAGCTCCAAATGCAAAAATTCTAGGTTTTCTGGAAATTAGACTTGAAGACCTTTCTAATGAGATATCCTGGGGTCTATTTGGATGGGGGGAAGGCCTCCAAAAGTGGCCTGAAAGTGGCACTAGGGAAATTTGGCTCAGGATGCCTATTTTGCCAATTTTCGACTATTTTCATGATTTCTCTCTCATGGTGGATGATTTACTGATGTAATTAATGTCATGGCTTGTAAATATGATGGTCAAACACTTGTAGATGGTAGATTCATTATATTAAAAGTGGTTTTGAGGGTAATGAATCAGTTTCCCCTCTTTTAGAGGCAAGTTGTTTGACTGCCTAGATTCATGTTCCTTGTTTAAAAATGGTTGACACAACTCCTATTCTCATGCTTTTGACCCCTGATGGTTAGGATGAGTAATTTGAATGTTTATATCATGTATTTTCTTTGTCATTGGAAAGGGTTGGATTCAGCTGGATGTTCATGTACTGAACACATATCACTTTGTAGCAGTTTTAGCAGGAAACTAATAAAGTTGTAGCTATTTTTATGGGATCCCTGTGGTATGGCCTTTAGCATGTGTTTCTTATTTTTTTATTATGTTCTCATGTTATTTACGTATGCCTCCTTCATATAATTACTTCTAATTTGTTGTTTTCAAGTCAAATAGGTGGAATACATTAGGTTTTAATGCGCTGCCTTGGGAAAACACCAGTATTTCATGTCTTTCCTACTCTTTAGGAAGGATTCATGACTTTCTCATGCCCTTCTTAGCTCCTCACCAGTCTAGAATTTCACCCCATCAATCCTAAGGTGCTGAAGCTCATACCTATCTTGCCCCATAGAACACCCTGCAATTCTGACTTAGTTTCCCAGACCCAAATTGCCCAGCTCCTCCTGATCTAGCAAAACACAAACAAAACCCAATCAAAATTTGCATGCTACTATACCTAGCCTAAAATCCCTAGCTAATCCAATCATCTCGATTGAGATTCTAAAGGAGAGATCCCTCTCCCAGCCTTGTAGGGCTACCTACAAGGCTAAGCTTGGTTTGTGGTTACACTGGAAGTTGCCTCCCTTTAACCCGAGGTAAATCTAGGTGATAACAAAAAGTATTGCAACATTTTTCCATAGAGTATATGAAATTGTGAATTCCATCATAAATATTAGTGAAGAAATAAAATATTCTTCTATTGTTGAAAATATTTTGAGATCTCTAACTCTGAAGTTTGAAACCAATGTATCTGCTATTGAAGAAATGTAGGAACTGAAAATTCTCAAACTTGAGAAACTCCATGGAATATTGACAGCATTTGAGATGAGGAAACATGGTCCTTCAGATATGAGAGAAGCAACATTCAAAGCTACTGCAAAAGGAAAAGAAATGCAAGAATCGGGTTTTGTATCAGAAGAAGAAGAGGCAAACTTTGTAAAGAAACTATAGGTTTTAACCCCGTACAGAAATTACCTACATACGAATTCTAAAAACACAGAAAATAAACAATGCGAGAGCATAACACATAAAACACATATACACAAAGATTTTCCCCCAGATCCCAAAACCAGGACTACCAACTTGATTTTTCATTATGCTCCTTTCAATGTTACAATACATATTTATACATGCCGAAGCATCCAATACCATGGACCGAAAACCATCGCGTCCAAAAAACATGTGCGAAAATCATGCACAAAACCATAGGTGGGTCCACCCAACCTAACATAGGGTCCAAAACCGAAATTTTCTGGGGCACTGCCCCGGACCCCATAAAGTGGGGTTACGGGTACCCCTCAAACCCCCTGTGACCCCCCCCCAACCCCCGGTTAACTACGTGGGCTAGTTGTGGAAAGAATATAACACAACCCAACATTCTCCTACTTGTTGTCTTCTTTCGACAGGGGGGCACAAGAGAGCTTAGTCATTTTTCCAGCCCTAAAATGCCCATTGTCTCTCTCCAGAAAGAGAACTTCTCAGAGCTCACAGATTTTGTCAATGCATCTGCAGTATTCTTCAAAGTGTCCACTTTTACCAGCAACACCCTTTTGTCTTCTATCATATCCCTCACAAAGTGATACTGAACAACAATGTTCTTTTTCTTTGAATCATATGTGGGGTTCTTTGCTAAGAAAATTGCACTTTGAATGTCACAGTCTATCCTTATAGCTCCTTGTACTAACCCCATACTTGAACACAATATCTGCAACCAAACTACTTCCTTACTTGCATGAGTGGCTTGTTATCGGGAAATCTAGTGTCTATGCAGAGCTGCTAGTCCCACTAAGGCTAGTAACTACCTTAGAAACAAACAAACTAAAACCACTTTCGTTTTCCTTTATGAGAAGTAGATAAGAGGGGAAAGAAGGATACCAACCTTTGTATTGCGCTTGGTTCCTTGCTTGATTCCTCTCCCTTCTGATAGATCTCTGCCGCTCGCTTCCTCATTTACCTAGCTTCAAAGAGCACCTGTAGAATCAAAGCAGCATAACACTATCTAGGAACATAGATCTACTATCATAAACAATATAGGACCAGATATATATTGACCACACAAATGCATATATCATCAATCATACAAGAATGTGGAGGAAAACTTGAATAGCTTTATTAATAATCAAGAATAGAAAAGAGGATTACAACCAATTGTTCTGACCCAGCTTCATCCTCTCAGCAAGAAAGCCCTTCTTCACCTCATGAAAATCTTAGATCACCCAACACTATGATGTTACACCAAGAAACCAGCAACACTTCCTTACAAGATACAAAATTCCAGCCTCTAGATCTCTAGGATGAGGGATCCATATATAGATGTTTGCAAGAGGGGTGAGTCAGCTTTTGAGATTTGATTAGTGTCCTCTCTCTGATAGTTCTTGATTCCACTTGGAGATTGATGATCTCTTACTCATCCCTGGGTGAATGCAGAGAGGCAAGTGTCACAGGAGAAGTTTCTGGAAGATTCCATAATCCTCCACCTTGCAGATTGACCCTACCATTTGTCCACTCTCGCCCATCGCACCCCATAGAAGGGCTTTTCAATATGCATCGCACTTCTCGTGTGTATTTAGGTGGGATGAAGCGCACTTTGACCATGGAGCAAGTGAGATGGTCGAGTTTTGACCAGTTCGAAGTAGTTTTTCATGGAGAACTTCTGGGAGAAGATGTAATCCGTTGACCTTGTTCTTTTAGAGGTTGGAACAACACTTTTAGGGACTTAAGAGCCCTTGGTTTATGGACATTTATGATTGGGGTTGCAATGCCCAAAAATTTCTATAACAGTGGCCCCCTAAAGCATGAGGTCGTTAATTTGTTGATGTCGCGTGAAATGATTTATCATGAGGATCTGAAGTTTTTTCGAGCTGGAAGGTGACCTGTAATAAGATAAAATACAATACATTATCTTCATAATATTTTCATGATCTAGCTGAGGCGGGCATTCCCATGCTCAGCTTTATAAATTCATTTTCATGTACATAAGACAGAAAATCGTCTGAGTGAAGACTGATGATTCTGGTAGAGCCATCATCCCTTGGATTGGATGATTATCTGTGTAGTAATGATGTACATTTGATGTCTTTATTTTCTTGAATATATATCATAGCCTGGATGGATGAAACTAGATCCGGGGTCTTCAATCTCGTTCGATCTTCACTCAAAGTACAAGTCGATTCATGTGAGAGATGTTCTGGAGTCGAACATGGAAAGACATCGCCTGATTACCAGCCAATGATGTAAGCTATTAACAAGCGCGAGAGGAATCACCGATAATGATGATGACCCTCAAGGTACTACAGTACAATTCACGTGGTGTGAATAAAGGGACTTGGCATCGAACACCACACAAAATCTTTCGGTCGAAGGCCATTGATGTAAACCTGTCATCGGAAGTGAGAAACTTGCCATTGAGGCATGCAAGCTTCAAAGTACTGAAAGGGTTGTTCCTAGATCGACTTCTTGGATAATGAGCTGATGTCGACAAGAAGCGATCTGTCATAGGAGGGCCTTAGTGAATCCCACATCAATGACACGGAAAGGAGCAAATGATTTTAATGGAGGTGAAAACGATCTGATGATATAAGGTTCAGGGTGGCGGTCATGAAAGGATGGAGCATAAATGTATTGTAGTGGATGAGACATAGGTGAATTCTCTGAGTGACTTCTCTTGAACATATCGGCGACACTGACATGATGGATTGGTAGTGTTACCCCAAATATGGATGGTGTGATGGACTCATGGTGATATGACCAGTGAACGGAACAACCCAACCCGACTCGAATGTGGAGTGAAAGTGTCATGTTCAAGAGCGACTTGCTACCAACAAAGTTTCTTCAAGTTTTCTTCCCAATTTTCCCCAGTCATTGCTGACCAGTACCTCTTTACTTTTGTCAAGCTTGAGGAGGATAACATATGCTTGTTCTATAATTTTCCCTTTGGGCAAACCCATCGCTATGTTTTAACGAGCCTAGTGATAGTGAAACTCGTTCTTGTCTGTATGGACAAGTTTGTCGCTATTCGGTTTTAACGATTTTAACGACAGGGATAACTTAGTCCTTTTCAATTTTAGAGAGTCTGAAAAAGGGATGTAAAGAAAACTCCAATAATCCTTTTTCGTCATATAATCCCTTGAGTCCGAAAAAGTATAAAACAATACAAAAGGGATGAATTTTCGGTACTTTTAACGAGCCGAACAAAACAAGCGCTCGATCTTTTTGTGTAATAATCCCTCAAGTCCAAAAAAAATTAAAATCTAAAGGAGGGATAGCACTTCCGGTCACTTTAACGAGCTGGAGAGGCCAATTACTCGGCAATCTTTTCATATTTTACGAGTCAGTTGAAAAGAGCTTAAAGGAGACTCGTTTTTTGAGGAACGAGTGATAAATTTGGGTAGCAGCTAATTCCAGGTAAGGTTTGGAATTTTCCAATCACGACAGTGTCACAAGGATGGCTAACAGGATCACTCTTCACAGTTGTTCCTCAAAAAGGGTAAACAAACAAATGGAGGTGAATGATCGGCCAATACAAAGTGGAGGTGATGATGAGAACACGACCAAGGCTTCAAAGGATGATGATAATACATTCACGATGGTTATTTACCGGAAATTGGTTCAATTTTTAATGAGCTTAAACTCTGGGGGAACATTTGCTCATTACTTATGTTTATTTTTTAACGAGCTTGAATTTCGCGTTAAAACTACTCGATCCAGTCATATAATAAGGATGTCTCATTTAAAAATGGCATTTTTTTTCAAAGCTTTGCCCTGCATCCTTTCTTTATGCAAGTTAGGAAATGACCAATCCTACGAGTTTAAAGGGTTAGAGGACCTACAAATTTAAAAAAATAAATGGTCGCTCTTCAGTTGCATGCCAAAAGGTTTGCATGCCCCCAGGTATAGTGAAGTAGAGTTTCCAGGTTACCCCTCAATTTGCAGACAAAACATTTTTTTTATCGGGAAAGGCCTACATTTTAACAGAGGTATCTTATTCCGGTCTAACCGTATTTTCCTAAATGGACGGGTGTGTCAACCAGTCATATATCCTTCGCGGAAACCTACCTTATACCCAAGGTTTTCCTGTCAAAACAGGCCAGGGTGCATGCCCCTTGGGTTTCAGTCATATCCTCCAAATCACTCGCGCTCATCAGGAGGATGGACTGGGGATTGATGAGACATTCCTTGCATGAAAAGACCATTCAGGGATGGTATATGACTATTTGCTATGTGTGAACCGGAGAATGAAATTTGGTCTACGAGCTTGACCACTCTTCCTTCATGTGGAAAACACATTACTCTAAAGAGTGAGGAGACAATGGCTCCCATGCAATAAATATAGTCACGTCCAAGGAGTAGATTATAATCCAGGGGTCCTTGGACTACCAATACGTTCATGTGAATGTTTTTTCCTTCTCAATGTCATCGGCACATTGGGAAGGATCCCTAATGGTCGACTGGTTCCTTTGTCAAAGCCTGTTAGATTTCTCATTTCAGGCAAAAGCGGTGGTGAACCAAGTGCTTTCCAAGCAGTTGAGGAAAGGATACTCATAGAAGCCCCTTCATCCATGATGGTACTGGCCATGACCATTCTATATATTTGAGCAATGATTCGAGATGGTACACTAGCCGATAAGCGGGGTCTGCCTAGTAGATTCCAATCGAAGGAAACAACTAGGTTGCTTGGAGGTGGGACCGAATAGACGGTCGGATATGACTCTGACAAACTCCCTTCCTGCGGTAAAGGAATGGGTATACTACCCCCATGTTCATCGGAGTTTGTGCTTATGAAGAGAATTTGGACGGTGTCGTTTTTGTTCTCTCCGGTGATTGTATCATCTGAAGATGGATCCTCTGAAGGCAAGACCGGGTCAACTGCCGCCTCGACCTTTTGACTTTCATCTGGTGTGGATTCAGATGGTTTATCTTCAATGATAGATGCTTCAGCCGACCACAATGGCGTGTCAGCCGGATTTTCAACTAGTGACGGACTCGGCAAGAGCTTCTTATATCCAGGAGGAAGCCATAACGGTGAAATCGGATGGTCGTCCAAAACTCTTTTAGCCTCGTCTAAGAAGGGACAACGGTGGATGGCGTGATCGCCTTCACATAGTTTACAAGGAAATTTACATTTTCCTTTTTGTCCAGGGGCTTCACTTTCACTAGTCGACGGTGTATTTTCAACATGATCATCAGAGGTTGATGACACCAGATTGTGCAAACGAGGAGACCAGTCCCTTAAGATCCGAGGGATGCAAGGACAATCTCGATGATAGTGGTCTCCTTTGCAAATGACACATGGTGATTTAGGCCTGGACGGTGCAGTTTGTGGATTTTTGCTAGACGATGCCTGGTCGCCCCTTTTCGCCTTTGGCTCCTTCTTCTTCTTCTCTTTCTTCTTCTTGTCCTTCTTCTTCTCAGTTACTTGATTTTTAGCTTCACCAGCTTGATCAAGCGAAGAGGAAGGAGGAGAGGGAGAACTGGATGAAGTAGAAGGTTCGGGGGTAACTTTGGTATCGTTTAGCTGCTGACTTGATTGTTTAGGAATCACGGTGTTCTGAACGGCGAAGGTCGAGAAGAACCATACGGGCAAGCCGATTGTCAATCCTGGAAGCGACAATTTGGCCATATGGGGTGCACCAACATCTCCCCAAGAAGAGAAAGGACTAGGATTTCCTCCAAGGGGAAATCCTTGGTTGGTGACATCCATTTTTCTCAACCTAAGACCAACGTAGGAAACGTGATGTTTATTCTGATTAAAATAAATTTTAGACGCTTTGACACAACTTGTTTTTTCAATTTTTAAAAGTCGAGAAAAAACAAAAGATGACTCTAGTCGCCTTAAATTTTTAATGAGCCTGAAGTGACAAGTGCTCAGATGGACCTTTTCCTTTAAGGAGTCTGAAAAGGAACGAAAGAGACTGCTCCGAAAATCTAGACAGAGGGATTACCAAACCAATCACAAAACTGCAGAATACTTTTTACGGTACGGCAGTCAATCTTCCCGAATGCTGTGTTCAGTGCATTGTGATCAATAGGGCGGCAGACATGGCTTCCTATGGATAAAGGATAAATCCTATTGTGGTCTCCCAATATATACTTGATGGTACGTGGGAGCACAAGTCCGTACTGGCACTTATCATCTCAAAGTGGAGGAATCACCCAACCAATAATGAAAACAATAGTTACTAGGCTTTACGACGCCGGAATACGTCTCTAGCCTAGACTTCTAAAAGTTGTGCGTTAGGTTCCAAAGCATTTTTAGATTCATTAAATTTATTTTACAGTTGATCTTGCTTAAGAAATTTTCCTTTCAAGTTCACTGCGTGATGTAGATGTACAATTCCTAAAATGCAATCTAAAATCCTAGCTACTAAGGAAAGAGAGATGATATTCTTTCAACATAGAGCAGAGAGCACACGCTATATGCACTCTCCTAAATCAAACCAACAAACAGTCTAAATGCAAATGCACATGCATGTATTTTTTCAGCCTTCTTAATGTGTGAATGATAAAAAGAAAGCTAAGCGCAAATGTGAATTATTTTTCAAAGCGACATTACTAACAAGTTTCTTTTCAAGACAAAATGAAGGCAATGACGACACTTTGCGATTTGGAATTGAAAACTTGCTTTCGACACTTGAAAAACTACTAATTCAAATCAAATACAAGAGTAATAATGTAATCGACTATCAAGAACAATCAGATTCTCTTCTATGACTGAAAACGACACTTGTGACACTTTCAAATCAAGAAACGACAATTCAATTACGCTACTTCTTTGTAAAAGAGAACTGAAAATGGATCACAATACATAAAAAAATTTACAGTTCTTTGCACAATGGAGGCGGAATAATGGCAAGGAAGGGGGTTTCAACAGAGGCATATTGACTATAGATAGCAAAACTCCTAAATAGAGCTGAAAAGAGTGAACACAAAAACCAAAATCTAAGAGCAGAAGAGGTCTTGTCTGATCAGCGCACTTGTAACACAGGGAAAGTGAGATGCAGCAGACCTACTACACTCGGGAAGTGCGATGCATCCAGATTCCAAAGAAGAGACAGTGCGATGATCCAGGGATGAGACTTCAACTGGGTTTCGGGTCACAGTTTGCAGCTCAGTTCAGGGATTTAGGCTGAGCAAGTGGTAATCAGTAAATGAATCACAGGGGTAGATCTAAGGAGGTTACTAGAGCCACCACAAGGGCCATTAGAGAGCTTGTAAATCGATTGTTCAGTTCATAAACAAAACTTGGAGATAGACTGAAGCAGCATTTATCTATTTTGCACTTGCATAGCTGGCTTGACTTTAGGCTCCTTCTATAAGTTTATAAAGCAAACAAATATATACAAACAAACAATCTATTCGCTCCCCAGTGCAGTCGCCATTTTTTTATCGAGAAATCTAGTGTCTATGCAGAGCTGCTAGTCCCACTAAGGCTAGTAGCTACCTTAGAAACAAAAAAACTAAAACCACTTTCGTTTTCCTTTATGAGAAGTAGATAAGAGGGGAAAGAAGGAGACCAACCTCTGTCTTGCACTTGGTTCCTTGCTTGATTCCTCTCCCTTCTGATAGATCTCTGCCACTCGCTTCCTCGTTTACCCAGCTTCAAAGAGCACCTGTAGAATCAAAGCAGCATAACACTATCCAAGAACATAGATCTACTATCATAAAAAATATAGGACCAGATATATATTGACCACACAAATGCATATATCATTAATCATACAAGAATGTGGAGGAAAACTTGAATAGCTTTATTAATAATCAAGAATAGAAAATAGGATTACAACCAATTGTTCTGACCCAGCATCATCCTCTCAGCAAGAAAGCCCTTCTTCACCTCATGAAAAGCTTAGATCACCCAACACTATGATGTTACACCAAGAAACCAGCAGCACTTCCTTACAAGATACAAAATTCCAGCCTCTGGATCTCTGGGATGAGGGATCCATATATAGATGTTTGCAAGAGGGGTGAGTCAGCTTTTGAGATTTGATTAGTGTCCTCTCTCTGATAGTCCATGATTCCACTTGGAGATTGATGATCTCTTACTCATCCCTAGGCGAATGCAGAGAAGCAAGCGTCACAGGAGAAGTTTCTGGAAGATTCCATGATCCTCCACCTTGCAGATTGACCCTGCCATTTTTCCACTCTTGCCCATTGCACCCCATAGAAGGGCTTTTCAGTATGCATCAAACCTCCTGTGTGTATTTAGGTGGGATGCAGCACACTTTGACCATGGAGCAGGTGAGATGGTCCAGTTTTGACCAGTTCTGAGTAGTTTTCCATGGAGAACTTCTGGGAGAAGATGTAATTAGTTGACCTTGTTCTTTTAGATGTTGGAACAACACTTTTAGGGACTTAAGAGCCCTTGGTTTATGGACATTTATGATTGGGGTTGCAATGCCCAAAAATGTCTATGACATGGCTGCCATGTATTCTACCTCTGTAGTTGGTAGTGCCACCACACATTGTTTCTTACTCATCCAACTGACTGCACCTCCAAATAGGTTAAACACATACCCACTTGTAGATCTTCTCGGATCCAGATCTCCAACCCAGTCTACATCAAAAAAGCCACGAATATCGAACACTCTATCCAGTCTTGGTCTTCCTTCGTAGCACAAACCATAATCACTAGTGCCACGCAAATACCTAAACCCGCTTCACTGTTGTCTAGTGCTCCTTCCCTAGTTTTGACATAAACCTGCTCAATGCTCCCACTACATGTGCAATGTCTAATCTAGTACAGGCCATTGCATACATTAGGCTACCAATTGTACTTGCATATGGAACAGGAAACATGTCCTCTTCCTCTTCTTGTGTCTTGGGACACTGTTCAGCACATAACCTCACACCTACAGGAATAGGAACCTTCACCGGTTTACTAGCCTGCATATTAAACCTCTGCAGTATTGTCTCGACATACCTCCTCTAGTTTAACCAAACCTTCCTCTTTGCCTGATCTCTTTTAATTTCCATGCCCAAAATATAGTTTGCAGCACCAAGATATTTCATGTCGAATTTGGAGGACAATTGGGTCTTCAAACCTTGGATAATTTCTTTGTCATTTCCAACCAGCAACATATCATGCACATACAAGACCAAATAAATAACACGGTTACCAATTAATTTAAAATACACACAGTGATCTGCTTTGCTTCTGGTGAAGCCAAGTCCCCATATAAATGTATCAAATTTCTGATACCACATCCTTGGTGATTGTTTTAATCCATACAGAGACTTCTTTAACTTGCATACCAGTTCTTTCTTACCCTTCACTGCAAAGCCTTCAAATTGCTTCATGTAGATCTCCTCTTCCAGATCCCCATGAAGAAATGTTGTCTTCACATCCATCTGTTCTACCTCAAAATCAAAAGCAGCAGCAATAGATAAAAGTAATCTAATAGAAGTTATCTTGGCAACAGGAGAAAAAATATCACCAAAATCAATTCCCAGCACCTGGGAATAACCTTTTGCTACCAACCGAGCTTTATATTTATCCACCTTTCCTTCTGTATTTTTCTTCTTTTTGAACACCCATTTGCTACCAATGGGTTTCCTTCCAACCGGCAACTCCACCAGATCCCAAGCCTCATTTTTGTGCAAAGATGCCATTTCATCAACCATGGCCTTTTTCCAGAGTTTTCCATCCTCTGAATCCACTGCCTCCTTCACAATTTTGGGATCATCATCAGTAACAGACAAAGCAAAATTTGAACAGAAAGCAGATGGACTATACTTGTCTAGCTATCTTCTTTCTCGAACTGATTTTCTCACAGCCAGAGTTTGTGGCTCTTCATCTTCTAATTCCTCCTCTGTTGTAGAGTCTGATTCTTCCTCCTTTAGCTCAAACTCTATCTTCTCAGGTTCCTTTGGTTGGACTTCATGTTTAATAATATCTTTCACCTCTCTGAACACCACATCTCAACTGTACACAACCTTCCTTGTTGTTGGGTTCCAAAGCTTATAACCCCTTAAACCATCCTTATACCCAATAAAGATGCACTTTTCATATTCACTATCCAACTTGGTTCGTTTCTCCTTTGGAACATGTACATATGCATCACATCCAAATACCCTTAGATGTGAAAGAGAGGGTTTATTACTAGTCCATACCTCTTGTGGAGTCTTATCCTCCAATGCTGATGAAGGTGACCTATTGATCGGGTAACATGCAATATCCACTGCCTCTGCCTAGAATTCTTGTCCTAACCTGGCACCACTGAGCATGCTTCTTGCCCTTTCCATCAACGTCTTGTTCATTCTTTCTGCAACTCCATTTTGTTGAGGTGTATATGGAGTAGTCTTCTGCCATGCTATACCACACTTCTTATAGAATTCTTCAAATTCCTTACTACAAAACTCTCCACCATTATCTGTCCTCAGCACCTTTATCTTCTTCTCTATCTGATTTTCTACGAGAGCCTTAAATTCTTTAAACCTGTCAAAGACTTTAGATTTCTTCTTAAGGAAATATATCCATGTATTCCTTGAGAAGTCATCTATAAATGATACATAATACACAAACTTACCCAGTGATGGAACCTTCACAGGTCCAAACACATCACTGTGCACAAGCTATAATATACGTTTTTGCCCTCTTACCACTAGAGGGGAAACTCACCCGATTCTGCGTCACATATACACAATTTTCACAGAAATCAAAATCCAGAGAGATGTTACTCATACCTTCTACCATACCTTTACCATGAAGTATTTGAAGGCATTTCTCTCCAATATGTCCAAGCCTTTGATGCCACAGCATGGTATTCTATCCAGAGACCACTAGATTTTCAACTCCACCTTCAGGAACCACAGAACTGTTGCACCCATCAATAACAGTGCTACCTTGTAGCTTGTACGGAGTTCCAATCTGAACTCCCCACATCAATACCAGTTCTCCCCGAACCATCTTGAAAGTATCCTTCTCAAACACTATTTTTACACCTGCATCATCCAACTTGCTTACAGAAATCAGATTTCTAGCCAATGCAGGAATATGTAGAATACCCAGAAGTGTTCTAACCCTTCCACCTTGCAACTTCAACTTTACTTTTCCGCGACCAACGATTCTAGCCTTCCTATCATCCCCTAAGAAAACATCACCACCATCGTATTTCTCATACTCACAAAATCACTCTATGGGGAGTGAAGTGAAAGGATGCACCTAAGTCAATCAACCATGCCTCATCATCTACATGTGTACTTGAAGAAGCCAAGTACACATCCCCACCTTCATCTGAGGTGGTTTTCACCTCTGCAGAAGGAGCATCATCAGATCCATTTCCTTTGTCAAGAGCTTTAGATTTATAGTCCCTTTTGAAGTGGCCTTCCTTTCCGCATTTCCAGCACACCACCTTTATAGGTTTTCTTGGAGATTTAGATCTCCCTCTAGATTTAGATCTCCCACTCAATGACTTATTTTTGTTTCTGTTCTGGGACAGTCCTCATACAGACAAGGCATCACCATTCCAGCTCTCCATATTTTTCCATCTCATCTCCTCCGTCAGCAAGGCTGAGACTATTTCATCAAATTGCAAGGCAGTTGCATTGCTACCTATTGCAATAACCAAACTATCCCACAAATCTGGTAGAGAACACAACAAACTGATGCACTTATCTTCATCTGAAATTTTAATATCAACAAATTCTAACTAACTGACCACAGTATTAAATGCGTTCAGATGCTCTGTCACAGAGTCTCCATCTTTCATCCTCAGGTTATACACCTTTTTCCGCAGGAATAGTTTATTCACCAGAGATTTAGATTGGTACAAAGTCCCTAACTTGTCCCACAAATCCTTTGTCGTAGCTTCCCCTGATACATTCAACAATATTGAATCTGAGACACACAATCATATTGTGCTCTTTGCCTTTCGATCCAACTTCTTCCATTCTTCATCAGACACTCCCATTGGTTTAGTACATGGATCTAGCGTGATTCACTGATCTTTATCCACCAACAGATCCTCCATCTTGAGTTTCCACAACTCAAAACTTTGACCATTAAATTTCTCGATCTCTATCAATCCACTGCTCGCCATCTTCTTTCACCAACAGAATTGATCTCGCAGATCTCCCACTGAACTGGGTCTACCATAGGCCAGAGCAAAACCCCTCAGCAATAAAGGCATCACCTTGAAGCCAAAAACAGCTCTGATACCAAATGTAGGTTTTAACCCCATACAGAAATTACCTGCATACGAATTCTAAAAACACAAAAAATAAACAATGTGAGAGCATAACACATAAAACACAGGATCCCAAAACCAGGACTACCAGCGTGATTTTTCATTATGTTCCTTTCAATGTTACAATACATATTTATACATGTTGAAGCATCCAATACCATGTACCGAAAACCATCGCATCCAAAACCATGGAACAAAAACCATCGCGTCCAAAATAACATGTGCAAAAATCATGCACAAAACCATAGGTGGGTCTGCCCAACCTAACATAGGGTCCAAAACAAAAACTTTCTGGGGCATTGCAATGGACCCCATAAAATGGAGTTACGGGTACCCCTCAAACAACTTGTGACCACCCCATCTAACCCTCGTTAACTATGTGGGCTAGTCATGGAAATAATATAACACAACCCAACAGAAACTCCAAGTGGGTATAGGAAGATTTAAAGGTAAGCTTCCTTTCAAATGTTTTGCTTGTGGTAGAGTTGTTCATTGTGCTGCTAAGTGTCCCTATAAATAAAATCAAGAGAAAGGACAAGATGTTTCTAAAATAAATAGTAAGAGGTTTTAAAACAAGAGAATTTTTCATACACATGAAGATAGTGATGGTTTTTCAAATGGTGAAGAATATGATTTTGATCAAGAATGTCAATTACATATGGCATTTGAAGATGAGTCTGATGATAATTTCATGGATTCCCTAGAAGAAAAGGTACTTTTATTGAAAACTTTGACATGAATATATCAAATGCAGTAACAGTTACAAATGTCAGCAAATATTCAAGCTTGGGAGAAACCCGCTTTCTAATGATCAATAATGAAGAAGACGAAGCATCATCAGGTATGGATTTTTGTTCAAAATGTGATCCATTTTATTGTTTATGCAACAATGACAGTGATGATGATAGTGAAACCACTAAGCTTGCACTTATGGGTAAAAGTGAAAGTAAGCCTCTTGAAGCAGCAGATCAAGGTAAGTCATAATCAATGGACAATGCAGATGTGCCTATGCTAAACAAAGATAATTATCAACAATGGAAAGGAAAGATGAAGTATAATCTAATGAATCTCGATGTCTGGCATCTAGTGTGCAATGGTTACACCAAGTTTCCTCCATCCGAAAAAGAAGTGAAAAAGAACAGTAAGGCTTTGAGTAACATCTTTTGTAGCATATCTGATTCAATATTGAATAAAGTTATGCATTATACTACTGCAAAGCAAGTGTGGGATAAGCTACAAGAAATACATGAAGAAGTCCCAGGTAATCCTATATCTAACAATGTGTCCAAAGTAACAAGTGTAGTTATTGATTCAAAAGAAGAAAAGTTAAAAGAACTTTTTGATCTTAGAAAAAAACTTGATCTTGATTTGAAAGAGATTGTGAATCTTAAAGGTAAGTTGCAAGCTTATGATAACAAGGATCATGCTGGTATGGTATCTAACCAATATTGTGAAGGTCTTGAAGCTGAGGTCATCTCTCTAAGAGCATATCTTGAAAAATGAAATAAGAGGAATGAAGAACTACTTCAAGAATTTGAAGAACAAGAAAATGGGTTGAAAGAAGAGATTCTCAGTCTAAAACGGCAAATGGAGGAAGGAAGAAAGATTGAAGAAATTATGAAGCAGGAAAATCAATATTAGGTTGAGGTAAATATCCTAAAAGGTAAATTACAAGAAAAGGATAAACATTTACGATTTCAAGATAGTACTAAGATTTTGGATAATATTATTAGTAGTAAAAGGTATCCTACCTTCAAATCTAGTCTTGGTTTTCATGAAACTATTAAAGGTGAATCTAGCTCACAAGCTGAGGCAAGGAATTCTAATGAAAAATCTGAAATGCTCAACAAGGAGATAAGAATTCAACCTCATTAACAACCAAGGAAAGAAATTCTTCAAAGGAAAATATTTATTCCTAACTATAGAAGTGCTAATCGATTTTATCCTCTGATCAATAATGTTGAATGTTCTATATGTCATAAATTTGGGCATGTTGCAGCCAGTTTCAGAAGTAGAATGTTTCAAGCTAATAATCGTCTTACAGAAAGATCATCATCTTCCAGGTACTTTAAGGGATATTGTTTTGCTTTCAATATATTAGGTCACAAAGCCATTGATTGCAATAGAAGAAATATGAAACATATAAGATGTTATGACTGCAACAAGTTTGGGCATGTAGCTAAGAATGCAGGAACAAATCTATGGATCAACGCAAACAAATTGGTAAGCAACCAGATAAGAACATTAATATCAGAAAATCTGAAAAAGGTGGATCCACCAATAAGCAAGAAAAGGAAGAACAGATAAGGTGTGGTCTTACTCTCTACTCATTTGAAGATGAAGATGAATGGTATGTAGATAGTGGATGTTCTCATCACATTACTGGAGATAAGAGTAAAATGGATTCTCTCAGGAAGAACCATCATGGTAATATTATTCTTGGAACTGATGTTTCAGTAAAAGTTCTAAGACAAGGTAAAGCCAGAATTAATAAAACTAGAGCAACAGTTGTTTCTTTATTAGTTCAAGGAATAAAGAATAATATTCTAAGTGTAGGAAAAATGGCATATAAGAGAAATATAATTGTGTTTACATCAACAAAGTGTAAGGTTATGAATGAAGTAACTAGAAAAGTCATAATAAGAGGATATAGAAATCGAGACAAATTATATGTGTTTGAAGAATGGAATTAACATAGATATGACAAGGTTCAGACTTAGAGTAAAATAATATGGTTCCTATTGTAGTCTCTTATTCTTAAATGAATATTTCTAACATTAACTATAGAAGTGGTGAGAGGTACTTGACCTCATGAAAACATAATATGATTATTAGGTCCTCAGGATCAGTGATGTGTAATCTCAAGGGAGTAATATATGTTTTGTCTTGATAATGGTTCTCATGGTTTTTTTTTATTTTCATACTTCTTATACTACTAATAGTAGCTCTGGTGTAGTAACAATAAATAGAGACAGACATAACAGATTCAGGGGGAGTTGAAAGTGTGAAATTTCAGTATTTCACTTTTTGTATGTGGATCTTATGAAGACAAGTCACGTGTATACACTAGCTCTAAACTAAACAGTCGCGTATATTTTGGTATTGTTAGAGCCTAAATCTACCTCAGGTTGAGAAACATAGGATCCAGGACCAACATCAAACCACACTTAACCTGGTAACTAACCCTACCAGGTTGGGAGAGGGCTCTCTCCAGGTCAATCTCAGCAAAATATGATCACTAAAGGCCTGAGATGACTGATATAACTACTGATCTTAGGCTAGGTATATGTGCAAATGGTTTGATTGAATAAAATGATGTTTTTGCTGGCTCAAATGGAAAAGCAGATTTTGGGTGCGGGGAATGAGGCTCAATTTTGCAGAGATCTCAATGGGGCAAGGTAGGCAACTGATTTTGGCACTTCAAATTGAATGAGGTGGAGGGATTAGATAGGTGAGGAGTTGAAGAGGGCAAGAGAAGCCATGGATCCTCTCCAAACAGCTGAAAACATCAAGAAACTAAAGCAAACCTCAAGTAGAGCACTGCAATTTCAATGGATTCTACTTTCACTCTTGTTTGATTTAGTTAGGAAGAAATAAGATAGATAATGTCACACATAACACATAAGTAAATTCAAAATTACAAAGAAAATAATTGTACCAAAACAAAATGCCATAGGGATCCCAAAGAGTGCTGCAAACCCTGGTCTCAATTCCTTAGCCAAAATGCTGATATGAGTGTACAATGAAGCTCCTTGCTTTCTCAAGAGTCCAACCATGCTAATGACTAAAAAACCACATAATATAGACAAACCATAGCTCATCCTAGCCTCTAGGGGTCGAGCTCACATGTTTAGGAGCTATTCCAACTAATTCTAAACTGAGAACTAGAAATCAGGCATTGGAATAGCATGCCTCTAGAAACAAGGGAACTGATTCATTCAGTTTCAAACAACTTTTTAATAGATGAATCTACCCCCACAAGTGAAAATTTGACATATTTACATCATGATCCATCAATGTACATTAAATTACATCACAAATTTGACACTAAGAAGGTGAAAAAGTCAAACTCGCAAAAGCTAGGCGAAAAACAAAGCATTCCTGGTCAAACTGGGCCAAATTTCCTCTATGCGCCGCGCTGATTTCTCTATGCGTAGCGCCTGTTTGGAGCTACTTTTAAAGGCCTTCGTGGTGTCCAAATTCCTTGAAAGTGTGCTTTTTGGAAAGGTCTACCTGTCTACTTTCCAATCCAAGTGGAATTTTCCAATTTGGCCTCCATTTGCCCCTCCAAACGTCAGTTCTCCCAACACTGCTTCCTGTGTGTCAAAATAGGGGCAGTGAGGTCATTTTTTGAGTGTTTTTGACCTTTTTGAGGGCTCAAAACCTGTCCAAATTTCTTGGCCATTGGTAGGAAAGCATATTTTTCCATGCCAAATCCAAAAATTTTGAGCTTTTGTCATTTGGAGGCTCCTTTCAAAAGCAAGCATTAGGTGGCGCGGCGCATAGAGCAGAAAATCTTGTTTTTTGTGCCAAAAATTCCAAAAATGCAAAAAGTGCCCCAAATTTTTTGAAATTTGGGTTGAGTCTTCTTCATCAAGCATTGTGTTGGGCCAAGGAAGCCTCAGCCAATATCTAAAGTCCTTCATGCTCCTTTCGCCTCTTTGATGCCTTCTTCAATTTTGCCTTTAAGCTCCTGATTCTTGCCTTGCAAACTTTGTTTCTCGCCATGTAATGATATGCCATATGTCTCAACAATGTCTTCTCCTTGTTGGCCTTCTCCAACAACCTCTCTAAGTAGATATTGGCTCTTTCAAGCCATGACTCCCGATTGGCATTGATCTCTTGCTCAAGTGAAGTGAGCTTCACCCTCCTCCTTTGGGCAGCTTGGCGATTCTCCCGAATGTTTTGCAACTCCATAATCACTTGCTGATCTTCAAGCTTCTTATTTCTTTGCTCCAGGTACTTTATAATCCATTTAGCCCTTTCCAAGTTGAGGGACAAGGCATTGATGTCCGCCCGCTGCTCTTGGATGATTTCTTTGAGATTTGTGCTTTGCGGGCCCACATCAGTATCATCACCCTCAATGAGAATGAAATCAGTCTCCCGCTCACCTGATGGTCCTTCATCCTGTAATGGCCTCTTGCCTTTGTCCTGAACCTATTGTGCTGATGATGGAAGCGAGACCCCTTCCACCCCGGGTGGAGATAATACTCGCTTTGCTGCTGCGAACAACCGTCTAGTGCCCTTTTGATAAGTGATAAACACCGGCATACTAGCGGTCTGCGTCTCATGACCCTCATGTTGATAAGAAGGTCCACCTGTCTCATGCAAAGTCTCTGAAGGTCCCTAAGGAGCTGTGAAAAACTCACAAGAAATGAAGTCCTCCCAAGTGATGCCCTGTAAGCCAAGCTGATGGATGACCACAATTTTAATGAGAGCAAAATGATATATACTGTTGAACTGCTGCTGAGGAGTCTTGTGCTGTACTAGGGTGGTCATCTTCTCAATGTTTCGGCACATGAAGTAGGGGAGGTTCATCATCCTCACCCTGGTAAAATGCATCAGCAGCCTGATATGATAAGCATATAAATAGGAAAACTGACACTCACAGCTGAAATACTTCATTATCAATTTCATCAAAGGAACATAAGAATATTTGAGGTACTAAAAATGAAAAACTTTGTTGAGTTGTCTCAAATAACCGGGCTTGATGTATGGTTCATAATGCTTCCTGTCAATTTGTTGCCTCTTGTTCCATTGCTCTCCAATGTTAGGAATACTGGTTGCTAGTGAAATAGATTTTGGTGTTAAGGTGAATGTGACACCAACTAGAGTGGCTTGACCATCATGTAAATGAAGCACAAACAAACGAGCCAACTCATGATGAAACTGAATTCTAGCAACTAGCTCACAAAATTCATAGCAGGACTAGTGTTGGAAACATGACATGGCGAGAGGGCAGGCCTGTAACTCAACAAGAGTAGTAGGTTCTTCTCAAATATGTTTGCCACCTCTATGAGGCCTCCTAGGTGCATGTACCTCTGTAGGTGAGTCACTGTGTGTCTCCTCTTCATAATCATATGAGGGATCAGATTCCATCTCTGCTAGTGGGTGAGTTGTCTTGATGAGAAGTAGGTGATTTATGATGTTCTTGATTTCTGCCACCAAGGGAAAAATATGAGAGGGACTGTGGAGGGAGGAAACAATGAGGGATTTTTGGGACTGTTGGGATAGGGTTTAGTTAGGGAAACAAGGGATTAGGGAGTAATTTGGGAGTTTTGGGTATAGCACTAGGGTTTGGGAATTTGTATTAAGGAGTTGGGAAATGGGAATTGGGATAGGAATAGATGATGTTTTAGGAATATGTGAGTGTAGGGAATAGGGGAATCAGGGAAAATGGAGTGAGGGAATGGAAAGGTAAGGGAATGGGAAGATGGACTTGGTAGCCAAATAATCAATACAAACCCTAGGCAGAAGATTTTTTGGAAATGGAAAGAGGGTAGGGTTTGATTTTCTTTTAGGCAACCACCATAATACAACCACCATAAATTGTATGAAAAACTATTTTACTAGCAGTGATAAAGGCTCAACCTACTTGCACAAATGAAGATCCAAGCATTTTGGGCGATTTGGAGTGAGTTGTTGAAGAATTCGGGCTTGGCATCTCTATGCACCACACCTCAAACCCAATGCGCCACACCCTATGTATGCGCCACGCCCATTCACTTTAACACTGGAAATCATGGCCCTATGCGCCATACTTGCTATGTGCGCCGCGCCACTTTCCCAATGCGCCACACCTCTGATTTCGGGCAATTTCTCCCAATTTCTCTTCTTTTACTCAAACACAGCTTTGCTCTTACTCACACCTTGTTGCTTGAATGCAAATGGGCTTTTCAAATTGAAGAAATCATTTATATACAAAGACTTTTAAATTTTTGTTTCATAAAAACCCACTTTACAATGTTTGGAATATGACTTGACTTTTTTAACTCTGTTTTTGAGCTTTTTCACTTTATTTGAGCTTGTGATGAACTGAATGAATTGTTTTCTGTTTGCTTTGCAGGGGATTGGAGCTACTGAGGCTAGGGAAAGTGACCAGGGTTGCAGGTGGAGTGATTTTTTTTTTTTCAAGGAAAAAAACAGTAACCTTTTATTAAAAAATTTAATGAAAAGTTACACTAGCAGATGCAATGAAGCATTCCGAAAGTTGCCACCTGGGCTTGAGTGCTTTCGCACCCCACACAATGTTAGCAGACTAGCGTGCACAAAGAATAAGAACAGAGAAGAGAAGAGAGAAAAGAAAAGGAATAAAACAAATCCGTTCTTCAAGTTTTTCTCCCCTTCTTCTTTTCGACCTTGCGCCACTCTCCTTGAGTGGGCTCGATCGAGGCAATGACTAACTGTGTTTCAGCATTCTGAGGGCCTGTTTCTTTGTCTGAGTCTGAAGTGTCTGAGTGATGATATCGTTTGGTGCCTCCCATGCTTTGGTCCACGCTTGTCATATGAACCTATGAAGCCTTGTTGTCTGTTGTGTTTTCCTTCTGGTTCCCTGTTTCAGCTTCCTCTATAGTGATATCATCCTCTTCTACTTCTGTTTCTTCGTCTTCTTTTCTCGATGAGGCTTTCTTTTCCGCTGCTCTCTTCTTTACGACATCATCTATGTTCTGCCATCCTTTTGGCTTCCTTTGTTGAGGCTTGCTCTTGTTATGACTTTTGCATGCATTGAGCAGATGACCTGTTTGTTGACATCCCCTGCATCTAAATGCTGTATTCTCATAGTCCAGAGTTTGTTTCCACTGTGAATTGTTGAAGTTGAGAATGATGCTTTCAGGTAGTCCTTGGCTAAGATCTACCTCGACACATATCCTGGCATAAGTGAAGATTCCTTTTATGTGTCTCTCTGAATCAATCTTTAGCATTCTTCCAAGGGCATTCCCTATGGCTAATAAGGCCTTGTAATGCCAAAAATGTATCGGAAGATTATGCAACCTTACCCATACTGGCATCCTTGATACCACCATAGTATTTGCATCAAACTCCGGGAACCATGGGGTAATAAACAGTCCCGCATTGCCCCAGAACCATGGCCCTTCATTGAGGATTTTTTCCTTTTCTTCTTCTGCAAGAAAGGTTACTATGAAAAAACCCTTAGAGCATAGTTGTATTTGACAGTTTTTTGTCCAGACCGTGTGGATCCATTGGTGCAAAGCATCGGTTCTAGGCCAGAAGCCGTTAAATCTACAAATAACAGCGTTTTTCTGTAGATCTGAGAATATGTACTTTACCTCTGGTAAATCCAGCGAGATGGATGGATTTTCTGGCGCTTGATCCACAATGTACTGCCCTGGGGGTGCATTATCAGCTGTAGCTTCTTTCCCCTTTGGAGGTACTTTCCCTTTGGCTGCATCGCGGTAGGTACCTGTAGGTTTTGAGGTAGCTCCCTTAGATCCGCCTCGCAGTCGATGATTGAGGGTAATAGTTGAGTCCTTTGCCACCCTGTAATGCTGGAGTGTGTGTTGGTCCTGCAAGCAGTGCCCATAAAATATTAGGATTTGTAATGCAACTGGAATCCCTATTTTGTCCTGGATCTCTTTTTTTAGCTCCAAGACACTCATCCGGTCCCAGATCTGCACACAAACGTGTCTGCCTTCTGTTGATCTGATAAAAATTTGCTTCAGATCCGCTGTGTCTGCTTTGTGTTCTGGATCTGGCGAATTTCTGTTTTGCTTCTGTCTGGATCTGGCCGGATCTGATAGATCCGCTCCTATTCTGCAGTATTCGACCCAATCTGGTGAGCCGTTTCCCAGATCGGGGTTCCTGATGAGGCTATTTCTCGTTTGCAGGTCGTAGCCTACAAGCCCTCTGTTAGAGCGATGCTTCGAGATGGTAAAAGCCCCGGTCTGTACTGAAGAAAGCAGAGAAAACTCAAGATACCAAGGATACAGGTCCATACTCTCACCCCATACCTTGTCTTCGACCATGCCTTGTAAAATCGGCCCTAGATCAGCAGATCGGATCCACGGCAGATCAAAATGGGGCCTGGGATCTGTCATACGCCTCTGTTGTCGATAATCGGAGGCGGATCTGCCAGTCTTGAGCAGAGCGTTTGTGAAGGAGAGCGTATCAAGACAGACCTGCGTCCAGAAAGCGAAGAGACGCTCCGGCCTCTGTTTCCTGTGGTTCGAATCATGAGGGTTCTTGCCGTCAGCGGATCCAGCCCTGTGCCGGAGGGAAACGTCATTTGCTGAGTATCCAGTGGTCAGTCTTCTGGTCGATCCACAGCCGAGCAAGTCTTTGGGGCCTGCGGCTGCGCAAAACGAACCAGCTGAAACCCTAAGCCCTTGAATCGCCTCCATCGTCGTCAACCCTATTCGGAATCTATCGAATTCCTGCTAGTATCTTTGCACTTGTGTGCTATGGCTTCTATATTTTTTTCCTTTCCCCCCTTCCACTTCTTCTTCCTCTGCAGGTGGAGTGATTTACATATGAAGGAAATCAAATTACATGAATTTATATAATAAAATCTGAAATACTCTATTTTTCCTCAAAACAGAGTTTTGAGGAAAAATACATTTATGAGCACTTGATTATGAAATTTATTGATACTAGAACCTCCTCATGTGCCTGCTGGCTATTATTGGACATTTTGAAACCCTTTTTGATGAAACCCTAATGAAACCCTAAACCTAATGAAATTGAAACCTTAGAAGAATGACTCTTGAAATTTTAAAGACAAAATGGTGATTATACATGATTTTGATGAATAAACATGAGCCAGCAGGTAAATGACATGAGGGAAACTGTAGGAGAAGCCACTACCATCAGATGATCCATGTGCCTAATGGAATGCAGCTGACTGGGCGGGACACCTAACATGCAATGCAACAAGAGGATTTGATCTCTGACGGAGGGATGAAGATACTAACACTAACAGGTATGATGAAGAAACAAGTTCCATTATTCCTTGTTGGTTATGGAATTGGTTAAGTACAGTCTACATGGATGGTACGGGTTGAGGGGGAGCATTTGTTATGCTTCTAATAATGCATTGTTGGCATTATGTTTGCTTCATACATAATGATTCTTTGGTGATGTTGCTTATGAAGTTCTTGAATGATGAACTTGTTGATTATGTCTGCTTGAGTTGCATATTTCTTGATGAAGTGGTGTTGATGTGATAATTCTTCTTATGAGGAATTTGGGCCAAGAAAATGATGTTACTAAAACATGGTTATATGCTACTACTACATCTGTTGAATGATACTTGGAAACATGGCATATTGAAGAATGATGCTACACTGTCCTATATTACTTTATGATGATATGCTTGGTCCTCTCTTATGGTGTTGTGGTTGCATACCAGGTCACAGGTTGATGATATTGAAGCTACATTGTTTTATCTTACATATTTGATGATGAGTTGCAGATGGTGCAGATCATATATGGTGTATGATAGTTGTTGATGACTATCATGGTCTTATTGAGGTCTTTGGTCTTGGTTATAAATGTCTTATCTATCATTTGATGTAAAGGTCATGTAAAGACCTATGATGTAATCATTGTAAAATTCAGTCATGTATGGACTATTGTGGTCAAGTCCTTTTGGATATGTGATGTAATTTGTAACCCCACTGTGTTTGGGAAGTTGATGTAATAATGATGTCAAATATGTAAACCCACTGTGATTGGGTGATTGATGTAAGTTTGAGTCCTTGGTGATAGGACAAGTCATATGAGTCATAGAGTCATGTACTTCATTGTACATCCATCAGAAACTTTAGCATGTGCTCAGGGGGAGCATGATCACTGTTCATACTCAGCAGTTCAAATATGGAAGCCTTCATTCAACATTGGTGTTATGAAACCAGCTCAAGAAAAGATAGATCAACGCTTTAGAATTCAGCCTCTTCGAGGGGGCAACCTCCTTTACATTACATAAAAGAACAATTCTTGTATGATACAAATGAAAAGACCTCCTTTCTATATATAGGATTCTAAGGGGTCATAACATAATCAGAGCCGACATGACAATAATAATGTAAGGGAACAATAATAACAATAGTGGGCTTCTATGGGGCACAATACTAACAATATGGGCACTACATGGCTACATCAATATAATAAGTGGGTTGTACTAATAACAATAAGGGGTTACACTAGTAGTATAGGGGCCTAACATGCCCCTCTCCTTCAAAAAGCATTGTCCTCAATGCTTGAGTAGTTCTTAATGCTTCTGTATAAAATTCTTGTCCTCCCATGTGGAATCTTCAGCGGGTAAGTTCTTCCACTTGATGAGATACTCTGAAATTGATCAATTTCGTAGCTATCGGGTTCTTGTTTTTGTGACTACTCCAGGTTCCAATATGATTTTTCCTTCCTCTTCAATTTATGGCAATATTGTTTGAATTGGGATCTTTTGCAACTTTTTAATAAGTGGCCATACTTCTTCGTCCTTCTTCCATTCATCCCTTGCTTCGTTTATCCAATCTGGTTGGATAATAGAAATAGCACAAAACAATGCTTCCACATCCTCATCCTTGAAGAGTCTTCCCATTCGGTCAGGTCGCCATTTTTTAAGTACATGTAGTATTGCCAACATTTCCTTCTCATAAATAGCTTGCTTGAGATGTAGCAGTAAAAATAGCCAATCACCTACATCAAAACATTTTTCACTATGATGTTGATCTACCTGTTGTTTCGTTTGATTTTGCACCGAAGTGGCATTATCCTTTAAAAGTTGGAGAACTTGTTGTTGATGCTCGATGTGATCTTTCACTGCTTGAACCTTTTTCTTCTTGATATGTCCTTCTATCTCTAGAGTTTGAGGAGTGGTAATTTTTTCCCATCCTTTACAAGATATGGTCAGATTCATTTCTTGATGCTCGATGTGATCTTTCACTTCTTGAACATTTTTCTTCTTGATATGTCCTTCTATCTTGATAGTTTGAGGAGTGGTAATTTCGAGCAATGAATTACAAGATATGGTTGGAATCATTTCTTCTTTCTCGATGTGATCTTTCACTTCTTGCGCCTTTTTCTTCTTGATATGTCCTTCTTTCTTGAGAGTTTGAGGAGTGGTAATTCTTGCCAATGCTTTACAAGATATGGTCTGATTCATTTCTTCTTTCTCTGGGGTGGGGTCCTGGCGTATATCTTCTTCTTTTGATGTTTCTTGATCCTTTTCTTCCTCCTCTTCATATTCTATGTAAAATAATTTCTTCTCATCACACTTATGACCTTTAGTGCATTTGCTATCACAATTGTAACGAAGCCCTTTTTCTCTTTTTTCTTCCAATTGTTGTGGTGTAACCCTTGTAGGTTGTGGAAACCTAGGAGAAACAACACTTCCATTTTTAAATTGTGAGGGGTATGCTTCCTGGTTTCCATAATTTTGCTTTCCACTATGTCACAAAGCCCTTTTACTCTTTCAAATTGTTGTGGTGTTCCTCTAAAGAAGGTGTTGCTCTTTGTATCCTCAAAATGTGCTATCATTTCCTCCGTGAAAATTGACCACGTAACAAGTTGTTTACGAGAACAAAGCCTTTCATACCATAAAAATTTCCAGTTCTAAATATGAATATGAAATACATACCTTTTGTAACAGTGGTACACCATGTAGATCAAAATATTGGTCCATCTGAAGTATCCAATTTACCGGATCCTTGCCATCAAACTTCCTCATCTTGCTTTTTCTTAATTTTAGGAGTTTGATCTTTAAATGACTGTAACTCTGTACTTTTGGATCTTTAAGTTCTGAAATTGCAGCCTATAGTAGCCCTCTGTGTCCTCTTTCCAATGCCACCAGTCTGATCCAAATTGGATTCTCCAAGAAAGATTTATGCACAATCTCCCAAGATGACTTGATTATAGACCTTTCCAAAAGAGTGAACTTGTATGAAGTGCCATGTGTCACTGTTTCAACCTTTGGCATTGAAAGATATATACAAGAAACTACAGTCCATTCTCTTTCTATACCTTCTTACAAAATTTCAATCCGATGCTCAGAGAGAAAGTTATGACGATTTTTCCCAGGTCACCTGTTTGGAATGTAATTCAGGAGTCTGCAAAAAGATCAACTGCCTCAGATCATTTCTCCGCAAATAGAGTGCAAAAAGCTCTGAAATTTGGACCCGAGATTCGACGCGATTTCTTCTCAAATGGGTTTTTTTTTTAGATTCTGAAACGTCGCAGAAAAAAAGTTATAGTGAAAATTCCACGATGACCTGTTTGGAGCAGCGAAACCCTAGAATCCAAAACTCTGATACCAAATGTTATGAAACTAGCTCAAGAAAAGATAAAAAAGATAGATTAATGCTTTAGAATTCAACCTCTTCGAGGGGGAAACCTCCTTTACATTACATGAAAGAACAATTCTTGGATGATACAAATGAAAAGACCTCCTTTCTATATATAGGAGTCTAAGGGGTCATAACATAATTAGAGCCGACATGATAATAATAATGTAAGGGAACAATAATAACAATAGTGGGCTTCTATGGGGCACAATACTAACAATATGGACACTACATGGGTACATCAATATAATAAGTGGGCTGTACTAATAACAATAAGGGGTTACACTAGTAGTATAGGGGCCTAACAATTGGTTAGACGTTTTTTCTTGATGTGAAAGGGGGAAGTAACTTCGTGTTGGGAGAGTAGCTTGGCTTGGTGCTTCACTTGATGTGTTTTACAGGTTATGGTGACTAAACAATAAAGTGGTTGCCATCAAGTCCAAAGGGGGAGATTGTTGGCATTATGAATTATGTGTTGTCCTTGATGGCAGCCTACCTGATGAATGAAAACTTACTTGATCAGTTATCTCTTGATGGAAACCTACTTGTTGAAGATGTAAACAAAATGAGTCTACAGATGTGATAGAGTGTTTTGAAAAAGGCATATAAATTCAAAGACAGAGGTATGTTAAATTTGAAATTTAAAGAAGCGTACACGGGTTCTGTTAAGAAAATCCGTGTACACACTTGAATGTGAAGAAGCAAAGGCACATACAGTTTCTGCACCATGGTATTCTAAATACCAAGGGTCCTTACCATGGTATTTCCCTATGGTATTAAGCCCAACAACAGATGTTTTGATCCCGTCTAAGAAAACCATCAGTTGGAGTATGGTTTTGACCTGTGGTATTGGATAAGGGCTAAAATATATAAGGAGATGAAGATCAAAGTGACAGGATGTGTGCAAGTGATGGAAATATTATGAATAGTTAGATCTGAAGAAAATATGCATGTAATGGGCTATTGATGCTTTGCTTGATATAAACTAAGTATGCACCCGGGAGTTTGATGATGGATCAGATCCAATAGATATGAGATGACAATCATGATTATGAGATGATTTGATTTGTGTTGATAGCATCTTAACGCATGATTTTTATGTGTATGTCGAGATCTGGGTATGTCTGAAGTTCTATGTTGCAATGAATATTTGAGTCTAAATTTGCAGATCTGTATGCGAGTTTTATAGCCTACAAGGCGCATATACATGCGAGTGTGTTTCTAGTAAGTTGTGTACACGTAGGTTTGTTTCCTAAAAAGCGCGTACACATACGGATATGCTTTGAATAAAATGCATACAGAAAGTAGGGTTTTGATGAAAAGGATATACGACAGTTTAATCAATCTTTATGCATTTCCATTATCTGTTAATGTAATATTCTTGATGATCTGGGTCTTTACAGTGATGTTTTGATTATGGATTGATTGATTGAAGAATGTTGAAGTTACTTGCTGACTGTGATTGAAGATCAAAGAAAGTTTTTTTTTTTTTTTTTTAGAATGATGTAGTAAATATGTGTATGATTTAGTGTGTGTTTCAAAGTGACAATGGTTCATTTTTTAGGTTTCAGTAGTTTAATATCTGTATGAGAGTATGCTTCATGAAAGGTGCCTACACATGTGAGTTTGCTACTACAAAGTAGCGTACATATTTTGACAAATGATTGATCAGAGTTTGTAGTAACAAGATCTGGTTTTTGTGAAGTGCATTATGTTGTTTGAAATTATGGTTACAGTTATCTGACTGTTTTAGTTGATTGGTTGAGTTTTTAGTTAATTCATTGATTGAGTTTCATTGATTGGTTGCTTCAGTTTGGTCAGAGATTAATGATTGAGTTATAGTGATAAGTTTCAGTTTGATGATTGGTATTGAACTTAAATGTTAGTATTGGGTCTAGTCTGAAAAATTGATGAAACGTGGCCTACAAGTTGTGATGTGTTGTGTAGTAGGTGGATCCAATATGAAAATTTATGAAACGTGGTCCCAGAAAGTGTTGAGGGATTTTAAGCTTCATTCCAGTGGTAGCTATTAAATTAGATCAGGGGGTTGGAGCTCCCTTCTAGAAGAAGCTGGAGAATGAGCGAAGGTTGTAGCCTTTTGCAGGTTGATGCCTACATACTGGTATAAGTTTACGCCAATACAAGATTTAGGGGGTTGGAGGTCCCTTCCAGGAGGAGCTATAGAATGAGAGAAGGATGTAGCCTTCTGGAGGTGGGTGCCTACATACTAGTATGATTTTGTGCTAATTAAAGATTGTAAAATCTTTTCTTTATATTAAAAAGAAGACAGAGACGACAGGAGCAGGTGGTTTTTTTCCTACATTGGGTTTCCACATTAAATCTTCATGTTTATGTGTGTTTCTTATGTGTGATGGTTTATTTTGTTATTACTTCACATGGTTACTGTCTATTTAATGTTTTCACTGGATCAAAATAAACAAAAGATGAATTAACTACAAAGTAAGTTTACTAGATATATGCTAGTTGTCTTAAGAACAGTCGCATACACACGTGGGTTCTCTTCTATAACGTCGGGTACATAAATAAAGAAATGAACTTGAAAATTTTATTGATTTGGAAATACTGATTCACCCCCCCCCCCCTGATTAGTATTTTTCCCTACATATTTCTCACTTTTTGTTACCTATAATGCAATTCAATTACTGTTATTTGTTTATCTCCTATTCATTGCAACATAGTTTGATTCTTTATCACATAATGGTTTGATTATTAGTTTTACAGAGAAACTCAGTTGATGTTACCTACAGATATTTGATTGTTACTAAGATAGGACTTTTTTCTATATGTCATGATTCTTGGGGATTATTTTATAGAATGAATGTTTATTTCCTTTCTATGTTGGGCCTTTGAATCGTCATTATCTTACAATTCATTTTCACATCATACCACTTACCTATTAATATCATTTTACCATTGTTCTCTAGAAATACATCAAAACTTCCTCATACATGTTTACATAGTCTATTATTATTATTTCCTTTATTTTTAATAAATTAAGAAAAAAATTGTTTAGGTTTTACTAATGATAGTTTTTTAGATCAATTTTTGTAGCTCAATTCAAGTTTTTGTAGCTCCCTCTATGATTCAGGTAGTAACACCATTCTAGAAGGAAACTTGGCACATGGACTTTTGATGGTAAAATTTCACCCAACTCACACATGTGAACCTTCAACATGGGATTAAAGGGAAAATGCATTAGTTTTGACCAATCAACTTCAGATGTCGTTTATGAGAAAATCAAAACAAATTTAAAAAAAAGATAAAACATGGATTTTCTTCAAAACAAGCCCAGTTATTATTTAGGCAGACTATTTCCTAAAATTCATTATGTTTTGGGATATTTTTATGGTTCTTTGGAGCCCTATCTTGCATATTTCTTGAACAAATAGTTTGCCAATGTGTCATTCAATGCCCAATCAAGAATAAAGAAGTTGGAATGAGCTATTCTTTAGAAAATTCGTGGAAAGGAGATGTCACTTCAAATCCTAGAAATTAGGCAATGAATCCTCATGTTGTTTCATTTGAAGAATTTATATAAACACTTCATTTGGAAGAAAAAACACATTTTAGACTTCAATATATTTCTGGTATATCTCTTTATTGTAAAGACTCTATTTTGTGCACTTCATTTAATATCATTCATGTTCTAATGAATTGGATCTCATTATTGGCTACTTTAAATTCATAATCTAAGCTCATAACATCTCGTACTCTTAAGGAGGCCCCCATGAAGGCATTCAAGATTAGTATAATCATCTTTTCATTTATATTTCATTAGAGAAATTTTGAGGTCTAAAATGGGCCTCCTAAGGAACACTATAAGATAATACTGGAAATAATAAAATAATATTAGATTTGCCTCATCAAGTTTTGGAAGGAAAACAGAAAAACTATTTTTCAACTCGTATTTTCACCTTATCTCCTTATGATTTTACTCAGCGTTCGAGAGAGAGCACTCGTTGGATGCAAAATTTAATGTTACATCCAAGGAGTACCTATGTTGCATACTTTAGATGGACCCTACTACATGAAAACTGTGAAATACATGAAAAACGTGATTGCAATCATGCTTTTTCAAGTATTTCACATTTCTCATGTAGTAGGGTTCATTGAAAGTATGAAACATGGGTACTCCTTGGATGCAAAATTAAATTATGCATCCAACGAGTGCTCTCGCATGAAATTTGAATAACATCGTAGGGAGATAAGTTGACAATAAGAGTTTAAAATGTAGTTTATTTATTTATTTATCTATTTTTATCTTTTTACCATTTTACTACAAAAATGGTGAATCATCTCCCATGGTTGACATCATTATATTGAATCTTATTAGTTCTTATAAAGTTAATTTTTGTTGTACATTTTTATTTTTAGGCCCTTTTTTCACCTCAAAATTTCTCTAATGACTTTGATTTCTTGCAATCAATTCAATAATCCATTTTTTTTAATACATTGTTTTTCTTAATAAGGATTTCATTTTTATCTATGCTCATGTATTTTGTTTTCTTACACGACAAGTGCTTGTGAAAAGAATTCAAAAACGACTAAAAACATTTACTTTCATGTTCTTTCATTCCTTAAGTTTCAAATTTAGAATAGACATGATTTGTTCTATTTTGGCATGCACACATTAGTAATCTCAAAAGGATTTGTGCACTTTGGTTTCAAGTCTTGGTTTCTCACTTTATAAAGGAATTATTACTTTCTAAATTAGTCAATTGCTTTCAAATTCAAATTTCTTTCAAATTCAATAGAATAGATTGCTTTCAAGTTCAATAGAATAACTAATTTCTTTCAAGCTTAATAGAATAGAATTACTTTCTAATTTCATTACATTAGAATTGATTGTTTTATTTTCTTAGTATAGTCTTACCTTGAATTCCTTTTTTATTTGTTGTTAATAGTCTTAGAGAAATAACATGTGTACTAATTAAGATCTTTCTATAAATAAAATTTATTTTATTTAATTATTTATTTTTCATTATAGAGTAATTTTCTTTATAATTGAAATTTAATGGCTTAGCACATATATCGTAGTATGCTTTGAAAGAATATGAGCCCCGAGTTTGAAAATTAAATAAAAATAATTTAACTAACAATTAAATTACCCAAAAAAATTGGCATCTTTATCGGAGAAGTATATATAAGGATTAGCTTTCAATTTCGAATGTCTTTTTATTTACACAACTCTAGCTAGGAAGGGCGGTAAGGCAACTGGTAAGAACTTGCACATCATGACTATGGGGTTCTTCCTAACTAGAGTTGTTGAATTGCATCTCATTTTTAGCTACATTCATTCTTAGATGCATAAAAGTTAAATTTCATTCATTTTAGAGTTCATTCTATAGATATATTTGTTAGTGTCAATCTTTGCAGCGTTCCTCCAGTGATCAAACATGCTCTTACAAAGTGATTTTAAGGTGTCAAGGTCAAATTTTCTCATTTCAGTGAGTCTTCAAGCAAAATTTGGTCACTAGGCATTGGGTCCAGGGTTTGATTTTACCCTTGTCAAATTTGTCCAAATGTCGGTCCATGTCACCGTTCAGCTGAGTGTACCATCATTCATAGAGTTTTCATTATCATGTCAAGTCCCACTGGGTCATTTTACACCGTGTTCATGCTTCAGTTGCGCTAGGTAAGGTCATTTCCCTCTCCTAGGGTTTTGAAGGAAATTTCTCTTGGACGGTCAAATCATTGGAAAAACTTCTATCCTGATGTTCATACACCTTCCCCTATCCTTAAAGTACCTTATCAAACACTTCCCATCATTGAGATCCCCCAAATTCATCATTTTCGCACAAACCCTAGTTTCTTGCTACAACTTGGCAATTTTCTAGGTGGGACCTATGTTTTTCCTTTTTGGACCCCTTCCCCTCACTCCATTTGTAATATTCCACTTTCCCCTACTTCCTAACATCCCTCCCTACTTCCCAAAATTTCCTCAAGAATTTAGAAGCTCCCTATCCCCTTCATTTCGCTTCATTTCGACAAATCTCTTGTTCCACACATCGGGGTAGGTTTCACTCAAATGATGTTTCTGAGCAAGGAAAGATGAATTTGGAGAAACTAAGAGATTTTTTTGTCCACCACAGGCCAAGGAAGAAAAACCTCCTTCACTTTTGACACAGGTGTCATGGTTTTGGAGAAATGTCAAAAATATAGTTGCCTCGGGAGAATTGATGCACCTCTGAAGTGACCTTGGGAAAATCAAATTTTATCCTAGCTTAGTTTGCCAAATGACTTTCTTGATGATTCAAATGAAAACAAGACACAATTATCTTTCCAATGAGCTACCATGAGCTCCATTTGGAGTTGAGGAAGGCAATCAAAAGTTGATTGTAACAGCACTCTGCCTTTAGGCAACCTCATTTAGCACATTTTGACCAGTCTTGGGCGATTTGATTTTTGACAAGGCAAATGAACTCCAAATCGAAAAATTCTGGTTGGGTTGAAAAGTAGACTAAAATACCTTTTCAAAGAGCTATCCTAAACCCAATTTGGACACCGAGAAGGCCTCCAAAGGTCACTTGGAAAAGGGCGCGACGCACACAGAGAGCGCGGCACACTGGGAGAAATTTTCCAGTGTAAATTTACACTGGCGCGGTGCACATGGGAGGCACGGCGCACAGGGCTAAAAGGCCTGAAATTGTGCCAAATTGCCTCAAGTTTCCTGTGAAACCCATCAAATTGCAAGGTAGGCTCTATAACATCACTTGTTCATCAAAGTTCATAAAGGATATGGTGGTTTACGACTAGGATTGAATGCAACAAAAACTCATGAAACCAACCACAAGAAAACACCAAAATGTCATGATTGCTAGGGTTGTGTAAGTGTGGTGTTGATTGCCAAGGTTCCATTCTCCCTCTCTTACCTTTTTTCTTCTTATCCCCCCTATGCCATTCTTTCCTATCCTCACTACCCTAAAATATTACCAAGCCCTATTCCCTTTCCCCTCCTCCTATTTGACAACATAACAGCCCAAAACCCTACCCTATCAAATACCGAAACCCCTTACATATCCCTAAAAAAACTTCTCCCCATAATCCCTATTCCCATCACATTACTCCCCTCTTAATACTCCCTTTGTTTCATTGTTCCCCTTGGTGGCAGATATCAAAACAACGCCCAGCTTCACCATCATCAAAGGGCAACCTTAACATAGTACATAAACAACAGTCATGGCATCTGAGGGTTTATCAGAGTATGAGGTGGAGACTCAAAGTGATACATCCCCAGAAGAATAGGCTCTCAGGAGGACAAGGACAAGAAGCCCATGCATGACCAGGGGCCATCAGGTGAACAGGAGGCCGATTTCATCCTCATTCAGGATGATGATGCAGATGTGGAGCCCGACTTAGGATGACTATTCAGGAGCAGAACACAGAGATCCAAGACTTGTCACTCAATGTGGAGAGGGCCAAATGGATCATAAAGTATTTGGAGTAGAGAAACAAGCAGCTTGAGGACCAGCATGAGATCATGGAGTTGCAAAACATCCATGAGAATCGAAAAGCTACCCAACAAAGGAGGATCGAACTCACTACCTTGGAGCAAGAAATCAACAATGACTGTGAGTCCTAGCTAGAGCGGATCAACCTCCACCTAGAGAGACTTCTGGACAAGGCCGACAAGGACCATGCCTTACTGAGACACATGGCCTTCCATTACAGGGCACGAAACATGAGTGCAAAGGCCCGAATAAAGAGTTTGAAGGCGAAATTGAGCAAAGCAACAAGAGAGGAAAAAGAGGCAAAAGAGTAAGATCGGCTTTGAATCTTGGATGAGGCTTCCTTGGCCCATCATAACACCCCATAGGGAACCTCCAGCCCAAATTTCAAGAAATTTGGGGAATTTTTGGTCACATGACAAATTTTTGGGCAAAACACAGGGTTTTTCTCCTAGTGGCGCGGTGCTAAAATTCTAGAGCTCCAAATGAGGAATGGTTTGCATTGTTGGATTGAGCTTGGAAAATCACGACTACTGGTGCCTGGACAAGAAATTTTGGCAAGATATGAGTCTCCAAAAGGTCAAAAAACACCCAAAAATGGCCTCTCTGCCCCTTTTTTTGACATACAGGAAGCAGTCTTGGGAGAATGAAGATTTGGATGGGAAAATGAGCACCAAATTCAAAAATTCCAGTGGGGTTAGAAAGTAGACAGGACAGGCTTTCTAGCAAGCCCACTTGGGCACATTTTGGACACCTACAAGTGCCCCAAAACAGGCCCCAAAGTAGCATGACGCACAGAGAAAATGGCATGGTGCACAGAGGAAAAATTGCCAAATTTGCTTCCGTTTCGCGAAATTTCGGTTCACGATTTCTCCAAGTGGGCCCTGTTACAGGTAAAATTGTCTATACAGAACTGCTTATCCCACTAAGGTGTGGTAGCTACCTTAGAAACAAATAAAGTAAAGCTACTTTCGTTTTTCCTTTATGAAAGATAGATGAGAGAAGAATAGAGGAGACCAACCTCTGTCTTGCGCTTGGCTCCTAGTTCGATTCCTCTCTCTTCTCATAGTCCTTTGCCACTTGCTTCCTTGTACACCTAGCTTCACATAGTACCTGTAGAATCAACGTAGCATAACACTATACAAGAACATGGATCTATTATCATAAACAATCTAGGATCAGATGTAAATTGACCATACAAATGCATAAAACATAAACGACACAAGAGTATGGAGGAAAACTTGAATAGCTTTTATTGATAATCAAGAAAGAGTCAAGGGAGTTACAACCAGTTGTTCTGACCCAGCATCATCCTCTCAGCAAGTAAACCCTTCTTCACCTCATGCAAAGCTTGGATCACCCAACACTATGATGTTGTCTCAAGAAACCAACAACAATTCCTTACAAGATGCAAAATTCCAGCCTCCGGATCTCTGGGATGAGGGATCCATATATAGATATCTGTAAGGGAGATGAGTCAGCTTGTGATTTGATTAGTGTCTTCCCTTTGATAGTTCTTGCTTCCACTTGGAGATTGATGATCTCTTACTCATCCTTGGTCGAATTCAGAGAGGCAAGTGTCACAGGAGAAGTTTCTGGAAGATTCCATGCCTCTCTACCTCGCGGAATGACACTGCCATTTGTCACTTCTAGCCCATATCACCCCATATAAGGGATTTTTGAAATGAAACGCACCCACAGAGTGTACTTAGGTGAGATGCAACGCACTTTGCCTATGGAGTAGGTGAAATGATCCTGTTTTGACCAGTTCTGAGTGGTTTTTCATGGAGAACTTCTAGGAGAAGTTGTAATCAGTTGACCTTGTTCTTTTAGGGGTTAGAACAACACTTTTAGGGACTTAGGAGCCCTTGGTTTATGGACATTTCATGCTTGGGGTTGCAGTGCCCAAAAATGTCTATAACAGGCCCACTCATCTACACTTCGGTTTTTTGGCACCAAAGGTGGCATTTAAAGTATTTTTTCTCCAGATTGGCTTCTATCCAAGTGGCGAAGGAAGGAAAACGGTCACCCGAGCCAAATGTCATGTTTGTAGCCCTGCACCTATAGCTGATGGTTGGCTCTTCATCTCCATTTTCTAATGATTCGAGTAACTCCCCAACCCTTGGGCATTCTATCTCTTCCTTACACATTCTATATATTGTATGCAAGCTATTTGCAAAGGGTTGGTTGGCTTGTAACTTCTGGGAGACTGTGGGAAAGAAACTTTGTTTCTTCACTGTGTATTTTTGACAGAGAATTAATGAATGGCAGTGGCTCTGTTTCATGAGATTCTTGTGGTTGTGAGTGTAGCAAATGTGTCTCTTATGTTTTCATATGTATTTTGTTATGTTTCATAATTCAATTCATGTTCATTTCCAGTGAAATTTTCTAAGTGAGATTAGGTAGAATTCAATTTTATTGCTTTGCCTGTGGAAAAATTTCATGTTTCAGTGTTATTCCTCTGTTGAAAAGGATTCATGTCACTATGCCCTTTTCACTTTCTTCAGCAATCTATTCATGCCATGGTACCTCGAACTAAATTGTTACATTTTCTCCCTACCTTGCCTCACGGAATAATCTGTGCCTTTGTATTAAATTCTCTATTCTTTGTTGACTGTTGGTCCCATACCATCCCAGAAGCTCAGTCATTCATGAAAATTGTTTCCTGAATCCCAATTCACTTACTAGCCTAAGGTAAATATTTAATTGTAAGTCATCTCAGACCGTTTTCGATTATCTATTCCTTGAGCGTGACTCGAAGAAGGGGGAAGGCTTTGCCTTCTTCCCAGAAAATGCTCAAAATTGTCTAGATATTGTCCTTTAGGGTTTCTCTGCACAGATCTGAGAGGCAGTGCTTCGTTGGCCCAGAAAATTGTGCAATGCAGTCCCTGGGCCTACATGCCTTGCTGACTAAAATTGTGAATTGCATAATCTCATCCCCCAGTAGGCCAGCCTGGATTATGCGTTGCATAATTCTAGCAGCTAACCAGCTTCCCAATAGTCTATATGGTCTTTAGCGTAGTTCCAATAGTTAGTCTCCCGGCCTCCCCGTGAAAATTGCGCAATCCTTTCCATTAGTCTGCCAGGTATGTTGCATGTCAATCCTCAAGTTCCCTTTAGTTTCAACTGACAAATTGCTTTCCATGAATGTCACCATGTCTCTAGGTATAGCAGGTGTTCATCAGTCTCTCAGCAGTTCAGGTTCAATGGCCTCTAAGAGGGCAAGGTCAAAGGAAACCGATAGAAGCACAATTGGAGATGCAGTTGAGCAAGTGTATATGAGTTTGTCGATTTACGAAGACACCAAGCCGATCATAGACAAAGACATCAATTTGAAATGGCAGGACATCAATGATACATTCTCAGGCATGTTTGGGGAAGAGTTGGAAGACTATAGGGTCTATATGAACATTCACAAGTATGACCTGTACCAGATTACATGTCGGTATCCCACATTTCCATGCGCAGACATGATACATTGGATCGTCTTGCACACTAATCCTGAGATGATGGTGCTAAGCCTTTTCAGTGGGACAGATATTGCTACCTTCAGGGAATAGGACTCTCAGCAGATGTACCACTTACCACAATCGATGATCATAATGGAAACACCCTTCAGCAGACCCAGCAATAGTGCAAACTCCTGGGATATCTTGAAGAGTTGGGTGAAAAATCCATCCAAGTTTAGGATGACACCCAACCAGGTTTACAAGACAAATATATTGCAGAAGGCATATCAGTACTTGGTCATCTTTGAATGTCATTTCTAAGTCCAAGAGAGCACGAATACCTTCCCGTAGAGTTGGGTGATCGCATTGGACCAATTGGATAGTGAAGGAAAACCATGCAATTGGTCTGACATGTTGTCTCATAGGATGAAAGAATAGGTGACAGGAGCCCGGCAGCTACCCAAAGGTCAGCAAGCATAAATATACATGTCTGCATACATTATGGATGCAATTTGTGCCCGTCAATAGTTCCCAAGCTTGGGTTCGTCATGGACATCAGTGGAAACCTCTTCAACACTTAATCTAGATTGTTTTCTGAATGTAGCTTTTGCGGAGTCATCACACAGTTGTACGACTATTTTTTCACCCCAGTGTACAAGATGATATTTGAGTAGGATCCACCTTACATGTCACAGGAAGAAATGGAGACATTAATCGACATAGTAGATTTGTATGCCTCACCTCTTGGCACCTTCATATGGATGTACAGCGTGGAGAAGCCTCTGCATGTTTTACCTAAGTTTCCCATGGACAAGCTTATCATGTATGAAGTGTCATACCACATCTCAACAGGACTGTTAGCTAGACTACATCAGAAGAAGAAGGCACCCTGGCCAACTCTTCCATTGTGGATTGGGTTATACGAGATAAGAAATCTCGATCATGTTGATGTCGAGACAGAAGAGTTCAAAAGATTTACTTTCGGCCCCAGAAGCTTCAATCCATATCACCCACATTGCTTTGTAAAGGATCACTGTGAGAGAGTGAAATTTCCTTGGATCCACAGGGCATGTCATTGGGTTGAGGAAGACCCATGGAGATATTGCCACAGCTTCTCCAGGCCCAATGTACCAGTTGGAATAGCTATGGAGTGGTTAGCAAAGCAGTGCGAAGCAGTATCTAGGAGAGAACCATCATAAACAGTAGCATGGGGTAACATACCTGCATGTGACAAAGGAAAGAGAAGGATTGTTGATAGCACAGAGGCAGAAAAAAGTTGCAACTTCAAAGCAGACCCACTTATGGAGAAAGAAACTTTGGAGATAGAGACGAAGAGGCGATGACAAGAGGAACACGCAAAGGTAGAGAGATAAACAGATGGAGGAAATAGTGAAGGAGTTGCAAGAGTTGAAGCAGCAACTTTGGGAAGAACAAGAGTTACGCAGACAAGAGAAGGAAGTGCAGTAGGGATAGACATAGCAGGAGGCGCAACATGCACAGATAGACGAAACTGTGCCCATACAGGTTGTAGACTCTCCGAGTAGCTAGCACAAAGAAGGTAGGGTGAGTAGTTGCAGGAGCAAGACTTTGCTCAAGAGATTGAATAGATATTGGAGCAGATGGATACAGATATGGAGAAGCTAGAGTCAAAGCAGGATATTGACCTCATGCCTTACAACCAAGAGGTCAACCCACCGGCTTCACCAGATCTGAAAGCAGAGCAAGTCTTGAAAGACCAAAGAGATATTGAGATCCTTGGAGACAATCTAGAAGCAGAGATGCACAACATATCATTCGATGAGTTGCAACATAGAGTTGTGCAATCGCGCAGAGTGGCTACTCTGGATGTCCACACATCTCCTGCAAAGTTTGAAGAACAAGTGATCGTATCTGACATGCGAAAGCATCCAGCAGCATTAGCCGATGCTACTAAAGTATATGCCAAAGCCACCAACTCGAGTGTTCACTTCTTGATAGTAGAGAATGAGTGAATGGCTGAGTTACAGATAGCCAAGCCGGAAGGAGAATAGGTTACAGCATCCTCCAGAGCAGATTGAAGAGAGAAATACTCGATGAAGTATCATCCCTTGAGACAATCATGTGGATGTTGTATTCCAAATTCGGTACCATGCATAAGGCAATTGTCCACCTCAACAGTTGGCAGCAGCACTGTGCTAGGAGAGCATGTATCTTGTCAAATATTCATGCTACTATTGACCACATGTAAACATGGACAATGAGATACAAGGAAGCCCCGTTACACTTCCCAAGTGGATGAAGCCCAAGGCGATGGAGTTGAAGGCACACATTCGGAGTGAGATCCGGAACTATGAGGAACTCCTGCAACTCATCACCAGTTTACAGCATTCACATGCACGAGTGTTCAGAAGCATGGATGTTGTTGTGAGTGTGCATGCGATCCCATCTATTGGGACACTCACCGAGGCAAAGGCAAAAAATCAAGTCCAACTGGAGTTGGACACATACTTTGATGAGTTGATGCTCATAGCCACCAGCGCAAACTTGGCGATCAACGCAGACACTATGCATCAGTATGTCATTGGTCCGGCCGCACTCAAGACAATGATGTGCATGTTATCAAACGAGTTGGAAAAATGAGTCAAATCAGTGTACCTGGGTGCAACAAAAGTGAGAGTTTGTTTCTAGAAATATGTCACCACAGAGTACATGGACACCATCACGGACTACCAAGCTTGGCATCAGTTCACCACCATTGACCATCGTGAGGATGTCGAAGAGTTAATCTTCCCATGGTTGTCCGAGTCTTAGTGATGTCTTCCATGGTTTGCTGAAGCCTATTTTGTCTCACATGGGTACATGTGCAGATTGTATGTAACATCTTGTAGATGGAAATACCAAGTGTCAATAGTTGAATGTAATAGTCATGTAGTAGTTGGAGATTCGTGAGGGTAGGTGAAGAGTCACAAAGGGGAATGTCAAGGGCCACCCCACCCTTTGCTATTTATAGGACCTCATAACTCATTGTAGAGGATTTTGGGTAGCCAAGCTTCCGATAGGAGTATCTTAGAGAAAGCTTAGAGAGTATTGTAACGAGCCTTGACTTCTCCAAAGTGCAGAGCTAGTACATCTCTTTAGAGGAGTAGGCGATAGTGATTGTAACGTTCCATTATCGAGACTAGTGGTTGGTCATGGTTGTACTGTATGATTGGAACTTTCACTTATTAATATAACAAAGCCAACACATTTCATTCATATGCTATTATTGTATTTCAATTATCTTGGTTACTCTAATAATATATGTATTGTTTTCTTACGCATGTATGTACATACTCTTTCTGTATATGTATGTATGAATATAACTTAGATGTGTTGTTGGTTTAACCATCACTTTGGATTGTTGGTTCACCTGCCTTCCAATTTGTGATGCATCTTTTCTCATGTGTTCCCTTCCGAGATATGTGTTTTCAAAGGTTTCCAACGGGCACACTCACTCCACCTTCTGTGTGTTAGAACCATTCATGCACCTTCCTTGGCTTGTTGTGCATGTCACACCCTTGCTACCAACAAGGACATCTTACTTACCTCTGCACGCAACCACAGTCAAGGCAATACCATATGACCCACTGTTGGGACTCCTACACCAAATGGTCTAAGGTCTAGTTGGGACTTCTTACAGGGGGATCCCTTGATATATTGGTGGGTTCATTACTCTCAACATTTCTGGTGCTAGAAGGAGGGCCAGATGATAAGTTATCTCCTCTCATCCTGTCTTGAATCTTCACACATCCATCATGGATACTGTCAAACTCGTCCCTCCGCAATGTTTTTCGCATGCCGAACCTTTAGACATCATGAGGGATTTTTTTGATATCTTGTCGACATTAACGTATGATGATTAAGGAGAAATGTTCTAGTATGCATACTTACAAGACTTCTATGAATTTCCTGATGATGTAGATGACTTCTCTGATGAAGAGGCCAACCTGGTGCTTGCATACACATTTCATGAATCCCCACAACAGTGGTGTTGTAGTCTGCCACCTAGCAGCGTACACTCACTTGAGAAGTTATGTAATCTCATTGAATCTAATTTACATCATTTTGATCTAGAACCTCTTGACAAAAAACTATTAAAACAATGGAAGACTCCTCAAGAATCGCCTTCAAATTTTTGGGATCATTTTTGTGTGTTTCATTTTGAAGCTCCAAAAAGTCAGATGAAATTCCAGTATCTCATGGAAATATTTGAATATTGTCCTACCAAATCTGTCAATCCCAAGAAGAAGTTGAAGCTCAAACCCCACTCGACATACTTCAGTGATGGGACTATGAAATCACAGATGGACACGATCACTGTCACAAGTGACCGTCCCCTGTCCCCTCATCAAACAACTCCACCACCACAGAGTGATGTGGGAGAACATGCACACATGTCTTTTCAACTATCACATCCTTCAAACATCACTTCTCTCAATTTCGCGCAGATTGGGTTGTGAAGCCCATGGGTTGTCACATGCATGTCTTACCTCAACCTCCGTCTTCATGTTTTGTGGATCCTCTAGATTGCACTGTCTTGTGTTCTTCCATTCCAGACTCTACACTTATTGTGAACGAGGATCAAGCCATCAATGGAGTTGGTGTTGCACAACCAACCTATTTTGTCATTCATGAAGAGTATGACTGGGAGTTTGAACATCAACCCATGGTGAAGGATAATTTCCTTATGTCTGCACCTCCTCTGTTTTTCCCTGACATCTTTGGTGATTCTGCCATCCCTGATTTTGCATGTGTATCTCCGTCTATGGATGCACCCATTGTTGATCATTCACAAAACACACCCAATGTTAGTCCAGCATCTGACAACGGAGTGGATAAATCATTCTTTGAACATACACTTGACTTTTCATCTACCTTTTCCAGAAACACAGAGGGTGAATTTTTCTGCTTCTGATCCACCCCTCTGTTTGATTCATCATATCATGAGGATGTCGATGAACTCATTTATTTTTTTATCATGGTTTTCGTGATCTATTTACCCCCGTATTCGATCACGATGATGATTCTATCATTGTTGATTTTTCAAACCCACATGTTTATGATGATCTATCTATCGATGAAGTCGAAACCCCATAGATTTTCAAGGAACTTTAGCCTGAACTGATGGTTATGTCAGGTCCTCGCTATCCTGAGGTCAATTTCTCTTCCAATCAAAAAATTGTTGAAACACCCAAGGCTCCTCATCACTCATCTATATGCATTGAAGGTCAATCACACACATAGATTATACTTCCTCCACTCGAACTACACGATCCCATCGCTCATGTATTGGAGGAATCTTACACAGCAAGCACACATGTGTGGCACAAGTTGTCTTTGTTTCTTTTGTTTGTTCTCATGACACAATCAAGAGTGTGTATTCTTAACATTTGCACGAAGTTTCACACAACACCATGGTAAGTCCATGGATTGCATGTCATGCACTTGCACTCACTCATGTTTTATGGATGCATTTAAACTCAGAGTGTGTTTGTCTTCATTGTTATATCTTTCATATTTGTTGGTTTGCATAGCTGAGTTGTTCAGGAACCATGCCTTCACCAACATGGGTCGACCAATGCACTAGTGGCTGCATTGGAAGTATCACTTCACGTGAGCAGACCCATGCCCCATTATCTTAGGAGTAGGAGTAGTGTTTTATTTTGGTTTTTTTTCTTGCATGCATGTTTTCTTCCTTTTTTGCATGTTTGTCTGCTTGCTTGTTCATTTTCTTACTCGCATTTATTACTCATTTACTTCTTCTTTTGCTTTGTTTTGTTATTCATTTGCTTACTTATGTTCATAGGATAGTTTCGCATGGATCATGCGCGACTATTGAAACAAGCTGGGTAAAGTACAAGGGGACTTGTATTGTTATCAATACTTGGTTATCTGTCGTCCTGCCTCTATATGAAGGACTTCTTATTTTCAATCCATGATACATCAATGGAAAATATGTATCGTTCAAAGTGAACCTTGGTGAAAACACAATGCTTGCAAGCTAACTACTATCACCTACTCTAGTCTGTTGTTTTGGGTTAATCCTTGTTGTTACAGGGAAAAGTGTCTATACAAAACTTCTTATCCCACTAAGGTGTGGTAGCTACCTTAGAAACAAAAAAAGTAAAGCTACTTTCATTTTTCCTTTATGAAAGATAGATGAGAGAAGAATAGAGGAGGCCAACCTTTGTCTTGCGCTTGGCTCCTAGGTCAATTCCTCTCTCTTCTGATAGTCCTTTGTTGCTTACTTCCTTGTACGCCCAGCTTCACAGAGTACCTGTAGAATCAGAGTAGCATAACACTATACAAGAACATGGATCTATAATCATAAACAATCTAGGATTAGATGTAAATTGACCATACAAATGCATAAAACATAAATGACACAAGAGTATGGAGGAAAACTTGAATAGCTTTTATTGATAATCAAGAAAGAGCCAAGGGAGTTACAACCATTTGTTCTGACCCAGCATCATCCTCTCAGCAAGTAAGCCCTTATTCACCTCATATAAAGCTTAGATCACCCAACACTATGATGTTGTCTCAAGAAACCAACAGCAATTCCTTACAAGATGCAAAATTCCAGCCTCTGGATCTCTGGGATGAGGGATCCATATATAGATATTTGTAAGGGAGATGAGTCAGCTTGTGATTTGATTAGTGTCTTCCCTCTAATAGTTCTTGCTTCCACTTGGAGATTGATGATCTCTTACTCATCCTTGGTCGCATTCAGAGAGGCAAGTGTCACAGGAGAAGTTTCTAGAAGATTCCATGCCTCTCCACCTCACGGATTGACACTGCCATTTGTCACTTCTCGCCCATCGCACCCCATAGAAGGGATTTTTGAAATGCAACGCACCCACAGAGTGTACTTAGGTGAGATGCAACACACTTTGCCTATGGAGCAGGTGAAATGATCCTGTTTTGAACAGTTCTGAGTGGTTTTTCATGGAGAACTTCTGGGAGAAGCTGTAATGAGTTGACCTTGTTCCTTTAGGGGTTAGAACAACACTTTTAGGGACTTAGGAGCCCTTGGTTTATGGACATTTTATGCTTGGGTTTGCAGTGCCAAAAAATGTCTATAACAGTTTCCCCCTAAAGCATGAGGTCGTTAATCTTTTTTGATGTCGGGTGAAATGCTTTATTATGAGGATCCGAAGTTATTTCAAGTTGGGAGGAGACCTGTAATATGATACAATACAATACATTATCTTCATAATTTTTTCATGATCTAGCTGATGCAGGCATTCCCATGCTCAGCTTTATAAATTCGTTTTCATGTACATAGGACAGACAATCGTCTGAGTGTAGACTAATGATTCTGGTAGAGCCATCATCCCTTTGGTTGGATGATTATCTGTGCAGCAACGATGTACATTTGATGTCTTTATTTCCCTGAATATATATCACAGCCCGGATGGATGAAACTAGATCCAGGGTCTTCAATCTCGTTCGATCTTCACTCGAAGTACAAGTCTATCCATGTGAGAGATGTTTTGGAGTCGAACATGGAAAGACATCACCTGATTACCATCCAATGGTGTAAGTTGTTAACAGGCGCGAGAGGAATCACTGATAATGATAATGACCCTCAAGGTACTGCAGTACAATTCATGTTGTGTGAATAAAGGACTTGGCGTCGAACACCATGCAAAATCTTTCGGTCGAAGGCCATTCATGTAAACATGTCGCCGGAAGTGAGAAACTTGCCATTGAGGCATGCAAGCTTCAAAGTACTGAACGGGGTGTTCCTAGATCGACTTCTCGGATAATGAGCTGATGTCGACAAGAAGCGATCTATCATAGGAGGGCCTTAATGAATCCCACATCAATGACACGGAACGGAGCAAATGATTTTAATGGAGGTGAAAACGATCTGGTGATATAAGGTTCATGGTGGCGGTCATGAAAAGAATGGAGCGTAAATGTATTGTAGCGGGTGAGACACAGGTGAATTCTCTGAATGAATTCTCTTGAACATATTGGTGACACTGACATGATGGATTGGTAGCATTAACCCCAAATATGGATGGTGTGATGGGACCATGGTGATGTGACCGGTGAAATGAAACAGCAACCCGACTTGGATGCGGAGTGAAAGTGTCATGTTCAAGAGCGACTTGCTACCAACAAAGTTTCTTCAAGTTTTCTTCCCAATTTTTCCCCAGTCATTGCTAACCAGTACCTCTTTATTTTTGTCAAGATTGAGGAGGATAACATATGCTTTTTCTATAATTTTCCCTTCGGGTAAACCCATCGCTATGTTTTAACGAGCCTAGAAATAGTGAAACTCGTTCTTGTCTGCTATGGACAAGTTTGTTGCTATTAGGTTTTAACGAGTTTAACGACAAAGATAACTCGGTCCTTTTCAATTTTAGAGAGTCTGAAAAGGGACGTAAAGGAAACTCCAAAATTCCTTTTTCATCATCTAATCCCTTAAGTCCGAAAAAGTATAAAACAATACAGAAGGGATGAATTTTCGATACTTTTAACGAGCCAAACAAAACAAGCGCTCTATCTTTTTGTGTAATAATCCCTCAGGTCCAAAAAGATTAAAATATAAAGGAGGGATAGCACTTCCAGTCCCTTTAATGAGCTAGAGAAGCCAATGGCTCGGCAATCTTTTCATATTTTACAAGTCAGTTGAAAAGAGCTTAAAGGAGACTCGTCTTTTGAGGAACGAATGATAAAATTGGGTAGCAGTTGATTCCAGGTAAGGTTTTGAACTTTCCAATCATGGCAATGTTATAAGGATGGCTAGTGGGATCACTCTTCGCAGCTGTTCCTCAAAAGGGGTAAACAATCAAATGGAGGTGAATGATCGGACAATACAGAGTGGAGGTGATGATGAGAACACGACCAAGGCTTTAAAGGCTAAAGTACTACATTCACGATGGTTATTTACCAGGAAATAGTTCATTTTTTAATGAGCTTAAACACGGGGAGAAACATTTGATCATGACTTATGTTTATTTTTTAACGAGCTTGAACTATGTGCTAAAACTGCTCGATTAATCCAGTCGTATAATAAGAATGTCTCATATATGAAACGACATTTTTCAGAGTTTTGCCCCACATCCTTTCTTTATGTAAGTTAGGAAACGACCAATCCAAAAAACAGATAAATGATTGCTCTTTGCTTGCACGCCAAAAGGTTTGCATGCCCCAAGGTATAAAATAAAGCTTCAAGGTCACCTTTCATTCTATCGACAAAACATTTTTTTTATCAGGAAAGGTCTACCTCTTTCAGGTTACCAAAGATTGTTCTATTCACACCGCAAACAAAACACTTCTTCGGCGATGTCTACCGAAATAGACAAAGGTGAGACAATCCACTCACATAACTTTGACGAGGGAATCTTATTCCAATCTAACCCCCTTTTGCAATCACGAACGGGAGTAGAGACTAGTCATATATCTCTCGTGGAAACCTACCTTATACCCAAAGTTTTCCTACCGAAGTAGACCAGGGTGCATGCCCCCTGGGTTTCAGTCATGTCCCCCAAATCACTCGCGCTCATCAGGTGGACAGACTGGAGATTGATGAGACATTCCTTGTGTGAAAAGACCATTTAGGGATGGTATATGACTATTTTCTATGCATGATCCGGGAAATGAAAGTTGGTCTACGAGCTTGACCACTCTTCCTTCGTGCGGAAAACACATTACTCTAAAGAGTGATGAGACAATGGCTCCCATGCAATAAATATAGTCTCGTCCAAGGAGTAGATTATAATCCAAGGGTCCTTGGACTACCATTATGTTCATATGAACAGTTTTCCCTCTCAATGTTATGGGCACATTGGGAAGGATCCCTAATGATCGACTGGTTCCTTTGTCAAAGCCTGTTAGATTTCTCATCTCAGGAAAAAGCGATGGCGAACCAAGCTCTTTCCAAGCAGTCGAGGAAAGGATACTCACAAAAGCCCCTTCATCTATGATGGTACCAGCCATAACCATTCTATATATTTGAGCAATGATTCGAAATGGTACACTAGCCGGTAAATGGGGTTTGCCTAGTTGATTCCAATCAAAGGAGACAACTAGGTTGCTTGGAGGTGGGACCGAATAGACGGCCAGGTACGACTATGACGAACTTCCTTCCTGTGGTAAAGGAATGGGTAAATTTCCCCCATATTCATCGAAGTCTGTTCTTATGAAAAGAATTTGGACAGTGTCATCCTTGTTCTCTTCGGTGACTGTATCATCTGAAGATGGAACCTCTGAAGGCAAGACCGGGTCAACTGCTGCCTCGACCTTTTGACTTTCGTCTGGTATGGGTTCAGATGGTTCATCTTCAATTATAGATGCTTTGACCAACCACCTGGGCAGGTCAGCCAGATTTTCAACTAGTGATGGACTCGGCAAGAGTTTTTTATATCCAGGAGGAAGTCGTAACGGTGAAACCAGACGATCGTTCAAAACTCTTTTAGCCTCATCTAAGAAGGGACAACAGTGGACGGCATGATCGCCTTCGCACAGTTTACAAGGAAATCTATATTTTCCTCTTTTGTCCTGGGGCTTCACTTTCACTAGTCGACGGTGTGTTTTCAACATGATCATCAAAGGTTGACGACACCGGGTTGTGCAAACGAGGAGACTAGTCCCTTAAGATCCGAGGGATGCAGGGACAATCTCTATGATAGTGGTCTCCTTTGCAAATGACACATGGCGATTTAGGCCTGGTCGGTGCAGTGTGTGGATTTTCGCTAGACGATGCTTGGTTGCCACCTTTCACTTTTGGCTCCTTCTTCTTCTTCTCTTTCTTCTTCTTTTCCTTATTCTTCTCAGATACTTGATTTTTGGCTTTACCAGCCCCATCAAGCGAAGAGGAAGGAGGAGAGGAAGAATTGGAGGAAGTAGAGGGTTGGGGGGTAACTCTGGATTCATCTAGTTGCTGACTCGATTGTTCAGGAATTGCAGTGTTCTGAACGACAGAGGTTGAGAAGAGCCATACGGGCAAGCCGATTTTCAATCCAGGAAGTGACAATGTGGCCATATGGGGTGCACCAACATCTCCCCAAGAGGAGAAGGGACTAGGATTTCCTCCAAGTGGAATTCCTTGGTTGGTGGATTCCATTTTCTCAACCTAAGATCAACGTAGGAAAGGGTGATGATTATTCTGTTTAAAATAAATTTTAGACGCTTTGACACAACTTGTTTTTTCAATTTTAAAGAGTCGAGAAAAAAACAAAACATGACTCTAGTCGCCTTCGATTTTTAATGAGCATGAAGTGACAAGTGCTCAGATGTACCTTTTCCATTAAGGAGTCTGAAAAGGAACGAAAATGACTGCTCTGGAAATCTAGGTAGAGGGATTACCAAACCAATCGCAAAACTGCAGAATACTTTTTACGATATGGCAGTCAATCTTCCTGAATGATGTGTTCAGTGCATTGCGATCGATAGGGCGGCAGACACGGCTTCCTATGGATAAAGGATTAAGCCTATTGTGGTCTCCCAAAATATACTCGACGGTACGTGGGAGCACAAGTCCGTACTGGCACTTATCGTCTCAAAGTGAGGAATCACCTAACCATCAGTGAGAACAACAGTTACCAGGCTTTACGACGCCGGAATAAGTCTCTAGCCTAGACTTCTAGATGTTGTGCGTTAGGTTCCAAAGCATTGTTAGATTCATTAAATTTATTTTGTAGTTGATCTTGATTAAGAAATTTGCCTTTCAGGTTCACCGCGTGATGTAGTTGTACAATTCCTAAAATGAAACCTAAGATGATAAACAGTCTTTTATCTTCTTTGTGCAATGAAAATCCTAGCTACTAAGGAAAGAGAGACAGTATTCTTTCACAAAGAGCAAAGAGCACAGCAAAGAGCACACACTATATGCATTGTCTTAAATCAAACCAATCAAACAGTCTAAATGCAAATGCACATGCATGTATTTGTTTTCGGCTTTCTTAGTATGTGAATGATAAAAAGAAATCTAATGCGCAAATCTGAATTACTTTTCAAGCGACAATTACTAACAAGTTTCTTTTCAAAATCAAAAATGAAGACAATCACAACACTTTATGATTCGGAAATGAATACTTGCTTTTGACACTAGAAAAACTCCAAATTCAGATCAAATACAATAGTAACAGGGTAATTGATTATCAAGAGCAATCAGACTCTCTTCTACGACTAAAAACAACACTTACGACACTTTCAAATCGAGAAACGACAGTACAACTACGTTACTTTTTTGCAAAGGAGAACTAAAAATGACTCAACAAATACACAAAAACATTTACAGTTCTTTGCACAATGGAGGTGGAATAACAGCAAGGAAGAGGGGTTTCAAATAGAGATATACTGACTACAGGCAGCAAAATTCATGAATAGAACTGAAAAGAATGAACACAGAAACCAAAACTGAGGAACAATGCCTAGTCTGATCAGCGCACCTGTAACACAGTGAACTTTAAATGCAACACACCTACTACACTCGGGAAGTGCGCTGAATTTCAGATTCACGGAACAAAGCCTGCGCTGGGCCAGAGACAAGACTTTGCTTGGGTTCCGGGTCACAGTTTGCAGTTCAGTTCAGGGGTTTTGGCCGAGCAAATGGTAATTAGTAAATCAACAAGCAGGGGTAGATCTAAGGAGGTTACTAGAGCTACCACAAGGGCAATCAGAGAGTTCGTCAATCAGTTGTTTAATTCATAAACAAAACTCGGAGATTGACTGAAGCGGCATTTATCTACTTTTCATTTGCATAGCAAATGCAGTTCGAAAGCTACCTGGCTCGACTTCAGGCTTCGTCTGTAATTTTATAAAATAAACAACAAGGAAGATAAACAAACAACCTAGTCGGTCCCTAGCGGAGTCACCATTTTGTTACAGGGAAAAGTGTCTATACGGAACTGCTTATCCCACTAAGGTGTGGTAGCTACCTTAGAAACAAAAAAAGTAAAGCTACTTTCATTTTTCCTTTATGAAAGATAGATGAGAGAAGAATAGAGGAGACCAACCTTTGTCTTGTGCTTGGCTCCTAGGTCGATTCCTCTCTCTTCTGATAGTCCTTTGCTGCTTGCTTCCTTGTACGCCCAGCTTCACAGAGTACCTATAGAATCAGAGTAGCATAACACTATACAAGAACATGGATCTATAATCATAAACAATCTAGGATCAGATGTAAATTTACCATACAAATGCATAAAACATAAATGACACAAGAGTATGGGAGTTACAAATGCATAAAGAGCCAAGGGAGTTACAACCAGTTGTTCTGACCCAGCATCATCCTCTCAGTAAGTAAGCCCTTCTTCACCTCATATAAAGCTTAGATCACCCAACACTATGATGTTGTCTCAAGAAACCAACAGCAATTCCTTACAAGATGCAAAATTCTAGCCTCTGGATCTCTGGGATGAGGGATCCATATATAGATATCTGTAAGGGAGATGAGTCAGCTTGTGATTTGATTAGTGTCTTCCCTTTGATAGTTCTTGCTTCCACTTGGATATTGATGATCTCTTACTCATCCTTGGTTGAATTCAGAGAGGCAAGTGTCACAGGAGAAGTTTCTGGAAGATTCCATGCCTCTCCACCTCGCGGATTGACACTGCCATTTGTCGCTTCTCGCCCATCACACCCTATAGAAGGTCTTTTTGAAATGCAACGCACCCGCAGAGTGTACTTAGGTGAGATGCAATGCACTTTGCCTATGGAGCAGGTGAAAGGATCCTGTTTTGACCAGTTTTGAGTGGTTTTTCATGGAGAACTTCTGGGAGAATCTGTAATCAGTTGACCTTGTTCCTTTAGGGGTTAGAACAACACTTTTAGGGGACTTAGGAGCCCTTGGTTTATGGATATTTTATGCTTTGGGTTGCAGTGCCCAAAAATGTCTATAACACTTGTCAGATCAGTCAAGTAGAGTAAGGTGAGGGGGGAAACCTTAACAAGCATGTCAGAGGTATATACAAGCTACTTCTCTAAAGGAACAACCTCTTCTACTCTCAATAATTTGGGATCCCTCTTTCACCTCTGAAATGAATAAGTGATATGCACAATTACAAAAAATGAAAATGAAAAAATGAAATGTGAAAAATTTCGAAAAATGAAAAATGAATAAGGCGAAAGAAGAGAAAGGCTTCCTGCACAGAGAGGTGATGCAAGTAACTCCGTCGGGGTACTAACCAGGTTCACTGGCAATGCAGTGATGCTTTTGTTCCTGTGTGACTTCACTGGGGTACTATCGAGGCCTGCTTGCAGTGGAGCAACACCAGAGATAGAACTAAAACTCTAACGACCATATGGCTTGTGCACCAATATACACCTCAACCTCAATTGAAACAACTATGTTTTCTTGGCTTGGAATGTGTGCCAACCGACCAAGAGCTTGGAAGATGTTACATCTTACAATTAAGAAAGTGTGGAAACCAGGATGAACAGAGAACTGAACAATACTTTCAGAGGTGTTAGACTTTCTTTTCATGAACAAGGTCCATTCAGAGACCTGGAGTTCTACCAGTGTGTTGCCAAGTGTTGTAGTGGCTACAACCACCCTCCAAAAATTTTCCTTAGCTTCATTTTGGAGCCTCCCTACCAACCATCCTTGGCAACATGTCTTACACTATCAAGTACATAGGATTCATTTGTTTTTTAGCGGCTTGCCAGCCTTTAAATATCAGTTTGCTTCACTCCCTTCATAGGCTGCCTTTCCGGACTTAAGCTATTTTCTGGCTGAGTATCTCCCCCAGAAAATTGCATAATTCTGGAGCGGAACCAACCTTCCCTCCATAAATTGTGCAAATCTAATGGGCACCCTGCTCGGCTCCAAAATTGCGCAAAGCAATCAAACAGGATTCCTAGCGAAAATTGTGCAATATGGCCTGGCACTGCAAGTCAGCCCAGAAATTGCACAATTCTAGGAGACAATCACCTGTTGATCCCATAAATTGCACAATTCCTTAGGGACAGCCATCCCATCTCACCCCAGGAGCTACGCAAATTTTCAACCTAGGCTCGCAGACCAATGCATGTGCCTTCATGTTGACTAGTTCCCTTCAAGACCCCACAAACCTTATTTACGTGCATAGGCTGCTTTTCCCAAAATAGAAAAAAGAAACATGCAAAAATCATGCCTAGATTTTAGGTATCTATTTTTAGCAGCTGGAGATTACATGCAAAGATCATTTTAGAAACTGCCCTCCAAGTGTTGCTTTTTCCTAGATTTGTAGCATGCACGTCATGAGCCTCAAACTTATTTATTCAATGCTGCAGAGGTCATTCCTTGCATTGATATTGGAGCTCTGACATCCCACAACACATCTAGGAGTCTTTGGCACATTCAACTCAGCTATTTCTAGAAAAGTCTTCTTTACATGTCTTTTGCAACATTTATGTAATTTTTTGTGTTTTGTCTTGTGTGAGTGTTGTCTTATTGATTTTTGTGAATGCTTGTTATCGTTTGCATGCATGTTAGCCTTTACAAGCATCATTTCAGTTTTCATTTGCATCTCACTGCTGTCGCATGCATGATACTGTTTTTTGCACCGACGGTCGCCGATGCAACAACCCATTTCACACGAATGCATGCTTTCCCATTGTCTGAATATTGCATTTGATGTTTACATGCATGATCATTCACTCTTGCTTACACTCACTTTCACCAAGCATTCGAAGCTTCACATGTTCTCAATTGCCCGTAGGTGGGTCTGGGCAACCTTGGCCTGGGCCTTGCCTTGCCCGGACAGCATTGCGCATTTTTTAGGGGGAAGGCTCTACCTTCATCCTAGAAAATGCATAGAATTGGCCATACATTGTCCTCCAAGATTTCTCTATGCAAATCTGGGAGCCAGTGCTCTACTGGCCCATAAAATTCTGTAATGCAATCCCTGGGCCTGCATGCCTTGCTGGCTGAAATTGTGCAATGTACAATCTCAGCCCCCAGCAGGCCAACCTGGATTGTGCATTTTGTAATTACAGTAGCTAACCAGCCTCTCGACAGTCTGCACTGTCTTTAGCATAGTTCTGGCAGTCAGTCTCCCGGCCTCACAGTGAAAATTGTGCAATCCTTGCCATCAGTCTCCCAGGTATGTTACATGTCAGTCCTCAAGTTTTATTTGATTTCAACTAATATATTTCTTGCCATGAATATCGCCATGTCTCTAGGTATAGAATTTTTTCATCCATCTCTCAGCAGTTCAGGTTAAATGGCCTCCAAGAGGGCAGGGTTAAAGGACACCGACAGAAGTGCAATTGGAGATGCAGTTGAGCAAGTGTCTATGAGTTTCTCGATTTACAAAGACACCAAGCTGATCGTAGACAAAGAAATCAATTTGAAATGGTAGGACATCAATGATACATTCTCAGGCACATTTGGGGAAGATTTGGAAGACCCAAGGGTCTATGTGAATATTCACAAGTATGGCCTGTATCAGATTGCATGCTAGTATCCCGCATTTCCATGAGAAGACATGATGCATTGGATCGTCTCGCACATTGATCCCGAGACGATGGTGTTAAGCCTTTTCAATGGGACAGATATTGCTACCTCCAGGGCATAGGACTATCATTAGATGTACCACTTACCACAGCCAGTGATCATAATGGAAACACCCTTCAGCAGGCCAAGTAGTAGTGCAAACTTTAGGAATATCTTGAAGAGTTGGGTGAAAGATCCATCCAAATTCACGATGACACCTAACCAAGTTTACAAGATGAAGATACTACGGAAGGCATATCAATACATGGTCATCTTTGCATGCTGCTTGTACAACCAAGAGAGCACGAATCCCTTCCCACAGAGTTAGGTGATCGTGTTGTAGCAACTGGCCAATGAAGGCAAACCATGCAACTGGACTGACATCTTGGCTCACAGGCTAAAGGAACAGGTGACAGGAGCTTAGAAACCACTCAAAGGTTAGCAAGTAGAAATATACATGTCCGCATACATTCTAGATGCAATTTGCGGCTATCAATAGTTCCTAGGTTTGGGTTGGGCATGCACGTCAATGGAAACATTTGTACACACTTACTGTAGATTGTTTTCTGAATGCAGCTTTCGTGGAGTCATCACACACTTGTTAGACCATTTTGTCACCCCAGTGTACAAGATTACATTTGAGCAGGATGCACCTTGCATGTCGCGGGTAGCAATGGAGGCAATAATCGACATAGTGGATTGGTATGCCTCACCTCTTGGAACCTTCATACTGATGTACAGTGCGGAGAAGCCTCTGCATGTTTTACCAAAGTTTTACATGGACAAGCTCGTCATGCAAGAAGTGTCTTACTAGATCTCGATAGGACTGTCAGCTAGACTGCATCAGAAGAAGAAGGCACCCTGTCCTTCTCTTCCATTGCAGATTGGGTTTTATGAGATATGGAATATCAAACATTGTGATGCCGATACAGAAGAGTTCAAAAGATTTACTTTCAGCCCTAGAGGCTTCAATCTGTAGCACCCTCATTGCTTTGTAAAGGATCATTGTGCAAGAGTGCAATTTCCTTGGATCCATGGGGCATGTCATTGGGCTGAGGAAGACCCATGGAGATATTGCCACAGATTCTCCAAGCCCAATGAACTATTTGGCATAGTTATGGAGTAGTTAGTGAAACAGAGTGAAGCAACATCTAGGAGAGTAGCATCATCAGTAGCAGTAGGGGGTAACATACTTGCACGTGACAAAAGCAAGAGAAATATTGTTGATAGCACAGAGGCAAAACAAATCTGCAAGTTCAAATCAAACCCACTTGTGGAGAAATCAGCTTTGGAGATAGAGGCGAAGAGGTGATAGCGCGACAAGAGGAATGCTCAAAGGAATATAGATAAACAGAGGATGGAGGAAATAGTGAAGAAGTTGCAAGAGTTGAATCAGAAACTCCAGGAAGAAAAAGACCTACGCATACAGGAGAAAGAAGAGCAGCATGGATAGACACAGGAGGAGGTGCAATATAAACAGATAGATGAAACTATGCCCATACAGGTTGTAGACTCATCCGAGCATCTGACACAACGTAGGTAGGGTGAGCAGTTGCAGGAGAAAGACTTCACTCAAGAGATTCAACAGATACTAGAGCAGATGGATACGGAGATGGAGAATCCAGAGTTAGAGCAGGATATTGACCTCCAAAGTTATAGCAGGATATTGACCACCGACTTCACCAGATCTGGAAGCTGAGAAAGTCCTAAGTGACCAAGGAGATACTGAGATCCTTGAAGACAATCTAGAAGCAGAGATGCACAACATATCATTTGATGAGTCGCAGCATAGAGTTGTGCAATTGCGCAGAGTGGATACTTTGGATGTCCACACATCTCCTTAGCAGTTTGAATAACGAGTGATCATATTTGACGTGTGAAAGCATCCAGCAACATTGGTCGATGCTACCAGATCATATGCTAAAGCCACCAGCTCGAGTGTTCACTTCTTGATAGCAAAGAATGAGCGAATGGCTAAGGAGTTACAGATGGCCAAGCAGTGAGGAGAATAGGTTATAGCATCTGCCATAGTAGAATTGAAGAGAATGATACTGGATGAAGTATCATCCCTTGAGATAGTCATGCGGGTTATATTCCAGATTCAGTATCGTGCATAAGACAATTGTCCACCTCAACAGTTGGCCACAGTGTTGTGCTAGGAGAGCATATATCTTGTCAAATATGCATATTGTTGTTGACCTCATGCAAACATGGACAATGAGATACAGGTGAGCCCCATTACACTTGCCCAAGTTGATGAAGCCCAAGGCAGTGGAGTTGAAGGCACACATCTGAATTCAGATTCAAAACTATGAGGAACTCCCGTAGCTCATCACTAACTTGTAGGCTTCACATGCACAATGTTCAGAAGCATGGATGTTATTTTGCACGCACATGCAATCCCACCTATTGGGACACTCACCGAGGAAAATACAAATAATCAGGTCTGACTGGAGATGGACACATACTTTGACGGGTTGATGCGCATAGCCACCAGCGCAGACTTGGATATCAATGTAAACAGTATGCATCAGTATGTCATTGGTCCGGTTACACTCAAGATAATGATGCGCATGTTATCAAACAAGTTGGACAGAGGAGTCAAATCAGTGTACCCCAATGCAATAGAGGCAAGTGTTCATTTCCTAAAAGATGTCACCACATAGTACATGGACACCATCATGGACTACCAAGCTTAGCATCAATTCACCACTTTTGACCATGGTGAGGATGTCGAAGAGTTGATATTCCCATAGTTTTCAAAGTCTTGGTGATGTCTTGCATGGTTTTCTCAAGCCTATTTTGTCTCACATGGGTACATGTGTAGCTTGTATGTAACATCTTGTAAAGTGAAAGTCCAAGTGTCGATAGTTGAATGTATAGTCATGTAGTAGTTGAAGAGTCATGAGGTTAAGTGAAGAGTCACAAAGGAGAATGTCAAGGGCCACCCCACCCTTTTTTATTTATAGGACATCATATCTCATTGTAGAAGCTTTTGGGCAACCAAGATTCTGATAGGAGTATCTTAGAGAAAGCTTAGAGAGTATTGTAACCAGCCTTGACTTCTCCACAGTGAAGAGCTAGTACATGTCTTTGGAGTGGGTGACATTAACTGTAATGTTACATTATCGAGACTAGTGGTTAGTCATGGTTGTAATGTATGATTGGAACTTTCACTTATTAATATAGCAGAGCTAGCACGCTTCATGCATATGTTGTTATTGTATTTCAGTTGTCTTGGTTACTATAATAACATATGTATATGTTTACTTACACATGTATGTATAGACTCTTTTTCTATATTTATGTATGAATCATATTGAGATGTGTTGTTGATTTAGCCATCACTTTAGATTGTTGGTTCACCTGCCTTCCAGTTTGTGATGCATCTTTTCTCATGTGTTCCCTTCCGAGATATGTGTTTTCACAAGTTTCCAAAGGGCACACTCACTCCACCTTCCGTGTGTTAGAACCATCCATGCACCTTCCTTGGCTTTCTACACATGTCACACCTTTGCTACCAACAAGGACATATTAATTACCTCAGTGCATAACCACGGTCAAGGTGATACCGTATGACCCACTGTTGGGACTCCTACACCAAATAGTCTAAGGTCTAGTTGGGACTTCTTACCGGGGAGATCCCCTGACATGTTGGCAGGTCCAGCACCGTCAACACTCCCACAGTAGTATCAGATGCATCTGTGGCTATATGAAATGGAAAACTCCAGTTTGGTCCTCGCAAAACAGGGGTTGTTGATACACACTTTTTCAATTTTGTAAAGGCTTGCTCGCATTTCAATGTCCAAACATATTCCATATCTTTAATAAGCAGAGAAAATAAAGGGGATGAAATTCTTGAAAAAAGTACTATAGACCTTCTATAATACCCTACATGTCCCAAAAAACTATGTACCTCTTTGCGGTGAAGTAAAATTATCAGTGCGGACACAAACAATTCCTCTAGCCTAATAATGGGTCTAACCACAACTAATACATTCTATGGAAGATTTCCTTAGGTTAGAATCAATTAAGAGGGCCTACCTCTTAGTACGCTTATCCCATTTGATGATGTCCTTGCTTGCTCACTCCAATTATCTCTCGCTTCCTTATTCAAACACCTGAAACAAGTAAACAACAGCGAACAACAACCATGATAATAGACAAATTCTAATTCAACATACTTAACAAGTCAAGAAACATTAAGCCATGAACATGTAAGATGATACATCATGTAGGAAACCAATCGATAGTTGCATATATATTGAATCAAGAAGAGATTACAACCATTGCCTTGACATTGCCATTCTCCTCTGACAAAACCAAGTTCCCACACACTTCTGCTAGCATTCTATGATGGCCTCAACAATAGTAGTTTTAAGGCTCTTCCCTTTAGGCTTCACACTAAACCAAATTCACACTTCTCGCTCACACAACTAGAGAGCTGCAACTATGAATAGCTTGTTTTTTACTCCAAACTTAATTAGCACTAGCACACCAACATTAACACTAGCTTGTGCTTGGGAAAAAGGGAGGTTTATATAGGATGAATAGATGGGAGATGGATCCTCTTCTTATGGGAGAAGGTATTATCTCTTGAGGTAGTTACATAATTATAGGGGAAAGGATCCCAAACTGACATCCTCAACCCCATCCGGCCAAACCATTTACCATACTTTCGTTACGAAGCTTCTAGAGATGGAAGCATTGGCTCTTTATTTAAAACACTTTCCTTAAGAGGACCAGTGCGACTAGAGAAAATCTCAGTCGCTTTGGTTGGCACTAGGGACAGTGTTAATCCCTGCACATCAGTGTGTGAGGAGGACAAGGGCCATTAGCACCAGTCTTGCAAACTGGGAAAAACAGAAGATTTTGGGGAAATGGTGCAAAAGGGAATTGTTCTGCTCATGAAGAGGGATACAATGGGAGTTTTTTCATGAAGGGTAAGCATGTAGGGTTCACTGTAGAGGTCCTCCAGGATCAAGGAATGGGGAGTACAAAGACAGTGAAAAAAGGTTGTGTAACCGATGCCCCCTAAACCGTGAAGGCCGAACTAGAGTGAGGGATGAAATGCTTTATGAATCAGTGCGGGGAACCATAGTCTACCGTCAGAAAACCTGGAAGCAAGTATAGATACATATACATAGCTGATGACTCTATCAAATGATACATGAAGCATGGTATGGATGCAGCCATCCAGAGAATGATCACGTGAATAGATCCAGGCATGGGTGCAGCCATACGTCAAAGAGGATCATAATGAAACCAAGGTGTGGTCATAGCCATCCAATAATGAGAAGGATCACAGATGATAACTCATGGTATGGTCGCATCCATCCATCTAAAAGAGACATGTATATCAATGTAACCATGTCACATCACTTTGCAACCTGGACTTGTGTGATCTGAGCCCAGGGTCTTGCGCTCCAACATGACCCGATAAAAGTACAAATTCTAACATGTGAATAGATGTGTTGACGTCGAACATGCTAGAAAGTCACTTGATTACAAGTCAATGATGTAAATTGTTAACAAGTGTGATAGAAACCACCAATAATGATAATGGTCTTCAAGGTACTATCAGCACAATCCACAGAATGTGAATAAAGGAAATGAAGTCAAACACCCGTGAAATCACTCGATTGAAAGCCAATGATGTGAACTTGTCATCGAGTGTGAAGAACTTGTCCTTAGGGCATGCAAGCTCTAAGGTACTAGAAGGGAGTCTCTCAGTCGACTTCCCAGATAATGAGTTGAATTCTAGAGGAAGCGACAGTGTCAAAGGAGGGCCATAATGTATCCCACATCATCGAGACAAGACAAAAGGATGCAAAATGATTTTGGATGATACAGAGAATCAAAGGTAAATGTAACTGCAGAAGGAAAACCCTTGAACATATTTTCGACATGACTGGAAGTTTGGCAGCTTTTGGATCCATAGGATCGATGGTCATGATGATGTGGCAGAGGTCAAATGGAAAGAAAAAATGAACGCCCCAACCCAGGAAGGTCAACAATACATAGGAGGATATCACAACCCGACACGAAGCAGAAATTGTCATGTTCAAGAGTGAGCTGCCAACACAACTGATTAGATTTCCAAATTCCCCCCCCACCATTTCTGGCAGGTACCCCAACTATTTTTTAATCGCAATCTTGAATGGGATAGCATATGCTTGCATTGTAAGTTCATCCTTTGGACGAATCCGACCTAGTAAGTTTCACGAGCCCTAGGAAGGAGAAGCTCATGTTCGTCATGACGATGAATCTGATGTCGTTTAATATTTTAACGAGTCTTACAAAGCTGTAAATCGGTATCTTTTTCATGTTTAGAGAGTTTGAAAAAGACATGGAAAAGAAAACTCCACATGGTCCCTTTTCGTATGTTTGTGTCTCTCGAGCCCGAAAAGGTAGAAAACAATACTTGAGAGAATCGCTTGACCATTTCAGTCAAGGAGTACCTTTTTTTTAAATAGTACATCCCAACCTGAAAAAGGGGTAAACTTATACTAGGCACACTATGTTTCGCATCTGTTAACGAGTTCGAAATGACAAGGGCTAGGCTATCTTTTCGCTTTTAAGGGGTCGAAAAAGAGCTTAAAAGCGGACCCCCCATTTTATTCTCTTTTACGAGTCAAAAGAGAAAAATACTCGGCAATCTTTTCCTATGAGTTTTACGAGTCGATAAAAGAGCTAAAATGTGACTCGGCATCATCATCAAACATCCATCACCTGTCGCTATGCAAAAAGGTAAAGTGCATTATCCAATTCTCAAGGAAAAATAGGTTAATATATTTACAAAAACCTAATATTTTCATGAAAACTAAATAAAACAGAGGAAAAGTAAATATTTTTTTATCATTTACCATTTTACCTTGCTGTGAAATAATTTTTACTCACTTTTTCCCTAATTGTTTTGGGGTAGATTGTGGGAGATCCGGGAGGTCATTCACTGAGATTCCAGTTACAGGTAAGAGCCAAGGCCCTGAGCTTCATTTTCATGCCTTTTATTCCATGTTTTGGTTTTTTGAGGGAGGATTTATCAAAAAAAAAATTCCCTCGGTCGGTGCGACTTCCAGGAATGGAATCACGCCGGTCAAGGGTAATTAACACGGCCTATCGCGCCATTGGCAGAACTATTTTTAAAACAGGTGTGTCAGTGCCATAAATAGGGAGAAACCTTATTTCCTCTTAAAACCACCTTTTGAACTCAAAATTTATGTGCCAAAAATGATTGTTAGCTTAAATCTATGGCTTTTGCAGGAAAGAAATGCTGAAAATGGTAGACTGGAAAGAACGGGAGCACAAGGATGTGGACACCCAGGAACTAAATTATCCAAATTGCCTGGAAGCTTTGAGGGCCTGTGGGCTCCTCAAATTCTTTCTCATGCTAGGTATGTGGGCCCAACCTGAGTTGCTTCGGTACCTGATTAGTCTCTAGGACATAAATCGGTAAATATTCATCATTGGTGACCAGGAGCTGGAGTTCAAAACTTCAGACATATATTTCATCACAGGATTGTCCCAAAGACGGGAACCAATCAACTTATATAGGCCATGACCGATTGGGGCAAGCATATCCATGTTGCTCGTCGAACATTTCCCTGAAGCCCTCAAATCCAAGAGTGGCAAGATTGAGATTTCCACTGTTCAGGATCTGACACTAAGAGTGCTACTGTTGACTATCAACAGAGTGGTGGGGTCCTAGGTAGTGCATGAGACTAACAAGTTGAAGTTCCTGTATGCTATCGACTGCACAGCACCGATGATCTTCAACTGGGCAGAGGCCATGAAGATCAACATAAAATGCCAGCTGACCAAAGCTAAGGTGGGGAATCTGAAGCAATTTTGCTTCAGATCTGTACTAGTGACCTTTTTCTTATTACAGGTGCCACTGTTCTAGTACCGGCTGACTGAGGTAGATCCTCCCATGCCATGCAACCCACAAATGGCCCGCTAGAGTTGTTTGATGCCAAGGATCACTTGGGGCCAGCACATGTCATACAGACCTGCATTCTTTTCATGGCTATGATGACAGAAGATCATCGTGGAGGACTAGCCATACAGTGGCACTGACTTCCGTGGGGATCCAAACATTCGCTACCAGATGGAGAGGATTTTGACGATGAAGGTAATAAATCATTTTTTTCATTTTTTGATTTTGTAATTGTTTTGGTATATGTGTGTTTATAACATTTCACTTTGTTAATGTAGATGTTGGACCAGAGTGCCTTGCTGGGATGTCCCCAATAGCCAGGCGCATCACCCACCCAATTGATGTTGGCGCTCCTTATAAAGAGGGGAGTGACAACGAGGAGGAGATTGCGAGGAACCTTGAGGGGTTAACTCGTGGTATCCCAGAGTATGCTTGGGTGGGCGACACTCCTCGTTAGTACCAGAGACACATAGTGGGAGTATCGGATCAGATTCATCGATTGCTGACTCATGTTGTACGAGCTGCGTCATGCTACCATGATCACCATGCTGATTAGTTCCTAGGTCAAACACTTACATTTTTTGAGGCCTTCGTGCCACGGATATATGAGGCCTACGAGCCTCCAAAGTTATTTTGGACACACATTATTTTTTTGGGGTTTTGATGTATCAAACATTATCACGATATATGTGTGTGTGTGTGTGTGTGTGTGTGTGTGTGTGTGTGTGTGTGTGTGTGTTGTATTTCCTTGCTTACTATGGTACAAATGGTTTGTTTTATCTTTTCACATGTTTCGTAAATGTATATCCAAAACATAATTAGCTAATGCATCTGTCTAGGTATTCATGCATCTAGGAATATGATGATATGTAATATAATCAAAATTTCTTTCCAGTAGACGAATACGGAGATACATTCTCAATATTTGAGGGTTTCTCATGGAATATTTCCCGTTGAGTTGAAGGATGACAAGTTGTGAATCCAGGTTGACAACCAACTCTCGAATGCCAAGAGCAATGGCTTCTGATAATAGTTCGATGACCACACTGTATTCAACAACGTTGTTAGTTGTATGACCTAAAAACATACCTTGAAGGTCAATCAACTCACTGTTAGGGTCATAAATAGCCCATGCTGTGGATGATAGGTTTTGGGTTCTACAACAAGCACCATCAACAAAACTGATGTGAGGAATCGTAGACATCTACAAAGCAAGGAAGACATAGTAAATGGGAAAGTTGTTTGAAAACTAACACACCCAACGACACTGCACAAAAATGAATGACACACTAATGTACACAAGTAACCATGCAAGATGACCTAAGCATAGTACTTCTTGAGGTAAAGCTCATTCCAGGGCTTATCCAAAGGATTTCCTTCATAATCAATAAGCTCATAAGCCCCTTTTTGCAAAACATGTTTCACAATGTAGGGCCCATGCCACATGGGTTTGAACTTGCCTGCCCCCAGCTTATCATTATCTTGGTCGTACAGTAAGACCAAATCACCCTCAGATAACATGCGAGGGGAGACCGACTGATCGAAATGGGACTTGACCCGTTTATTTTGTGCTTCAATAACCAATGCGGTGAGACAACGAGTCTCATCCAGTCATTCTAAATATAAGAGGCATTCTTCCTGAGGTGATGTCTCGAGGAGAAGTTCAATAGCTAGCTTGAGTGAAGGAATCTCGCATTCGATCGGCAATGTTGCTTCCAGACCATAGACTAGTTGGAATGGTGTGAAACCAATTGCATCTTTTTTTGATGTTCGGTAAGCCCACAGAGTTAAAAAGAGCATGAGATGCCAATCTTACTTGTGCATCCCAATAGTACGCTAAAGCATTGTAACCAAAACCTTTTTCACAGCTTCAACTTAGCCATTGGCTTGAGGGTAATATGGGGTTGAGCCATTGTGGTGCAAGCCCAATGCGGATGTCAGCTCAGCCATCATGTAATCTCTAAAATGGAAGCCATGGTCTATGACAATGGCTTGAGGGACACCAAACCTAGAAATAACATGATTGAAAAGGAATTGAGCCACCGTTTTACATCTATAGAGTATGTAGGCATCGCTTCGGCCCATTTGGTGAAATAATCCACAACAATGATAATATAGCCATGCCCCCATGCCGAACAAGAGTTACATGTCATATAATCAATGCCCCATTTGGAAAAAGGACCAACGGTAATGACGGGGTGTAGGTGAGCGGGTGGGGCGCGCATCTTGCATTGGTAAATTTGGCATTCATGGCACTTGCGAACAGCAAGGATGTAGTCCTTGAAAATGGATGGCCATAAATAACCAGTGTGAAGGATTTTTTGAGCGATAGCATAGCCAGACATATGACCACCACATGCCCCGAAGTGGCAGTCATTGAGAACTCTTTCAGCCTCCTCGAGCATAAGGCATCGGTGAAGAACTAAATCAACATTGACACGGCATAAAGTATCGCCAATAATACGGTAGGGTTGGGAGTGATGTCGAATCCTTCGGCGATCATGCTTAGTCAATGAGGACCGGAGCATGGACATCTGGAGATACACGATGATGTCACTGTACCATGGATCAAGGGTGTTGATCAAGAAGAGAGTCTCATTCGGGAGTTATTCATTTGTACTAGTAGGGAGAGACTTAGAAGGAAGGGAACAAATCAATTCAGCGAAAATGAGTGACTTCTTAGATTTGGCAATAGTAAATACCAAATCGAATTCTTATAGGATGACAATCCATTTAGAATATTTTCCCCCCAGCCACTGACGAGTTAGGATGTAGGTCATGGGGTTGCATTCAGAAATCACCGTAGTCATGCATAAGAGGACATAGTACCAAAAGCATTGAACAGCCTGGATGACAGCCAAAGCCAACTTCTCGACATGGGCATAACGTGTTTCAGTGTCGAGGAGATTACAACTAAGGTAGTAGATAACATGTTTGTGGCATTCGTCATTGTCTTGGACCAATACCATAGCAATGGTGCTTGGGATTGCGGCTAGGTAAAGGAAGTAATCTCGATAATAATCCGTGGGATGCAACAAAGGATAATTTATGAGGGCAGCCTTGAGATCATCAAAATATTTTTGGGTAACTTCATCCCATACAAAGGGCATTCCTTGTTTTAGCAGCCGGGTAAATCCTGTAGCTAGCTCAACATAATTGGGTATAAAACGACGGAGAAAATTTGCCTTTCCTTGTAGGCTCTGAAGTTGGTTCAATGACGATGGAGGGGGTAAATTTAGAATGGCCTCGACTTTGAGCAGATCAAGGTGAATATCATCCTCGGAAACAATTACGCTGAGGAGTTGTCTGGATTCTATGCATAAAACACATTTATGCGGGTTTAACTGAATGTTGTAGTGTCTAGAGTGAAGAAAAATCTGTTGAAGATGGTCAAGGTGATCTTGGCGCTTACAAGAATGAGCAGGAAGGTCATCTAAGTAAGGCTAGACAATGTTGTGAATATCATGAAATTCATAGGACATTGCTCGTTGAAATGTAGCCCCAACATTTTTGAGGCCGAAAGGGAACTTTTTGTACGCGAACGTACCCCATGGACAGATAAAAGTTGTTTTTTCTTGCGGTTGGTGCAATGTTAATCTGGTTGTAACCAGAAAAACCATCCATAAAGGAAAAAATCTCATCCCCGGCACATTCATCAATGATCTGATCAATGAAGGGAGTAGGATAGTTATCTTTAGGATAGGCACAATTGAGACCACGATAATCAATGCAAACACAGATCGTTCCTTTTTTTTTGTCACCCAGACAATATTTGACACCCAATCTATAAGAGGGATAGGATAGATGAATCTAGCTTTGAGAAGTTTTTCAACTTCACCCTTAATGGCAGCGGCCTTCCTAGGGTGAACTGGGCGGAGCCATTGGCGAATGGGCTTCATGTGAGGATAAGTTGGTATTTCATGCACAACAATGCTAGGATCAATGCCAGGCATTTCTTCATAGGACCACGCAAACACATCATGAAATTCCTTAAATGGACGAGTACAAGTCTTGATCTCATCCGGAGAACAAGATACCCCGATATGGAAATGTTCAATGATACTAGGCTTGATAGAAATATCAATCAGCATCGTTTGGGTAATATTGCCCAAATTTCCTTCCGACCATACTTCATGAGTCATGATCAATGGCGGAAGCAAGAGGGAAGGAAATGTAAAATAGAACTCTTTAAAAGCAGTAGACGTGACCGCCAGGTGAGGTAGGAACGAGGAACGATGATGAATATCAGTCCAAGGTGGTTCCTTGAGAGACATGACTTCCATGATATCTTCATTAGCAAGGAAGGTCTCAGCTAAGGGATCAAGCAATTCCAAAGTGCCAAGCCATGGGGATTGAGAATATGTATCGAGAGAGGTCTTTGAAACTGAAGAATCAGAGGATGTGTAACTCGAAGCTGAAAAAGTTTCCACGTAATTGATTTTGGCGGGACTAAGCTGCATAACCTTGCCCCAGGTATCAACAAGATCTGGTGAAGGTATGACCCAAGGATCAGACTTGACCGAGACCATGTTGACAGAGGCAAAATGAGGAGGTGGGAGCAGAAAAACTCCCATTAAGGTAGAATATTTAAAAAGACCTACCCCCACACTCTCATAGGGAGCACTAGTGTGCTTAACATATGAAACATTACCATCCGAGGAGGAAGAGGCAAAGAAAGACAGCTGGTCAATAGTGACAATCTTCCCTTGATGGGGAAAATGAATCATGCAAAATTAGGGAGGAGGCTACATCATTCATAGCATGGGTCCAGCTCCAGTCGAGTAGAAGATTGTAATTGAGCTTGGCTTCAACAATCTCTACCTCGACTTGTACTTTCTTTCCCTCCAAAGTAATGGAAAGGTTAGGTAAGACACCGAAGGGTTGTGAATCGTGCCCATTGAAAGCTTCCAAAGTGTTCAGGGATTGGTTCAATGCAAGAGAACCAATAGCCTTCTAGCATGCGATTGACACGATGTAGGTGGAAGCACCTTCATCGATAACAGTCCCGTGGATGGTATTCTCATTTATGATTACCTGAATGAGAAAGGCAAGTGGATGAGGGAGACGCGGAATGTGGTTCTCTAGATCAAAGCATATCAAATTGGAATTGGTGGGATCGATACCCCTGATAGCTGACAGAAAAGATTTCCGCTACGATGGGCAAATTTGGAGCACCGCGAGAGCCGACATAGCTGACAGCGCCTGAGCCAAATCTTCAACAATATTACAGTGCTGAGTGGCTCAGGCATTGGTATTGTATGAGGATTTCCGCAACACACCTCGAGAGGGTGACCATCTAGCAAAATCAGGATTAGGGCACTCGATATGAAGAGGGCCAGAACTTGGGGCCTAAGAGGAAGGGGTGGCTTCTTTTTCTTTCCCAACTGTCAGAGCAAGAGTTTGGTAATCTTTAGATCTAGTAGCCACATTAATAGGCATACTCATCATGAACACTTGAGACCCTAAGGAAGCAGATGATTGAGTTTGGTCTACCATTTGGGTCTGCTGAGACGGAAATGGCTCTTTGAGGACAGCGGGGGTCCTTTTGAGAAAATGACTAACTTCAGATCGTCGAGGACAATCCTTGGTATAATGATCCTCCTCACAAATGAGGTGGGGATACTTAGGTTTCCATTGTGAAGATTCATCAGCAAATGATTTAGGAGGACCCTGTTTTGGGGCATTGACTTTACCCTTTCCTTTGCCTTTCTTCTTACCTTTCGAGGATTTGTCCGTTGTGGTAGACTGGATAGCATGGACCTCTGAGGTTTTACCAGGGCCAGGTGGATTCTGGGAAGAACTATTGGGAACAGAATTTGAGACCGACATCTATTTGGAAGAAGATTTAGCAGAGGTTTGGGATACTGAACCAATAACTCCATCAACAGGAGGTGTAGTCTATGACTGATGTCGTGGGATAGGATGATGGCCACAGAGAATCGGGTAATAACTCATACAAAGTGCCAAACTGAGAGTAAACTAGATCTAAGTACTAGGCATGAGCAATGGCTTGTTCTTTAGTAACGCATCCACCCATAGCTATATCGCGAGAAATTGGGGCCACGAATGATTTAGTGAACCATTCGGTGAGCAACTGATTAGCAATCTCAAATTTGATCAGGTGACGTCTACATCTCCATTCATGGATGTGATTAGAGATGTGTGTTGCAGTATCTTGCTTAAGATATGTAAGCAATTAGGTGCCATTTTCATAGCGAACTAACAGAGGGAAATGCGTGAGGAAAGCCATGGCTAAAGAGTTAAAGTCATGGTAAGTACTTCAAGGAAGCTTGATGTACCACTTGGTTGCAGCACCTATGAGGGTCCATTGGAAAAGATGGAGATGAATGGAATCGTCAATGTAAGAGTTCAAAGAGCACCAAAGGTGATATGTCATCACGTGGGCTTGAGGATCTTCTTTTGCTTTCCCATGAAACTTTGGACAATCGCTCGGTATCTTGGACGACACTAGAGGCCAGTATGGCGAATGAAGAATTGGATCATTCGTAAGGCGAGACACATCTAGCAACTCTAGTGTGGCCAAGAATGGCAATTGGGTATTAAAATACATAGGAGGTTGGTAAGGGGGTTCGAACGGAGGAGCCCATCCCTACTGGTAAGGATTTTGGCCCCACAGTGGGGGATTTTGGCCATATGGCATTTGATGCTTCCCCCATTGCGGGTTACCTTGGCCATAGGGAGGCTTTTGACCTTGAATACCTTGGAACTGTCCAGTGATTGGTTTTTTATAAGCAACGTATTGTTAAAATGTTGTTGAGCCTGTTGACCTTGGAAATATGGATATTGTACCTGTTGTCCCTGAACAAGAGAATTTTTGACCTAATGTCCTTGGGCATAAGGATTATATGCTTATTTCCCTTGGACATAGGGATTTTGTACCTGCTACCCTTGACCAAAAGGATTATGTGCCTGTTGACCCAAGACATTAGGGTTTTGTACCTGTTGCCCTTAGCCAGAAAGATTCTAGACCTGTTGACCTAGGACATTAGGATTTTGGGCCTGTTGCTGTAGGACTTGACCCTAGTCTTGCCCTTGCAAGGGTTGACCCTGTTGATATGTATACAAGGGCTGCTGCTACTCGGGTTGGTTTTGTTGCTGTAAGGGTTGGCATTGCGGCTGCAAAATGTGTCCTTGGGGCTGAAGAGGTTGGCCCTACAAGGACATGGGTTGGGAGGTTTATGGAGCATAGTGCATCTTTTGCTGCATGGTTTGCTACAACTATTGCAAGGGTTTCCCTTGTGGTTGTTGCAGTTGACCTTGCTATGGGATCATTTTCCCTTGTTGTTGCGCGGATAGCCCTTGCTACAACAAAGGTTGCCCTTGCGGTAACAAAGGTTTCCCTTGTTGTTGTAGAGGTTTTCCTTGCTATTGCAAGGGTACTTGAACAGTGCCTGGAAAATTTCCAAACTGAATCTGGCCATAGCCACCCTAGAAAGTGGATGAGCAAGGCTGGATGTACTACCTAGACCAAAGGTGTAAGGTTGATTAACCATTCTTTGAGAACTATATGGAACATAAGGTTTGGTATTGGACCTAAGCCTCATAGGGTTGTTGATATTGGACATTTCTCAATCCAGATGGACCAACGGGATTTTGAACCTATTGGTACTGGGCATTGCTTGATCCAATAGGATCAACAGGGTTGTCAATAACACCAGAAGAAGGTTGGTTCATACCAAGAATGTGAGCTTGTGAGCCACTCACGTTGGTGGCGCCTAACACTAGAGAAACATTTAGGTTTCCCTCTAGGTAGTGGCACAGCTTAGCCATTGACCAAAGGGATGGAGGAACTGATTGATACATTCCTCGAGACCGCCGGTTGAACCAGACGAGTGACTGGGACTGATGATACAAAAGGGTTCAAAATGGTGGGTTGCACCGAGACTGAGGTAACATCTTGTTGGGAGGTCAAGTTCGCAACGAACAGACCTGAAGTAGGCATGGCTCCTAATGCCCAAATAGGGTTATGGTAAAGTGATGAGGAACTAGGTGTACCTAAAACCAACTGTGCCAAAGACACATAATTAGGTAGCACACTGGTGGGAATGCTCCCTGTATAGGGGAAACCTTCAAGAGGAAAAGGATGTTCTTCCTCCTCGATCATGTGAGGAGTAGAAACTTCTGACTCCTCCATAGAGGTGACTGGAGCATCACCTCCAGGTTCCATATCTAAGAACAAATGATAACAAATGACCAAATAAGTATGAGCGGATAATTCCAAAGGAACACCTGGCTGATCATGCAGACTGTAGGGACGCTGTGATGATATCACAACAGGTCAAACAAAGAATTCGAGGGATAGATAACCAATCCAGGCTGACCGTCAGTGGTCGGAAAACTCTTAGGAGTTTGAATGGGATTGTCCGGAGATTCTGGGCCAAGATCAATAGATGACCCATTATCTAAAGTAGGCAGAGGATGAGATGACAAAGGTTGAATGATCAAAATAATTCTGAGTTCAACACCTTGGTCCTCGAGTGACTCTGGTAACTTAGGAAACAGATCCTCATGCAATCTTTCAAATGGAGGAGAGGAAGAGGAACTAGGTGAACCAGATGGTTCAGCCACGATGACCTTGTCTTAGTTAACAGGAAAAAGAGAGATAAAATTCAAGGCTTTAAAATGTTCTTTAAGGGAAACTCACGATTTGGTCTAGAAAAGACTAACAGGACATTATCAGATCGTGGCCAATCAATCATTATGATGCATAAGTAGACTAGTGCTCTTTCATTTTTTAAGAGTCAAGAAAGAAATAAAGATGACTCTATCACTTTAGATTGGAAACGATCTCGAAAGGACAAGTGATCAGATGATATTTTAAGTTTAATGAGTCAAAAAGATCAGATGACTACTCTAGATGATATAGGTAAAATAACACTACCAGGAAACCGTGAACTGCATAATACCTCCCAGCAAACTAAGAATTACGAGCAGGAAATCTCCCTGAATGTTGTGTTTGGTGTATCATGTTTGCAAGGTGGCCGACTCGGCTTCCTAAGGATAAAGGATTGCAACCTAGAGGGGTCTCCTGTTATATACTTGATGATACAGGGAGCACAAATCCGTACTAGGGTTGTCTAATGCTAAAGCTAACGACATCTGCTAGGTTTAAAGACATCGGAACACGTCTCTAGCCTATACCTTCTAGATATGATCGTTATATTTCAAATGTTCCTTAGGTTAATTGAGTTCATTTTAAAGTTTATCTTGAGTTATGTCTTAGTTTTCAGGCCTTAGCAATGTGACTCGAAAAACCTTAAATGAAACTAAATGAGACAAGACCCTTTCAATTCGATGAATTTCCTACACTAGAGAGGGTAGAAAATACACAATCAAATGCAAACAACCAAGAAACTGAAAGCAAAATGATCTTTCACTACTTCACTTTTAGAAAAAATAAACTAATGAAAAATGCATTCCAATTCCTAATTTCCTGACAAGTACATTTCTAACAGTCCTTTCAAAAGCAAAAGAGTTCTTTTCTTTTTCAAATGCTAATGCAATCCTAGTCTTTAATGATGCTGACTATCGTAGAATAATAATGCAACAAACTAGAATTTCATACTTTTTCATGAAATGACGAAATGAACTTTCGCATGCAACACTTCAATGAAAATTTTTCGAGACAATTATCTCTTCAAGAAAATGAAAACATGAAAAGAGAAACTTGTTCAAACTAATAAAGCACCGAATTTACCAAAAACAAGACAAGAAATGTAATCCATGCTAGAAAAGAAAATGTTTAAACAAGCAAACAAAAACTTCTCAAACTTGTGTAATGTAGGTCAAAGTCATAAAAAGACCGCAAACAAAATGGAAGGAGCAAGTACACCAACAACTTGACTCACTAAGTTCACAATCAGCTGAATGTATGACAATCCAGATGCCCTAGTGTCACTAACCATCCAATGACCCAAGAAATCAAGTAGGAAGATGCCAAACCAACAAGAAAACAAAACCAAATGAAAAGCAAGTTTCTAGTCAGGGAGAAAACAATCTAAAAGGCTTACGGGGTCGAAATCATGAGAGCAAAACACACTGGAAAAGATTGGGGACAAACCCTAATCTTCACTTACAGGCATCGGCGCGACTGCCTAACTGACAACAAGTGCCAAAGGTAGGTCAATGTGACTTTTCTCAGCATATCACACTGATCGGTGCGACTTTCAGCAGATTAAATGCACTGAGCAAGGGAGCCAAGAAAAAAAATAAAAAAAAAATTAAAATAGGGACCAGATCTACTACTATGAATTTCAAACTCAGACCAATAAGCAATAGAAAAGAAACAGAACCAAAGGGAAAAAATGGAACTAGAAAAGTTCACACGCAATCATGAAATCTCAAACAAGACAAATAGAAAGATTGGCTCCCCAGTATGGTCGCCAATTTATGGTGAAGTAAAATTATGAATGCGAACACAAACAATTCCTCTAGCCCGATAATGGGTCTAGCCACAACTAATACATTATATGGAAGATTTCCTTAGGTTAGAACCAATTAAGATGGCCTACCTCTTAGTACACTTATCATGTTTGATGATGTCCTTTCTTGCTCATTCCAACTATCACTCGCTTCCTTCTTCAAACACCTAAAACAAGTAAACAACAACAAACAACAACCGTGATAATAAACAAATTGTAATTCAACCTACTTAACAAGTCAAGAAACATTAAGCCATGAACATGTAAGATGACACATCATGTAGGAAATCAATCGATAGTTGCATATATATTGAATCAAGAAGAGATTACAACCATTGTCTTGACATTGTTGTTCTCCTCTGAAAAAACCAAGTTCCCACACACTTCTTCTAGCATTCTATGATGGCCTCAACAATAGTAGCTTTAAGGATCTTCCCTTTAGGCTTCACACTAAACCAAATTCACACTTCTCCCTCACACAACTAGAGAGCTACAACTATGAATAGCTTGTTGTTTACTCCAAACTTAATTAGCACTAGCACACCAACATTAACACTAGTTTGTGCTTGGGAAAAAGGGAGGTTTATATAGGATGAATGGATGGGAGATGGATCCTCTTCTCATGGGAGAAGGCCTTATCTCTTGAGGTAGTTCCATCATTATAGGGGAAAGGACCCCAAACTGACATCCTCGACCCCATTCGGCCAAACCATTAACCAGACTTCCATTACGAAGCTTCTAGAGTTGGAAGCTTCAGATCTTTATTTAAAAAACTTTCCATAAGAGGACTACCGTGATTGGAACAAATATCAGTCTCTCTGGTCGGTGCTAGGGATAGTGTTAATCCCTACATATCGGTGCGAAGAGGACAATGGCCATTAGTGTGTGTCTTATAAACTAGGAAAACAGAATATTTTGGGGAAATGGTGCAAAAGGGAATTGTTATGCTCATGAAGAAGGATACAATGGGAGTTTCTTCATGAAGGGTAAGCATGTAGGGTTCACTGTAGAGGTCCTCCAGGATCAAGGAACGAGGAGTACGAGGATGGTGAAATTTTTTTGTGTAACTCTCTTTGTGCATTTTGGGAACTGGAATTTTCAATATTACCTCTATCTTAGTGTTATCAACTGAGCTAGAGAAGGTTGGGTTGTGTCAACCTTTCAAGCCGGTGTAACTATTTGAAACCATATTTTAATTGGAAGTTATTCCTTCCAATTTGAGAGGGTTCTCTCAATATTTTTTAAGACTGAAGATGGCTAACTGTGGTTTTCTATTTGATTTTTCAAGTGAAAGAGTGTGAGGGAAGACACCATTGGGCATGGATTTAGTCAAAGAAAAACAACAATAAACAACACTGCTTTATGGAAAATGAGGCATCTTTGGTTTACTAAGGTGAATAAGGACATTTACATTAATCACAACAAATTGAAGGAAGATGGAGTTGTTTGACAGATTTCCATGTAATCAAAAAACTGTGAAAACTAATAATAACAAAGGAAAATGACAGTATGGGACTGAAACTGGAATGAATCTCAGGTTAAAATATAATTGTTTCAAACTATATTTTCTATTAATTGAAAAAAATACAATAGTGGTTCTCACATCATCAATCCCCCCCCCCCCTTGCAAAGTTGAAAATCTACATATTTATAGAGAAGAGATCCCATTACATAATCTTCCACCTGGGATAGATTCAATTGACAAATATGAGATCTAATCCTATATGATTAATAAAACTTTGAGCCTTCTTAGGGATTTTATGTTACAACAAATTTCAAATACAAAAGGGAATCGTATGGATTGTTATGATAATTTAAAGCTCGACACTGTATTTGTGGAAATTCATACATCTGGCCCTTTGAATCCTTGTTGTGTTGTTTGTTGTTGAAACATGTTGAAAGTTCCATTACTCTTCCATTGTGTCTCCACCCTGTTTCTTTTGTTTCCTTTTGTATCTTGCTACCTCTTTTCTTTGTGTTCCATTTAATAACCATGTTGTTGAATAAACGCTAAGAAATAGTCTTGATGTCTCATGGAGCAGAAGTGGAATGGATGTGTTGATCTAAGCCAATTATCTGGGTAGTTGATTTAACCTAGGAATCTCATGTGGTCTATGTTTACGAAGGAAAGCAAGAGGTTTAGTTCTCTCAGAATTGTTCATGCAGGATGGGCCACATGGAAGTTGGGGATTGGAGTGAATGAATATACTATCGGGACAGAAGTGGATGTCCATCCCTAAGTTGGTGCGTTGCGGATGGAGGTCGAGAGCTGACATAAGGTGAGGTTAGGATTGTTGGTGGGAAGTGAAAGGTAGATGAAGCTATGTGGTAGTAAGGAAGTGGCGGTGAAGCGGAAGTGGAGAGTAGCATGAAGCGTAAGTGGAGGGTGACATGAAGCAGAATTGTGGGTTATAGCAGGAGCTGGAAAAACCACTTTCGGAGGGGGGGTGAAGCAGTTTATGGTATTGGGGCGGGGGGGGGGGGGGGGGTGAGGGGATGGGCACAAATCAAAATGGAAGGACACGTAGCAGTGGGAAAACATATTTTCAGAACCCCCCCCCCCCCCCCACACCGTTAAAGAGAAACATAGCAGGGGGGTCCAAAAAGGCTTATCGACCGTCGAATGGAAAGATTATGGTGATTAGGAGTGGGGAAATGTGTAGTGTTTAACCATGGGTGGACCTAGGGACTTATCAATGCAGGAGTGATATCGGTGGAGGAGCGATATCGTTGGATCAAAAGGGTTTATGCGGTATCGCAATCAGTGGGAAAGACTTAAGATTTGCGATATTGCAACCACAAGCAGATGAGTAACGCGGGTGGATATGGTTTCGCAAAAGGGAAAGGGTTGATTATGATATAGACTGTAGGTCCCAGCCTTTAAAAGGACTATGGCATGCTTATTAATGTTATGAAGTATTTCAAAGGGGAATGTGGAAATGTGGCTAGAGTTGGAATGGGTGAATGCGGTTAGAGTAGGAATGGGAAACACGACTAGAGTAGGAATGGGTGAAATGGGATGAGAATATGGGAATATGGGAATTTCTCCAAAACAAATAGAATGGACCTGTTCTTCCTCCTTAATCTCCAAATATAAAGCATAACAACCTCTTTCATAAAAACAGCAGATAGATGAAAATATCAGTGGTCAAAAACCTTGACTAATAAAACTAAAATTTATTTTAGTGATTTATCATGGATAACATTGGCTCCAGTGGGGATGTTACACCCCTGTGGTGCATCAAAGAACCAGCAGACCAGTTTCCTAACCATTGGACTAATCCCAATCTAAAGACTACATCAAACCCACTTCACCAAACTGAAAAGAAAACTGAAACATGTAATCTAAACCTGAAGGAAATGCTTGGCCAGCAAGCTTATTTATGTCCTATTCTAACATCTGAAAATCCACCTTCTTAATTCAAGCAATATAAAATCTCCAGTATAACTAGACAAAGAGTTGATCCAACACCTGGGCTTCTTGACTATGCTTGAACAAAATCAGTAGTGGATCATATATGGGCAACTAAAAAATAAAACTGAATCTATCGCTTGAGCTGATAAATGGAAGAGACTTCACCTTCACTAATGATTGGAATAGACTTGCGGTAGAACTTATCTTGAAAATCTTCAAGCTACTGATCTACAAGAAGTGGAGTCACCATGAAACTTCAATCTTCAGTATTATTTAAGAGTGGAATCACCAGGGTAAGATCACAACCTTCAGAACTTCTAATTTCCTATTACCCTCAGGAATCAGAAAGAAGAGACTCGAAGAAAATCCTGGAAAAGGGAGCTTTTCGGCTCTCAGCAAACACACCAAAATGTTATCAACCGAGCTGGAGCAGGTTGGGCTGCGTCAACCTGTCAACCCAGAGTAACTATTTCAAACTAGCTTTTAATTGGAAGTTAGCCTTCCAATCTAAGAGGGCTCTCTCAATATTTTTCAAGAATGTATATGGCTAACTCTAGTTTTCTATTTGATTTTTCAGGTGAAAGAGTGTGACAGTAGCCACCATTAGGCATGGAGTCAGTCAAAGAAAAACAACAATAAACAACATTGTTTTATGGAAGCTGAGGCATATTTGGTTTACTAAGGTGAATAAGGACATTTACATTAAACACAACAAATTGAAGGAAGATGGAGTTGTTTGACATATTTCCAAGTAATCAACAAACTCTGAAAACTAGTAATAACAAAGGAAAAAAACAAGATGGGACTAAAACCGAAATGAACCTCACGTTAAAACAGAATTGCTGCAAACTATATTTCCTATTAATTGAAAAAAATACAACAGTGATTCTCACATCATCAATCCCCCCTTTTGCAGAGTTGAAAATCTACATATTTATAGGGAAGAGATCCCATTACATAATCTGCCACCTGGGCTAGATTCAATCGACAACTATGAGATCTAACCCTATTTGATTAATTAAACTTTGAGCCTTCTTTGGAATTTTCTGTTACAACAAAGTTCTATTACAAAAGGGAATCATATGGACTGTTACAATAATTTAAAGCTCGACACTATATTTGTGGAAATTCATACATATGCCTCTTTGAATCCTTGTTGTGTTGTTTGTTGTTGAAATGTATTGAAAGTTCCATTATTGTTCCACCGTGTCTCTGTCCTTTTTTTTTCGCTGCCTTCTGTATCTTGCTGCCTCTTTTCTCTGTGCTCCATTTAGTAACCATGTTGTTGAAAAACGTTGAGAAATACACTCGTTGTCTCATAGAGTAGAAGTGGAATGGACGTGTTGATCTGGGTCATTGATCTAGGAGACTAATTTAACCTGGTAATCTCATGTGGTCTGCGTTTATGAAGGAAAGCAGGAGGGCCAGTTGTCCCATAACTGTTCATGCAGGATGGGCCACATGGGAGCTGGGGATTGGAAGGAACGAATATACTATCGGGACGGGAGTGGATGTCCATGGTTGAGTTGGCACATTGCGGATGGAGGTCGGGAGATGACATAAGGTGGGGTTGGGATCATTGGTGGGAAGTGATAAGTAGAAGGAGCTACGTGGTAGTAAGGAAGTGGTGGTGAGGCAGAAGTGGAGGGTGATGTGAAGTGTAAGAAGAGAGTGACGTGAAGTGGAATTGTGGGTTATAGCGGGAGTGGGAAAAACCACTTTCGGGGGGGGCCAAGCAGTTTATGGTATTAGAGGGGGGGTTCAAAATCACAAGGGAAGGACACGTAGTGACAGGGAAACTACTTTTCAAACCCACCCCCTCCCCCCACCGTTAAAGAGAAACATAGCCGGGGGGTCCAAAAAGGCTTATCGACCATCAAATGGAAAGTTGATGGTGATCAGGAGTGGGGAGATGTGCAGTATTTAACCATGGGTGGAACTGGGGACTTATTGGTGGAGGATTGATATCATCAGAGGAGTGATATCGGCGGATGGAAAGCTTTTATGTGATATCATAATCAGCGAGAAAGACTTGTGATTTGCGATATCACAATCGCAAGCAAAGGAGGAACATGGGCGAATATGGTTTCGCAAAAGGGAATGGGTCGATTGCGATATAGACTACAGGTCCCAGCCTTTAAAAGGACTACGGAATGCCTATTAATGTTATGAAGTATTTCAAAGGGGAATGTGGAAATGTGGCTAGAGTTGGAATGGGTGAATGCAGTTAGAGTAGGAATGGGTGAAATGGGATGGGAAAATGGGAATTTCTCCAAAACAAATAGAATGGACATGTTCTTCCTCCTTAATCTCCAAATATAAAGAACAGCAACCTATTTCAAAAAAATTGGTGGAAAATCTTGACTAACAAAACTAAAATTTATTTTAGTGAGTTATCATGGATAACACTTAGCAAGGTCTACTTTAATTCCATCAGTAGAGATAAAATTTCCCAGCACAATTCCTTCGTTCATCATCATGTGATATTTGTTTGTACATAAAGCAATATTAGTTTGTACACATCATTCTAGTACTTTTTCAATATTAACTAATGTTGTTTCAAAGGCATCACCATAAGGTGTAAGTTCAATGTCCATGAATATTTCTAAATAGTCATTTAACAAATCTGAGAATATTCCCAATATTGCCCATTGGAAATTTGTTGCTGCATTATAGAGTCCAAAAGGAAGAACTATATATGGAGAGGTTCCTCAAGGGCAAGTAAAGGTGGTTTTATCCTAATCTTCTAGGGCAATCTATATCTGATTGCAACCACTAAACCTGTCTATAAATTAAAATAATTTATTTCTAGACAAGGTGTCAAGGACCTGATCTATGAATGGAAAAGGGAAATGGTCCTTCTGGGTGGCCTTGTTAAGTTGTCTATAGTCTTCACAGACTCTCCACTTTCCATTCTTTTTAGGGACAATGACAAGTGGGGATACCCACTGACTATCAGAAATTGGATAAATGAAGTTAGAATTTAGGAGTTTTTGCAATTCTTCTTTGACTACCTCCTTAAGTGTTGGGTTCATACATCGTTGTGGCTATCTAACTAGATTGAAACCCTCTTTTAAATAGATATGGTGGTTGCACATGCTAGAATTAATTCCTTTCATATCTGTGTACTCCCATGCAAATGCCTTTTTATACTTCTATAACAATTGTAATAGAATTTTGTTTTGTTCGGGAGTCGAGTTCTATTTCAACCAGGCTTCTCTTGATGTTCGGAGTGGTCTTCATATGTTCAAAGCTCAAATCCTCCATAGTCTCTTCCTCTCCCGAGTTCTCAATAGAAGTAACTGAAAGAGGATTACCGATAAAACCATTTATAATATCATCTTCTATCTCATCCTTAATGTACTAGGCTTTACCGTGTGTAAGAAGTGGCTAGGAGTTAACTGATTTAGGTTCAAACTCATCCCACAAGGGGTTCCCCAACTCCCTACTTAGCTTTGTAGGGGTATAAAGGTTGAGGTTTTTCATATCCTTACCATCTAAAATTGTCATACAACCTGACCTACAACCTATAAATGAATTCATAGTGGCCAAACAAGGTCTTCCCAGGATCAAGGGATGCCACCCTAAATTTTATTTGGGTTGAAAGATAAGGGAATATACTAGATATCTCCAATAATAAAATCTAATAACTACGTCTTATAATACCCCTTCTAGCTTAACATGGGAATTGTCCATTAACTCAATTACAGTAGGTGTTTGTCTCAGCCTGTGCAAACCTAGGATCATAAAGACTTCTCTAGTCATTGCGTTAAGTGTTGCCCCTAATTCAATTAGTGTATTTGTGATGGGTGTCTCATCAATGTAAATGGTAACTGTAGGATTCCCTGGATCATTATATTTAGTCAACAAAGACTAACCAGTCATTAATTCTGATCATTTCCCCATCACATGGATAGTGATAGGGTCTTGAGGCTTTCTTCCAGGTTTTTTAACACACATATCCCTTACTATTTTCACATAGATGGGAACCTCCTTGATAGCTTGCAATAGGAGAATTCTGACCTGTATATTTTTCAACTCTCTGAGAAAATAAAATTCAAGCTATGAAGTCATCCTAGTTTCTGATAATCTTTGCAGATATGGAGGGTCCTTAGTTATTTTAATAGTTGGGTCAGTTGGTATAAATGTACTATCATTATTCAGGTTAGCAGTTATAGATGTAACAACATCACCTTGACCTGTTGTAGTAGTCCTGTGAGAGTCCGTAGGACTGCCCTTAGGAGATTCACATGCTTCCTCAGTGATGACAAAAGAGGTTTTTACTACTTTTCCTTATCGTAGATGGATTTCATTACATTCAACGGGAGTGATGTAGTAAGTTTGGAAGGAAGAGGGAGATTCTAAAGGCTAGGCTGCCTTATTATTTGGGTTAGGATTAGGTTGTACATGTAATTGGGGTCGTATGGGAGGTGTAGCAGCAGGTGTTGAGAGAGGTGGCAGCTGCAATTATTGTTGCATTGGTAACATAGAAGGGTTGGACCTAAAGAATTTCCTCTCCAATTTTGGGGCCAAGAATATGGTTGAGATGGAGGGTATTGAAAAGGTGGAGAGGGAGACCATTGGTTCCATGGTGAGGAAAATTGAGTTGGAGGAGGAGAGGAATATTTCCATGGAAATTGATGTGCATTATATACATTATTCCATGGATTAAAAGAAAAATATTGAGACATACCTGGTGGTCATGGCTACCAGGGCTTCCTAGACCCAATGAAGTAGGAGGAATGGACTTCCTCACTTGATTCCTTAAGCATTTCTTTTAGTCTGGGAAGCTCTAGACAATAGCCTGTAGAATGCTCCAAATCACAAATGTTGCACAAGATGATGTTTTTGACTTTACAGTCCCTCAAGCAATGTTTATCCTTAGATTCTAGGCAAAATATAGCCAAATATTTCATGACTTCATCTTGTGCCTTTTTTACTTGTGCATTTGTCAGTTAGGCAGATAAAGCACTGAGGAGGTCAGTGTTAATATTCTCGAACAGGTTCCCGATCTCGGCTTTGGGCACACCTCCGTTTGCAGATTTTTGTATTTGAACGGAGGTGTCCTATGTCACGCCTCTTCCTCGTGCTGATCCTCTCAGGCATCTTAAGCAGAGTTTTATTATCTCCTCAAATGATTCTTGATATATATCTCCCTTCCCCAGTACATTAAATGTATCCAAGTAGTCATCTCTCATTCCCCATATGAATATAGTTTTTAGGATATCCAGATCCAAATCACTATGTTCAGATATATGTAGATTATAGTGGAATCGCTCCACATAATCCTCCAATATTTCTTCTTCTTTTTGTGTCATCCTAAATATTTCTTACCTCAAGTCCTTGGTCTGACAATAATCGTGATATTTTGACAGAAAGGTAGTTTTCATCTCTCCCCATGTCCGAATAGTAGCAGTGCCTAGTCGCATGAACCATCTTACTATTGCTACCTTTAGAGTAGCAGAGAACAATTTCAGCGTTTGAGCATTCGAAGTATAATCATAGCTCCTGCACAGGACATCAAATTCAAACAAGAATGTATCAGAATCTTCTACAGTAATTCCTTGAAAAGATGGAAGAGTTGATAAGGGAATGCTTTTAATGGGAGCTTCGCCCCTTATATAACCTATTGGGAATTCAAAGGTGGTAACAGTGGAATCTGTCCTTGTATTGTCATTTTTATTGTTTTTATTGTCTTCTATTATAAATTCCCTTGTTTCTTGTTTTGATGAGTCCTCTCCCAAAGATGATGATTGTATAGGTTTCTCTAGGGATGGCTATTTTATGTCACTGCCTGAATCTCGGTATTGATAAGTAAAAGAATGTTTTTCCAATTCTGGCTCTAAGTCCTCCTCATTGGTCTCCCCTTTGCCTTCAAACCCAAAGTCTTGGCCACTAGTTTCTTCGTTTTTTTCTCGAATTGAATCTACAGTCTCGAGAGTATGTATACTAGTTTGAGGGTGATGAGGTCCTAAGACAGAGGAACCAGATGCTTCTGACCTTAATATGGGAGTAATAGATTTATATGGTCCTATTTTTCTTGTATCCTTTTGTGAATTTGACTGTTCTCTCTCTACTTTTGAAATTAATTCCTGAATGAATGTTTTCCTCCCTAAATTTGTGCTTTTCTTGTTCCTTTTATGACATGTTTTTCCTGTAGGTTTATTAGAGTTATTTTGTTTCATGTCTCTTCTATCATACACTCTAGATATGGACCCTATGTGTAATTATTGCACACTCCAAGTGCCTCATTCGTTACAGTCATGAGCCCGCTCCAATATGTTATAGCGATGTGAAAGTTCTTACCTCTCGTCTTACTACCCAACATCTGTAAGACTAAGGACACTTCTAAAAAAAGGAGAAAATCAAAAGTTAGCACACCCTAAGTGCTCTAATGATCACAGTGGTGAGTTTACTCAAGTAAGTTAGAGCTATGTGCAAGTTCTTACCTCTCATCTTACCGCCCAACACCTGTGCCATAGAAACACTATACTAAGAAAACACACTCGCTAATTGTATCGCCAACTACCTTCCCCAATAACAGTGCCAAAATGTTGTGTTGGTTTAATCATTGTTCAATTTGACTGAACCGCAAGCATTTAATTTTCAACCAAGGTAGGTTTGTTTATTTCAAATATGTCTTCACTGTCTGTGCCAATACATAACATCCAGGGAAAGAAATGAAAGAAAATGTCGTTGAACACAATTGCAGAAATTAAAAACAAATTCTACAAGAATGAAATTCACTCATCACAATTCATATTTTTCTGAAAAATAGGTGCGTCACACATCATTAGTAAAATTGTATCCGCTTATTAAATATTATAATTCTAACCAATCATGTGTAGCAACATATAATGAATCTGAAAAAAAAAGTGCATCATTACTACAATTCATATAACAGCATTAAGGAATTCACACTTAAAATAAAGATAAACCAAATAGCTAATCTACTACTACTACAATCCCTGCTAAAGAGGACAGCCCTTCCTCCCTACCAGGGTACCGGGATGAAATGGGAACTAGTTAAAAACTCAACACAAAATTTGTATGAACATCACCAGAAGTGTTCTGTATTAAAAATGACTATAAATTACAAGATCAAAATTATGATATTGTTCCTGTGTTGTCATTCCCTTTTCATGGAATCAAACCTTTTTATAAAGTTTACAAGCCCCAATAATTAGGGAACAGATCAGTGATGAGAATCTCATGATTCTCATGCTAATCAATATTAAGAGAGAAATAGAAAGTGTTACAAACAATTTTACAATAAAAGACCAATTCAAGTTACACCATCTCCACAAACATAACCCCTGAGATCCTTTGACCATTTGTATATAATTCATAATTCTTGACAATTGTCTTTGAAGATAGCAACCACAGTCTTTGGCAGTTGTGGTGTAATAGCAACTCTAGGTGTAACAGCAACTCGAGATGTAACAACAACTCGAGGTGTAATAGCAAAACTTCATACTGTAACAACAAGTAACAGCAGCAACTACTCATCCTTAGTCCTTAGTTGTAGGCAAAACCTGAAAGAAAAATAACCAAAAAACATTTTCCACAATTACCTTGGTTAGTTATCTCAAAAAGACATCACTTCATTCGATATTTAATGAAAGATGGAAAAATAATATGTTGAGAAAGGATTTCTCTTATAACCAGGGAGGTGAGATTTTATTTTCTCTCTTGAGGGCATCTAAGATATGCTTAAAAAATGCACCCAACAGTTGTGCTACTAAATGTGTAATTTTGGAGAACAAATTCACTAGTTCACCAACCAAGAGAGAAAATAAAATCTCACCAAGATAGATGATCTACACCTTTCTCTTCGAACTTTGGTCAAGGATTCAGTTGAAATGATAGAATAAAGGAATACTAGTAACCGGTTGGACTATGAAACATTGTAAAGTTTTGCTTGCATGCGGACATGCAAAAACTCAGGGGTGTGGAAGATGTTGGGCCTCTAAATTGTCTTGATCTTACGATTCATTTTCACATCATATCACTTACCTATTAATACCATTTTTACCATTTTTATCCAAAAATACATCAAAACTTCCTCATACATGTTTGCATAGTTTATTGTTATTATTTCCTTTATTTTTAATAAATTAAGAAGACTTTTGTTTGGGTTTTACTAATGATAATTTTCTAGATCAAATTATGTAGTTATCTCCATGATTAAGGTAATAGCATTATTCTAGAAGGAAATTGGGAAGATGGAATTTGTTTCAAATTTTTCCAACATGGATTTGTGTTGGTCAAAGTTCACCTAACTCGTGCGTGTGAACCTCCAACATGAGATTAAAGGAAAAACACGGTTTTTTTTACCAATCAACTTTGGATGTAGTTTTTGAGCAAATGAAAACAAAAAAAAACAAAACAAAACAAAAAACCAAAAACAAACAAACAAACATGGGTCTTCTTTAGAAGGATTCTAGTTAGGCTCCATGGAAGCGATTTCCTCAAGTTTGTAGGGATATTTTCTTGGTTCTTTGGAGCCCTATTTTGCAGATTATGTGAGCAAACAATTTTCCAATGTCAATAAAAGAGAAGTTGGAATGGGCCATCCTTCAGAAAATTTGTGGTAAGGAGATGTCACTTCAAATTCTATAAGTTAGGCAATTAATCCTCCTTTTTTTTTGTTTGAATAATTTTTATAAACACTTCATTTGGAAGAAAAAACACAGTTCAGACTTTGATATATTTTTGGCATATGTCTTTATTTTAAAGACTTTTTTGTGCACTTTTGTAAATATCATTCATGTTCTGGTGAATTGAATCTCATTATTGGCTACTTTAAATTCGTGATCTGAGCTCGTAGCATATCGTACTCTTAAGGAGGCCCCCCTGAAGACATGCGAGATTAGTATAATTGTCTTTTCACTTATGTTTACTTTTATTTCTTGTAATCAATTCAATACTCTATCCTTTTTCCAAATACTCTATTTTTCTTAATTAGGATTTCATTTTTCTCTATGCTCGTGTATTTTGTTTTCTTGCAGGACAAGCGCTTGTGAAAAGAACTCAAAAATAACTTAAAACATTAAATTTATTGCTTTCATTCCTTAAGTTTCAAATTCAAAATAGACATGATTTCTTCTAGTTTGGCATGCACGTATTAGTAATCTCGAAAGGATTCTTGCACTTTGGTTTCAAGTCTTGGTTTCTCACTTTAGAAGGATTTACTTCTTTCTAAATTAGTCAATTGCTTTCAAACTCAAGTTTCTTTCAAATTCAATAGAATAGATTGCTTTCAAATTCAATAGAATATATTGATTTCAAGATCAATAGAAAGGAATTGCTTTCTAATTTCATTAGATTAGAACTGCCAATTTAGTTTTGTAGTATAGTCTTGCTTTGAATTCCTTTTTTATTGTTAATATTCTTAGAGAAATAACATGCCATGATCGTTTTATAAATAGATTTTATTTTATGTATTTCTTTATTTTGTATATAGAATAGTTTAAATTATAATTGAAAGTTAATGGCATAGCACATATAGTCTAGTATGCTTGGCAAGGATATGAACCTCGGGTTTGACAATAAGTTACCCAACAACAAAGTGGTTCTATCATTACTTTTAGATGGCATATTAGTTGATGTTACTTGTAGAGATTGTATTGTTACTAAGATAGGACTTTGTTCTAGATGTTATGATTCATGAGGATTCTTCTATAGAATGAATGTTTATTTCCTTTCCATTGAAGTTTGTGATTGATTGAAATTTTGGTTCTAATTTCTAGAGTGGAATGAATTGCATTGAGTTCCTCTCTTCAATTGTTTGAGTGTGATTTAATCTTCAAGTGTGAGTTTTCTAGCTATATGACCATTAGAACCACCAGCATTAGAGACGAACTTTAAGTCTACATAGATTTTGCACGTAACCTTGAAATAGCACACAACCCCTAGATTGATATTTATTGTGGAGACACATTGTTAGTTGTCCTAAACAAAGATTTGCAACAACCAACATTTTGGTGTCGTTGCTAGGGAGGTTATAAGGGCATGAAAGAATGATCTACTTTGAGATAGTTGCATCGTCTTTGGATCTACTGTGGACTAAGAAGTAAAGGAAGAATGGGAATCAACCTATGCACCTACCACCCACCTACCTTTAGGGAACAACACGCAGTAGCCTCTCGTCTCACCTACAGTAGACCATTTAGGATACATGTGTAAAGTGTATAGGAGTGCATGACTAGGGGTAGAAAAGAAAAGAAAGAAAACAAAAATCCTACAGGTAAAAGAGGTCAAAAATGAAAGGACCTAAGTAGAAGAATGTATATAAAAGATATTATCTCAAATGCAGAAGTGGAGTCTGATTATACTATAGGATCCAGTCACAGAGCTATCTCAAGTAATCAGTATGCTGAAATGGTGGAAGCTAAACTAAGAAGGAAACAAGAACCTCGAGAAGAAACTTTTGAGGTACGGAACTTGAACACCTTCTAGAAGGACAGGGGGAAGTAGGAGAGTCTACAGTCAAACTTGAATTTCAACACCTTACTAAAGGAAAAAATTAAATGGGGTATCCTACCTTAGATTATTATATCCCAAACCAACGAACATCCCTTGGTACCCTTAATCTTGATCAAGGAGGTGTTGTTAAACCTACGGTACTAGAAGTAACCTCTCTTGTCTCATTTTAGCAAGTTCCTCATGATGTTCAAATCCCAGAAGATTACTAGCATATTTGGGAAGATATGACCAACACTACTTCTACAATTGATTTCCCTATTGCTAACACTCAGGGAAATGCACCTATGAAACTAATTTCTTTGATATCTCTTCCTAATTTCCACAGGATTACCATTGAATATTTAGACACCTTCTTGTTTGAATTCGATGTGTTATGTCAAAGCTGTGATTATACTGATGATCTACAAAAGCTAAAATTATTCTTGGTCACTTTGAAGGGAGAATCTTCGAGATGGTTTATGGGTCTAGGTGGAAATACTATAAATTCATGGGATGATATGAAGAAGGCATTCCTTGGAAAATATCAAGAATATTACAAAACCCGAGAGCTCAAGGATGATTTCTTCAAAATATCAAAATGAGGAAGAAAATTTGGAGGACTTTGTAAACTGATTTTAGTATAATGTGGAAATATCTCCATATGATGCACTAGGAGGTGACCTTTTCAAGAAACTCCTGATTAAAGGAATGTGGGATGAGTGGTTCAATATTTTGAATTTAATGGGAAATGGAGATATTACTAAGGAAACTTATGAAAGCATTTGTGACCTATGCAGAAGATGTTCACGAGGAACGACCAAGGGTAAATCAAGAATTAGATACCTTTCTACCAAGGCCATAAAAGTGGCTAGTGGGGGAGTAACATGCGCAGAGATCGAGAATATGCTAAAATAATTCAAGACTGACATTATTGGGACATTAACCTCGCAGTTAGATTTGTTTCAAGCTAAACAAAAATAATTGGAAGCCGAAAAGGCACTTCCATTTTCTTCTTGATATATAGAACGAAACACTCCTCTAGAGAATGGTCAATGAAAGTTGTTGACATATTTGGAATATGTGACAAAGAGAAATCTACAAAAGCATGTTCATCTCTACTTGGATTAAAAGAAGTATACCAGGGTGCTAGTGAAGAAGCCAAACCATCTCACTTCTTGGGCTCAAATAAGTTGTGGTAGAAACTACCACCAGGTATTAATCAAGGCTCTTCCATAGTTTTCAATACTTAGTCTACTTAGTGTAATTCTCCACATACACAAATGTTTTCTCCTCAATGGAAGAAACCTCAAAAATTCCAATACCCCTCACCCTAGGTTCAAAGGCTAGTTCAACTAGTGCAAAATCCATGATGGCCAATTAATTGGTGAAATTTCTCTCTCCATAGGCAATGATTTCTTGCACCCTAGCCACAACTACCCCTAATTTTACCTCCACAACCTCAATTACAATTTCCTCTAAATGCACCAATGAATGGTTCTGCAATTTGACCTCAATTACCCATCCAAGTTACACCAAATCCAAATAAAAATACGTTTTAGTAGGCCGAAATGTCAAAATTCCTATCATATAGAATTAGTTCTCTTGCATGTAATTATGTACAACTTAGGTCTAGGAAGATACTTCACCCGCAAAATCCACCATTATTCATAGAACAAGTGGAAGATGAACCCTCGTCTCCTAAAGTGAGACATAATCATTAAGAAAATGAGGAATCCACAGATATTGTAAGCCCTAGAGTAGCAATAGAGACACAAGTGGTTGTTTCTATCCCAACTAATATCCAAGATATTAATCCTCCATATCTGGAAAGGCTAGAAATAGTTAAGAAAACCCGACAACCCAAGTTCAATTTATTAGGGGAGATTCAAAATTTGTGCGTCAAGATTCCATTATTACAAGCAATAAGAGTGTTATACAGTAAAATGACCTCCTCATCAACTCAAAGGGGAAAGACATGATGGTTGTAGCAATGACCAAGATCACAAGCCTTGTTTCCAAGCTAACGCTGCCTATACATTGACAACCTGCTTTATACAGCTTCTCTGCAAGCCTAAGGGAGCGTTAGTGACTCCAGTAACTCTACTTGTTACCTCAGGGATAGTGTTAGTGAACCCTAATGAGGATCTAAGGGTCAAAGGAGTGAATTGACTAAGAAATATCCCTACATTCTCTCCTAAATCTACTCAGAAAAGCAAGGAAACATCAAAGTTCGACCTATTTGAGGGATTTCTAATCCTAATGAAGAAGGCAAATGGGAAAGAGCTCAAAAGAATGGAAACATCATTGCTTTTACCTAAGGAAACTCATGGAGAAACTTGGCAACCCTAACCTCGAATGCTACATAAGCAGAGCTAGGGCTATTGTGATAGAGGTCAAATCATTTGAAAGGATAGCTTACTTGATTGTCAAGCAGAGTCTCAGACCTAAGCATAAGAAGTTGGTAAGAAGGGAGAGAGAGAGAGGAACTGGAGGGGTAAGGGAAGGCTGATGCAATCGATGGTTGTAATCACTCTTTCTACATTAATATAGAACTGCAGTTGTACTATCTACTTTGTGGTGTTGGTACTATAATTCATGCATTTTTTTGTTCAATGCCTTTTAACATGAGTAGCTTAGTTATGTGCAACTATGTCTTTTGTATATTCATGGATTAATTGTCAAGGTTTTATGCTATGATTACGCTTGTCTCTTCTATGTGCAGGACTTGATCTAGAGCCGGCTCAAGGGACTTCCACCTAGCTACATTATGCTCTCCAGTAAATCTACACGGAGACTCGAGGTAATGAATCTGTTTTGCTTTTATAGTTAGTTATTAAGTATGTACATGCATGTAGCTTTGTGATAGCTGCATATAATATTACAGTCTACCAAGGGTCCTGAGAGACCCTTGAGGATTTCTTCATTCTCCATACACCATGCATTTAATCCTATAGCGGAATTAGTGACTCTAGTGGGGACTACACTTTAGTTTCGGGTTTACCCAAAAAGTTCCTAGTTTCCTCCTCCTTCCAGACCTTCCTGTACTTATTCATTCCTTTTCTAACCCATCAAGACCTTGCAGCACTCTTCTTTCATTGCTCAACCCTGGATCTAATCCCCACAACCCTTTTTTGAAGTTTTTTCCCTCACTAATGCAGGTTAGCAGTGTAAACAGAGCTTTATAACGCTCTGTGTCTACACAAACAGAGCATTAGTGCCTCCAATAACTCTTTGTGGCCTCTAGCACAGAGCGTTAGTCACCCAATTTTTGATATACAACTGTGTCTGTAACCTCAAAGGGTAGGGAAACTTTCTTCTAGACTGATAAGGGATCTGTAGCTATGTTTTGTTTGCAAGATTTGTGTCCTAAAAGAAATTTTTTTAAGAAAATAGATTTTCTTCTTAAAAGTTTTTTATTTTCATAAAAGAAAAAATCAAAATTTTTTATTTATTTTTCTGCTTAGCTGGTTAAGTTCTACATTATTTGGTTTCAGTAGTTTTTAGAGAGCATTGAAAATTTCTGTCGGTTATGCTATTGTTGTAATGAATAGGATGCATGGAATGAATATTGATGTATGAAAGACTCTCCCTTTGTAAAAAATAGCTTATTCATCGAAATTGAAAATTTACAAGCATTGTCTTTTGCATGATTTGAGTCAGAGTCCCACCAAATATCATATGTCAACACCCCTACCGAAGACTCTAACAAAGTACACTTAAAATCTACCTAAAATCAATTAGTAACTCTTTCTAGAGCAAACAAACATTAGTTTAGACTAGGATCTTGGGATAGGCAGTGTGACTAAACTGCCCAAGATCATAAACCAAAACTAGTGTCATTAAAAGAGAGAAATCCTTATGCACTCACACTACCAAGACCACTCCATTAAAAGTAGATATAAATACAAGACAACATCAGACTGTAAGTGAAGGTAGCCCACCTTCGCTTGCATATCCTTTGGGTATTATGTGTATCAGGGATCCCTTCAGGGATATCAGAGCTAAGTCGGGGACTCAGGTATCCTACCAACACAGCGTACTATCTATGACTATGTCCCCCCCAGTAGTGTCTGTGATCTGAGGTATCCTTAGTGGCCATACTTTTAGGGACTAACACAAGGTGACTGGGGCGGGCTATCCTAGTACCTAACACAGACAGACCTACTCTGTCTTCAGTTTTTGGGAGGGTGCTCATCTTCACGAGAGTACTTGGCCCCTCAATCTGAGGTTCAGTCGAAGCTCTAGAGTAACCGTAACTGTACATTTGGCCAGCTCTCTCTATTATTCATTGTGATACTGGGTTTCATCTCCAATGATTGGTGCTTATCAGACAGGGTCATTTCCCTCTGCTTGCTGATTGATTCACTTATTTTATTTTTTATTTTTTAGGTGCCAGAGTGTTATCATTGAGACTTTAATAAACATCACTATAAAAATGTATTGATAAAAACTATCGGCCACTGTGGCTACATCTGGCCCTTGTCACCAATCTAGACGATTGTTAGGACTTCCCCCACTCATTGTGGAGGATCCGCTAAGCTCCAATGAACTGGATTCCCCATCTTCAGGAAATCAGTCTTCGAGATCTCACATAGAATCAGTTTGGACATCCGAAGATTCAAGCTTACTGGAGGATTTCTTTACTGCAGGATTTCTTCCTCCATACAATCCTCCAATCATGAATCCATTGGGCCCACTCTTGGTTCTCGTTGCATTTGCACCTCCTTTGTCTTTACTTGGAACACTTCCACCCATCTCATCAATGAATAATGGGTCGTGGGACTTTTTGGACACTTTTGGTCCCCCGCCACTTCCCCAATCGACAATCAATACCACACTTTTTATGGTGAACCCTGCTATCCCATTTGTCCTAGGTACAACCCCTAACATGACACCCTCCACGAGTGGAACCCACTCTATTCTGGGTTCCGCCCCTTTAGTGTCAAACTCTATACCTTCAACAAGTGCTACATACAACACTCCTTATAATGCTCAATATAGCACAGTTAGCGCGGGTCCCTTCAACCAACAATATGGTTGGCATCCATTGTATAGTTCTAACCCCCAGATTCAAGTATCTGGGGGCACTCCCAATATGCATATATCGATCGGGAACGTAACAGTTCCCCCTTCGTTTTCAGGCATGCATGGTTAGTCACTGATTGACATGAGCACTCCATATGCTAGTCAAGGACTTATAGTTAGTTCTTTGGCAAGCAGGAATCCTCAAGGAGGTCCCAATCAATCCATGGGGGCACCCTACTCACAACCTCAAATGAGTCAAGGGGGCATTTCTTATCCTCGGGGAAACTCTATACCCTAGCCTAACAATCCCTATGGAAATCCACATTACAATACCATACCCCAAGGCAACTACTATACCACGCAACCTGTGTATAAAATTGGGAATCACACAATGGGAGGACTACAAGGATCCTCAAGTCATATGTCATCGGCTTGGTCCGATTCAGGGGCATCACACACTCTGCCTTTCTTGGAAACACTTGATACCCCCGCCTTGTACAAACTTACAAATGACCCCATCTATCATTACTTACTCTGGCCGCCAATCCCACATAAAATACCGACAGTCATCCCTAAGTTCGAAGGGAAACAATGGGAGGATCTGGGTACCCATATCACCACCTATCATCTTTGGTTTGTTTCTAACTCCATGGTGGATGATAGTATCTGGTTACGTCTTTTTCCCCGCACCCTTACTGGAAATGTAGCCAACTGGTACATCGAGTTACCATGCACATCAGTCAATACCTTTGACACTCTAGTGATGGAATTATTAAAGCACTTCCAACTACCCATCCGCTATGAAACTAGGATGGAACTCCTCACTTCATTACATCAAGATATTGCCACCCACATGTCTGATCATATACATGAATGGAGACGTAGGCGGAGGTTAGTCAAAGCTCCCCTCCCAGACTATCTCTTAGCGGATTGGTTCTGCAAATCTCCACTCCCCCAAATCGCTAAAGATGTCACCTTAGGTGGTGCAATCAAAGAAGACCAATCCATACGTCATGCCCAGCACTTAGATCTAATATATTCGCAATTTGGCACTCTATACGATGTAATTCCCAATGCCCCTCACAACTCCAATGCTCCCGCTACCCAGCAACACGAAGTGCACACCGATGGGATTATCGGCACAACCTCTGGGGCTACTATAAAACAACTTAGCGATCACATTACCTAGATGTTAGTGGACCCCTCTACCAAATCGACTACTCTTCCTACCACCGCGATAAACTATGTGCAGTCTATGCAAAAACCTGGTGGTAATAATAAGAAGAATAATAAAGAGACTTCTCCTTCTGATGAGTAGTCAACAAAGTAGAAAAACCCAAAGCAGAAGGCTACTATGCCCCCTGACGATGGAAAGGATAAACCCACCAGATTCCCTTGCAAAATCTGTGTTGAAAACCACACGACATATCGTTGCCCGCATCTTCAAGAATGCACAGATTTCATTGCTAAAAAGGATACTAGTAGGACCCCCGCTGTCCTGAATAATCCTATCCCCGCTCAGTAGCAGCAACACCTTATTGCAAACCAACCCAAGCCCCTGTAAGGGGGCAATGGTGGTTTGCAACATCCTTCAGCTGGTGAAGGAACCTCTACCGTTTACACCTTTGAAATGGTAGATCTATAGACCAGAGCCAAATCCTATGGAGCTCCTGTTGCTCATGCAGAGGAACCCTCCTCAAGTCAAAACCCACTACCGCCTAACGATATTCATATTTAAAGGTCAGTTGTTGACCTTATGATTCGCCCCCCTAAAGGGGCACTTTGATGCACAACGCATAATACATCTACATGTGCCACCCAAAACTATAGCATTGTAGAAGACTTGGTGCAAGTGCCGTCAACTATGCCCATGCTCGAAGTATTAGAAACATTTCTAGCACAAAGGAAAGCTTTTCTTTCAGCCATTGGTGGTATCGACCCACAGGATTGCATGCTAGCAATTTTCGACATGGAAAAGTGTAAACCTCACCTTTCTCACCAGCTTGCATTTCAGGTGCAAATATTTTTGAAAGGTAAAGTTATACATAGAACTGTCATCGATGAAGGTGCTTCTACCTGCGTCATGTCGACTTCATGTTGGCTCACTTTGGGTTCTCCAACCCTATCGCCATCATCGAACTCCCTTAAATCTTTCGATGGCCACACTTTCATCCCAAAAGGTTACCTATCTAGCTAACGCATCACCTTGTATGGGAAAACGGTAACGGTGGACATCAAAGTCGTAGATAAAAATCTCAACTATAATCTCTTATTAGGTCACAGTTGGACTTATGCCGTGACAACCATTATGTCTATTGTCTTTCGCATCATCCTATTTCCATTGGATGGAAAGGTAGTCACAGTGGACTAGCTACCCTTTTTCAACCCTAATTATTCCCATTACCAAGTGGCTTTGTACCCCTAGTGGGTGGTTTACCTGACTCTTATGTCAGTATCGGTACCAGTCTACTGAAGGCTTCTTCCCTGATGGGTTGTTTCCCTCTTCTGCCGCTAGCGTTTCCATACACGATCAATATGGTTTCATCCATTCCTCTTGAACTGACTGATCCTTGGATCCTACTAGCCATTTCAGACATTAACACTTATGGAGAATAGATGCCATTGTCACCAGTGAAATTGGCCTACCAAACCATTCGATCTGCATCTGAATCTTCGATCACTTTGGTTACGGCCAATGGTACCACTACCCCTTCCATAACCGCTCCTTTTTTCAATCAAATCAATCAATTCCTACCTATAGACAAAGCTATTAGAGAAATCATGAGTTTAGAAGAGTGACCTTGGGAGGACTCACACCATCATGTTTTGATATCTGATTCAGACATTATGCCTCTTCAAATCCTATCACCTGACACACCTGCAATCGTTTCCTTAGCACATACGACTATCCAAACTTTGGACTCGGAAGGAAACATGGGAAATACTTCAAAAACATTACTCATTGATATTTTTGTCACGACAAGCATCATGGAAAACATCCAGGTTGGAGCAGATTGCAATCCTAAGGAAATTTCAATATTCACCTACCTTTTTAAGGAATTCTGCGATGTTTTCCCTTGGTCTTATGAGGAAATGCATGGCATAGACCCTTCTACTGTCAAGCATGAGATCAAGAAGTATCGAGCATTCTTTTTATGGTATTTTTCTTGCTTGTCAATCCAAAAAATTCTCAAGTCTCCTTCTTCAGGCTCATTAAACTACCACGAAGAAGAGCGAGCATTCTTTTTATGGTATTTTTCTTGCTCGTTAATCCGAAAAACCTCGAGTCTCCTTCTTTGGGCTCGTTAAACTACTACAAAAAAAGATATGAGCATGATCTTTTATGGGATGTTTTCTCACTCTAGAACTAAAAAATCCCCGAGTTTTTCATCGTTGGGCTCATTAAACACATACGATGACAGTCCAAGCAACTCTTTTTCGCTCTTTTTCTAGCTCATTAAACTGAAAAAGATCATTTGAGCATTCTTTTTAAGCGCTTTTTTCTCGATCATAAAACTGAAAAAATCCCGAGTTTTTCTTCAAGCTCATTAAAAACTTATGAAGACGACCTGAGCATTATTTTAGGTACTTTTTTCACTCATTAAACTAAAAAATCCCGAGTTTTTGTCACTGGGCTTGTTAAAAGTATACAGCAATAACAAGAGCACTTGCTTTTTTGGGACCATTTCTCGCTCTTAAATCGAAAAATCCCCAAGTTTTTCCCTTCTTCGAGCTCATTAAATCTACGAAGAAGGAATGAATAGTTCTTTTTCCTATTATTCCTTACTCACTAAACTGAAAAAGATACCTTAAGTTTTCTTCATTTGACTCATTAAAATTCGATGAAGGTATTAAGTTTGTCGTTGCGTGACTCATTAAAAATTCACGATGAATATCGAGTTTAGTCTGTCTCCTCGTACTCGTAACAAAATGAGGTCAACATCTATTGAGCATAGGTTTATCTTTATCCGGACTCAGTAGATTAACTCATAGAAAAGTAACCAATCGAGGTATACTAAAAAACTTTTGCTGCACCTGGTTAAAAACTATGACAAAGGGACCACCCTGCAGTCATTCTTTACAATCTTTTCAGACTCTCTAAATATGAAAACACCACCAAGTTATCTCATCTAGACTCATTAAATTACAAATATGAAGGATAGAGCTGCTCTTTTTATGATCCTTTTCCAGACTCTTAAAACATGAAAATATTGACGAGTTTTCCTGTCTGGACTCATTAAACTAATCAGATAGGGCATAGAGTTACTCTTTTTGCAGTCCTTTTTAGACTCTTAAAATATGAAAAGATCGATGAGTTTTCCTTTTTGGACTCATTAAACTACTCAAATAGGGCATAGAGTCACTCTTTTTGTGATCCTTTTTAGACTCTGAATTTATTTTTAGATTGATGAGTTTACTCATCTGGGCTCACTAAACTAATCAGATGGGGAAAGTGGACAATACAACTGTGTTCAATATTTGAAAGCTTGTTTTGGTAGCAGTCATTCCCTTCAACATGGCACTCCCTCAGATAAACCTTCCTTGTGACGGCCTATCAATATGAATCTTACCATCCTATGAGTGTAGCCTATATACCCCAATGTTATTGCATCTCTATATCCTAACACTCTTTGGTGTTCATGAGTCTAGTGTTGCATGGTTAAAATCGTTGTCGTGCCTTCTATTGTTCAAGGGAAAACCTTTTTTCTTATGTTTCCTCCACCAACCCATTAAGCATATCCTACCATCATGCCCTCTGTCGCTTTGACCCAATGTTCAAAAAGATTCCTCAAAAAATCAATCATCCTTGTCCCGTTTCGTGTTGATTGATGTAGGACACATTATTTCCTGCCTTTCAACAGGCCTCTTACTATCAAATTCAACACTCTATCTAGGAAGATGACCCAGAAACACTTCAGTGCCTTGGTACTTGCAGACATCAGTGGCAGGTCACCTTGTGTTTAATCAGGGATTCTCATTATTGGCTCCTGGTTAAATGATTCTACGGGTGTTCGACGACAAAAACATTTTTCACGCTCGATAGATTGTATTATGCATCTTGGAGACCATCACCATTATTGGTAGCCTTCCTCGCATCTATTAACCTTCTCCATTATTGACTAGTAATCAAATGATTTTGTGCATGTTTGACATCAACGCATATATTCACATGTATTGATCTATGCTATTTGGTGAAGCGAAAATCAAGACCTTGGGTAGAGTCTTGCATCACTCAGCCTTATTTCCTCTCCCAAGTTGTGTATATTGTTTTTTGTAGACAACTCATCAGAATGATCCTATTATGACATCGATTCCGCATTGTGCTTATCGGTGGTCAGCATCGTCATATCTCTTTTATGATAAAATCACTCTAACATAGCTAGTGAGCATGGGAATGTCTGACTCAGGACATGATTTTAGTTGTTTTATATATATGTGTTGTATCAGGTTTGTCGTACTGCCCGAAGCTCTAATCATCTCTCTCTTTTTCTCAAAGAAGAAACATAAAAATTAAGTATTTCAGCCATCATCGCAGCCTCTGATCTCACACTTTAGGGGGCATATTTTATGTAGTAAAATTACCTCCTCATCATCTTAGAGGGGAAAGACATTATGGCTGAAGTAATGACCAAGATCACAAGCCTTGTTTCCAAGCTAACATTGCCTATACACTAACAACCTGCTTTATAAAGCTTCTCTGTAAGCCTAAGGGAGCGTCAGTGACCCCAATATCTCTACTTGTTACCTTGGGGACAACGTTAGTGAACCCTAATGAGGATCTAAAGGTTAAAGGAGCTAATTGACTAAGAAATATCCCTACATTCTCTCCTAAATATACTCAAAAAAGAAAGGAAACATCAAAGTTTGACCTATTTGAGGGATTTCTAATCCTAATGAAGAAGGAAAATTGGAAAGAGCTCAAAAGAATGGCAACATCATTGCTTTTACCTAAGGAAACTCATGGAGAAACTTGGCAACCCTAACCTCAAATGCTACATAAGTAGAGCTAGGGTTATTGTGATAGAGGTCAGATCATTTGAAAGGATAACTTACTTGATTGTCGAGCAGAGTCTTAGACCTAAGCATAAGAATTTGGTAAGAAGGGAGAGAGAGAGGAGCTGGAGGGGTAAGGGAAGGTTGATGCAACCGATGGTTGTAATCACTCTTTCGACATTAATATAGAACTGCAATTGTACTGTCTACTCCGTGGGGTTGGTAATATAATTCATTTATTTGTTTTTTCAATACCTTTTATCATGAGTAGCTTAGTTATGTGTAACTAGATGTCTTTTGTATATTCATGTATTAATTGTCAAGGTTTTATGCTATGATTATGCTTGTCTCTTCTATGTGCAGGACTTGATCTGGAGCCAGCTCAAGGGACTTCCACCTAGCTGCATTGTTCTCTCCAGCAAATCTACATGGAGACTCAAGGTAATGAATTTGTTTTGCTTTGATAGTTAGTTATTGAGTATGGACATGCATGTAGCTTTGTGATAGCTGCAAATAATCTTACAGTCTGCCAAGGGTCCCAGGAAGACCCTTGAGGGTTTCTTCATTCTCCATACACCGTGCATTTAATCCTATAGCAAAGAGACATGCCAATTTATGTGAAAACTAATCAGGACCTATGTCTTAAAAATCTGAGGAATAACTGTTAATCTAGGTTGTCATTGATGTCAATATGGAAGTGTTAGTGATGGAAAATTCTTTGATACATGATTGCCCATTGATGCCCATTGATCATAATACTCATAGTGATGAAAGTTTCATATATGATGATATGATGAGATGGAGGACCCAAGTGGATTGAATATATATATATATATATATATATATATACAGACAGAATAGAAGCAGTAGATCCATGAAGAAACAGGAGAAAGAAGCCAAAGAGGAGAAGACATTGTGAAGTCAAAGAGTAAGAGGAAGAGTTCATTGGAAGCCATCAAAGAAGCAGGTTATCAAAGCAAGAGAAGCAACTTATTGCATATACCCAAGAGTAAGAGCCATAACGGAGGATTTAACAGTAATAAACCATGAAAACTCTTTAAAGATCATAGTGCATCAGAGAAATCAATATCGGCGGCTTTATCACTTTATTATGTGTCACATTGAATCCCTCAACTGTGATATATATTGCTGACCTGATGGTTCCATTATAATACACCTTAATGAAATATCCTATTTTCATTGGAAGTTATGTATCACAAAGGAATGCCACTTGAAAACTGCGATTGCGATAGCATTGCAGACCTGCTGCACCATTATAGCATGGCTTAATTAAATATCGCATCCGCAGTAATCGCAAAGTTCAAAGGAATGTCAAACTATTGATTGTGATAGAGTTGTGGACCTGATGGACTTATTAAAATAGTTTATTAAATATCGCATCCGCCATGGGGTGATATGTGAATATCAATGTTATTGAATGTTGCAATTGCGGGATTAAGCCATGACATGATGTGTGGGGACCTCTATTAATGTGGATTTTCATAAAGTTGCAATTGCGGGAGTCTTTGAAATTACGATTGTGATAAAGTGGTGGACCCAATGGGTTTATCAAAACAGTTTAATATAATATCGCATCCAGTAGAGGCAATCGGCCATTAGCTATGTTATGGGCACAACTTGTAAAAGACCTCTGAAAGTTGTGATTTCGAGATTAAAGGAATAAATCCGATTTTCATGAATGTTGTGATTGCGATTAATGTGATAACGTGCCCTGTGGGACCTCCATGTGCGTATAGCCTTGGATGAATATTAAAAAAGGGCTCTCTGATATAATCTTTTAATGTGCAAACTCATAAGTCGACCTCTCCTCCTAATGAATGTGTCTTTTGGTTATTTGCAAAACTCACATATATACAAGTTGAAATGCTTCAGTTCTGAGTATCTATCTCGGGCATAAAAATAGAGCATAAAGAAGTTCACAACTAGTGAACTTGAAGAGACAGAGAAAGCCGAAGGAATAGTAGAAAGAAAGTCAAAGGTTGAGTGAGTGCAAAGGAAGCTGTAGGTCCAGCGGAAGACGAAGGTTAAAAAAAAAAAATTTGATTGGGTTAATCTTTGAAAGGCTCAGACCTGTGATAAATTAATCTATGGAAGAAGTACAGAACACAATTTTTGAGGAATAGTTCTGTGAAAGGAAATAAAGTTTCATCTGTCATTGTTTGAAGGGAGCAGTAGATAGCACCAGCATTGAAGTGTTTGTGAGTTTGTTTCTTGGAAGTAAGATATCGCAACAAGAAGAAGCAGTCACTCCCGAAACAGTTACCGCAACAGTAAGAACAGAGGGTTGAAAAACAGAGAATTTTTTTTTATGCAAACGTTGAGGCTTAGTGAAACTTATCAAATATATCTCCTTGAAAAGCATCAGTAGATCTTGGAGACATTATTGGATATCATAATGGCTATTTGAAATCATCATGAGGTAACTTTGCAGACTCTGTGTGGGAAAATATGAAGAGTTGTGAAGACTCCTTCATATGAAGACAGGTTGTCATTGATGATGTAGCATGGAGACTACAGTGAAGTTGTAGATTGACAGAATTCAGTGAAGAAGATTTTGGGAGTAGAGAATTACTATCAAACATATCTAGACAAAATATCGCAGTGGGTTGGAGCCCAGAGGGTTGGTGCCCTAAAGGTTGGAGCCTCGAACAAACAAGGTTGGTGCTTTAACAAGATAGGGTTGGAGCCCTTGGGGTTGGTGCTTCATAATTGGAAGGATTGGTGTCCTTGGAGTTGGTGCTCCTAAATCCAAGGTTGGTGCCTTGACAAGATAGGGTCAGAGCCCTTGGGGTTGGTGCCTCAGAATTGGAAGGATTGGTGTCCTTGGAGTTGGTGCTCCTAAATCTAAGGTTGGTGCCTTAACAAGACAGGGTTGGTGCCCTAGAGGTTAGAGCCTCACAAAAATTCCAAGTTGGTGCTTGGTAATAGGTTGGAGCCCTATATATATTGTACTTGATTTACTGTAAATATTATATTAATAAAATCATTTATTCCTATTGTTCATTTTGTGTTCTATTATAAATGATTTAACTGGCAAAAATAATCATTGAAAAGGAATATTGATTCACCCCCCCTCTCAGTATTTCCAACAATAACAAGGATCCACCTACTATTCATGTTTTGGGGAAATTATCTAATTTAATTATGTGGGGGCGAGGTACACTTGTCAAATATGATGATCCTGGAAATCCCATTTTCATCGTCCAAATCCAAAACAAAACATTATCAAATACATTAATGGATTAAGGGGTAGATTTTTACAGGGAAAAGTGTCTATATAGAACTGCTCTATCCCACTAAGGTGTGACAGTTGCCTTAGAAACAAACAGAGAAAAACTACTTTTGTATTTCCTTTATGAATTATAGATAGAGAGGAATAGAAAGACCAACCTCTGTCTTGCGCTAATTGTTAACGGGAAAAGTGTCTATCAGAACGACCCTATCCCACTAAGGTGCGACAGTGACCTTAGAAACAAACAGGGAAAACTACTTTTGTATTCTCCTTTATGAACTATAAACAAAGAGAAATAGGATGAACCAACCTGTGTCTTGTGCTAGTCCTTTGATCCGATCTCTCTTCTCTTTGACAGCTTCCAGCTACCTGCTCCCTTACTTGCCCAGCTTCACCAAATACCTACAAGATCACAGAAGAAGGAAACTATACAAAAACATGGGTTCATACTCATAAAAAGCTTAAGATCAGATTTAAGCTAAACATACAAATGCAACAAACATCATTGATACACAAGCATGTAGGAGAAACTCAAATAGTTTTATTGATATAACAAGAAGGTCCAGGAGGAGTTACAATCGATGATTCCTGATCCAGCATCAACCTCCCAGCAGAGAAGCCCCTCTTCACCTCCAACAAAGCATAAATCACCCAATACTCTGATATCTATCTCAAAACCAACAGCAATTCTCTGCAATGTACAATATTCCAGCCTCTGGATCTCTTGGATGAGGGATCCATATATAGATGTATGCAAAGAGGATGAGTCAGCTCATGAATTGATTAGTGGCTTCTCTCTATTAGTTCTTGCTTCCACTTGGAGACTGAGAGCCTCTTACTCAACCCTGGTCGAATTCAGTGGGGCAAGTGTCATTGGAGAAGATTCTGGAAGCTTCCATTGTCTCTCCACCTCGTGGAATGACTCTGCCACTTGTCATTTCCCACTCAACGCACCCTGGTAGTGCATTTAGGTGCGTTGCAACACACCTAGCTAGTGTATTTAGGTGCTTTGCAACGCAGCTAGCTAGTGGAGCAGCTAAAATGATCCTGATTTGACTAGTTCTGAGCAGTTTCTGGTGGAGAACTTCTGGGAGAAGCTGTAATTTGTTGACCTTGTTCCTTTAGGAGTAATAACAACACTTTTAAGGACTTAGGAGCCCTTGGTTTATGGACATTTCATGCTTGGAGCTATAAGGCACAAAAATGTCTATAACAGTTGCCCCCTAAAGTATGAGGCCGTTTATCGGGTGAAATGCTTTATTAGGAGGATCCGAAGTTCTTTCAATGCTGGGAGGAGACCTGTAATAACATACAATACAATACATTATCTTCATATTGTTTTCATGATCTAGCTGAGGCGGGCATTCCCATGCTCAGCTTTATAAATTCATTTTCATGTACATAGGACAGACAATCGTCTGATGGTAGACTGATGATTTTGATAGAGTCATCATCCTTTTGGTAGGATGATTATCTGTGCTGCAATGTTGTACATTTCAATGTCTTTATTTTCCTAAATATATATCGTAGCCCGGATGGATGAAACTAGATCCGGGGTCTTCAATATCGTCCGATCTTCACTCGAAGTACAAGTTGATCCATGTGAGAAATGTTTTGAAGTCGAACATGGAAAGACATCGCTTGATTACCAGTCAATGATGTAAACTGTTAACAAGCGCGAGAGGAATCACCGATAATGATAATGACCCTCAAGCTACTGCAGTACAATTTACGTGGTGTGAATAAAGGACTTGGCGTCAAACACCACGCAAAATCTTTCGGTCGAAGGTCATTGATGTATACCTGTCGCCGGAAGTGAGAAACTTGCCATTGAGGCATGCAAGCTTCAAAGTACTGAATGGGGTGTTCCTAGATCAACTTCTTGGATAATGAGCTGATGTCGACAAGAAGTGATCCGTCAAAGGAGGGCCTTAATGAATCCCACATCAATGACACGGAACGGAGCAAATGATTTTGATGGAGGTGAAAATGATCTGATGATATATGGTTCAGGATGGCGGTCATGAAGGAATGAAGTATAATGTATGGTAGTGGATGGGACATAGGTGACTTCTCTGGATGACTTCTCTTGAACATGTCGGCGACACTTATGTGATGGATTGGTAGCATTTACCCCAAATGTGGATGGTATGACGTGACCATGGTGATGTGACCAGTGAATGAAACAACCCAACCCGACTCAGGCATGGAGTGGAAGTGTCATGTTCAAGAGCGACTTGCTACCAACAAAGTTTCTTTGAGTTTTCTTCCCAATTTTTCCCCAGTCATTGCTGACCAGTACCTCTTTATTTTTGTCAAGCTTGAGGAAGATAACATATGCTTGTTCTATAATTTTCCCTTCGGGCAAACCCATCGCTATGTTTTAACGAGCCTAGTGATAGTGAAACTCGTTCTCGTCTAAAGACAAGTTTGTCGCTATTAATCTTTTTAATGAGTCTAACGACAAAGATAACTCGGTCCTTTTCATTTTTAGAGAGTCTGAAAAGGTACGTAAAGATAACTCCGGAATTCCTTTTTTGTCATCTAATCCCTTAAGTCCGAAAAAGTATAAAACAATACAGAAGGGATGAATTTTCGATAGTTTTAACGAGCCGAACAAAACAAGCACTCGATCTTTTTGTGCAATAATCCCTCAGGTCCAAAAAGATTAAAATCTAGAGGAGGGATAGCACTTCCTGTCGCTTTAACAAGCTGGAAGGCCAAAACTTGGCAGTATTTTCATATTTTACGAGTCAGATGAAAAGAGCTTAAAGAAGACTCGTCTTTTGAGGAACGAGTGATAAAATGGGTAGCAGCTGATTCCAGGTAAGGTTTGGAATTTTCCAATCATGGCAGTGTCACAAGGATGGCTAGTGAAATCACTCTTCGCAGCTGTTCCTCAAAATGGGTAAACAATCAAATGGAGGTGAATGATCGGCCAATGGAAAAGTGGAGGTGACGGTGCAAACACGACCAAGGCTTTAATGGCTAAAAATGCTTCATTCACAGTGGTTATTTATAGGGGGATAGTTCATTTTTTAACGATCTTAAACGCGGGTGGAAACATTTGCTCAGATCTTATGTTTATTTTTTAACGAGCTTGAACTATGTGCTAAAACTGCTCGATTAATCCAGTCATACGATAAGAATTTCTCATATAAAAACGGCAACCTTTAGATTTTTGCCCCACATCCTTTCTTAATGCAAGTTAGGTGACGACTAATCCTACAAGTTTAAAGGGTTAGCCTACGGGTTTAAAGGGAGGACCTAAAAATTTTAAAAATAAATAGTCGCCCTTCGCTTGCACTCCAAAAGGTTTGCATGCCCCCAGGTATAAAATATGGTTTCAAGGTTACCCCTCAATTTGCAGACAAAACATTTGTTCTATCAGGAGAGGCCTACCTCTTACAGGTCACCCAAAGATTGCTCTATTCGCGGTGCAAACAAAACACTTCTTCGGCGATGTCTACCAAGATAAACAAAGGTGAGTGACGACGTCGCCAACTCACATAACTTTGACAAGAGAATCTTATTCTAGAATAACCCCTCTTCCACCGACGGACGGGGTACAGACTAGTCATATTCTCCCACGGAAACCTACCCTATACCCGAAGTTTTCCTGCCGAAGTAGACCAGGATGCATGCCCCCTGGGTTTCAGTCATATCCCTCCGAATTACTCGCGCTCATCGGGAGGACGGACTGGGGATTGAGACATTTCTTGCATGAAGAGACCATTTAGAGACGGTATATGACTATTTGCTATGCGTGATCCGGGAAATGAAAGCTGGTCCACGACCTTGACCACTCTTCCTTCGTGCGGAAAACACATTACTCTAAAGAGTGAGGAGACGATGGCTCCCATGCAATAAATATAGTCTCGTCCAATGAGTAGGTTATAATCCAAGGGTCCTTGAATGACCATGACGTTCATGTGAACTGTCTTCCCTCTCAACATTATGGGCACATCGGGAAGGATCCCTAAAGGTCGACTGGTTCCTTTATCAAAGCCTATCAGATTTCTCATCTCAGGCAGAAGCGATGGCGAACCAAGCGCTTTCCAAGCAATAGAGGAAAGGATACTCACAGAAGCCCCCTCATCTATGATGGTACCAGCCATGACCATTCTATATATTTGAACGATAATTCTGAATGGTATGCTTGCTGGCAAACGGGGTCTGCCTAGTTGAATCCAGTCGAAGGAGACAACTAGGTTGCTTGGAGGTGGGACCGAGTAGACGGCGGGGTATGGCTCTGACGAACTTCCTTCCTGTGGTAAAGGAATGGGTGGATTTCCCCCATGTTCGTCGGAGTCTGTGTTTATGAAGAGAATTTGGATGGTGTCATCCTTGTTCTCTTCAGTGACTGTATCATCCGAAGATAAAACCTCTGAAAGCAAAACCGGGTCAACTGTCGCCTCGACCTTTTGACTTTCGTCTGGTATGGATTTAGTTGGTTTATCTTCAATGATAGGCGCTTCAGCTGACCACTTGAGCGGGCCAGCTGGATTCTCAACTAGTGACGGACTCGGCAAGAGTTTTTTATATCCAGGAGGAAGTCGTAACGGTGAAACCGGACGATCATCCAAAACTCTTTTAGCCTCATCTAAGAAGGGACAACGGTGGAGGGCATGGTCGCCTTCGCATAGTTTACAAAGAAATCTAGCTTTCCCTTTTTGTCCTGGGGCTTCACTTTCACTAGTTAACGGTGTGCTTTCAACATGATCTCCAGAGGTTGATGACACCAGATTGTGCAAACGAAGAGACCAGTCCCTTAGTATCCGGGGGATGCAAGGACAATCTCTGTGAAAGTGGTCTCCTTTGCAAATGACACATGGCGATTTAGGCCTGGTCGGTGCTGTGTGTGGATTTTCGTTAGACGACACTCATTTTCCCCCATTCGCCTTTGGCTCCTTCTTTTTCTATTTCTTCTTCTTTCCCTTCTTCTCCTTAGGAACTTGGCTTTTAGCTTTACCAGTTCCATCAAGCGAAGAGGAAGGAGGAGAGGAAGAATTATAGAAAGTAGAAGGCTGGCGGGCAACTCTGGACTCGTCTAATTGCTGATTCGATTGTTCAAGAATAGTGGTGTTCTGAACGACATTGGTTGAGAAGAGCCATACTGGCAAGCCAATTGTCAGTCCTGGAAGCGACAATGTGGCCATATGGGGCGCACCAACATCTCCCCAAGAGGAGAAGGGACTAGGATTTCCACCAAGGGGAATTCCTTGGTTGGTAGGCTCCATTTTCTCAACTCAAAGATCAACGTAGGAAAAGGGTATGAATATTCCGCTTAAAATAAATTTTAACACGCTTTGACACAACTTGTTTTTTCAGTTTTTAAGAGTCGAGAAAAAAAAAAGATGACTCTAGTCTCCTTCGAATTTTAATGAGCCTGAAGTGACAAGTGCTCAGATGGACCTTTTCCGTTAAGGAGTCTGAAAAGGAATGAAAGGGACTGCTCTGGAGATCTAGGTAGAGGGAGTACCAAACCAATCGCAAAACTGCAGAATACTTTTTACGGTACGGCAGTCAATCTTCCCGAATGCTGTGTTCGGTGCATTGCGATCAGTAGGGCGACCGACACGGCTTCCTATGGATAAAAGGTTTTAAGCCTATAGGGGTCTCCCAATATATACTCGACGGTACGTGGGAGTACAAGTCCGTACTGGCACTTATCGTCTCAAAGTGGAGGAATCACCCAACCATCAGTGAGGACAACAGTTACCAGGCTTTACGACGCCGGAATACGTCTCTAGCCTAGACCTCTAAATGTTGTGCGTTAAGTTACAAAGCGTTGTTAAGTTCATTGAATTTATTTTAAGTTGATCTTTCTTATGAAGTTTGCCTTTTGGGATCACCACGAGATGTATATGTAATTCCTAAAATGCAATCTAAAGATGATAAACAAGCTTTTATCTCTTTTCAGCAATGAAAATCCTAGCTACAAGGGAAAAGAAAGACACAACCTTTTCGCAAAGAGCAAAGAGCACACTGTAAATGCACTTTTCCTAAATCAAGCCAAACAGACTGTCAATATGCAAATGCACATGCATGTGTTTTGTTTTTCACTTTCTTAATATTGATGCCTAAAAAGAAAGTTGTTGTACAAATCTGAATTCACTTTCAAGTGAAAAACACAAACAAGCTTCTTTTCGAAATCAAAAGGTAGAGATGATTACGACACTTTATGATTTTGAAATAAACACTCGTTTTGACACTAGAAAGTCACAAATTCAAACCAAAAGCAAAAGTAAAAGCATAATCGACTGTCAACAGCAAATAAACTTTCTCCTATGATCAAAATCGACACTTGCGACAGATCTAAATCAAAGGACGACAGTATGACTATTCTACTTTTGCAATGGAAAATTGTAAATGACGTAAAAAACACACAAAAACATCTACAGTTTCTTTTATCCAACTGAGGCGGAATATCAGCAAAGAAAAGGGGTTTTTAAAAAAGACATACACACTGATCACAGGCTGCAAAAATTAGAGGCAAAACTGGAAAAAATGAGCAAAGAACCTCAGCTGCACAGGGCTAGGCTGATCAATGCACCTGCTACACAGAGAAACTGGATTGCAACACAGGTTGCCCTCTCGGGAACTGCGCTGAAATGCAGAACCTCTTCACAGAGCCTGCGCTGGGGCAGAAACGAGAATTCTATCCGGGTTCTGGGTCACGGTTTGCAGTTTAATCTATGGTTTTTGGCCGAGTAAAAGAAATCAGTAATGTAAAATCAGAGGGTAGATTTAAAGAAGGTTTAAGAGCTATCACAGAGGGCAATCAGATCATTTGTGAATCAGCTGTTCAAATCATAAACAGATCCAGTGAATGGATTGAGGCAGCAGATGTCTACTTTGCATTTGTTAATGGCAAATGCAGTTCGATTCACCACTTCTAAGTTTATGAAACAAACAATAGGAGAAACACAAACAAACCAACTAGACGATATTCCCCAGCAGAGTCACCATTTTGTTAACGGGAAAAGTGTCTATTCAGAACGACCCTATCCCACTAAGGTGTGACAGTGACCTTAGAAACAAACAGAGAAAACTACTTTTGTATTCTCCTTTATGAACTATAAACAAAGAGAAATAGGATGAACCAACCTGTGTCTTGCGCTAGTCCTTTGATCCGATCTCTCTTCTCTTTGACAGCTTCCAGCTACCTGCTCCCTTACTTGCCCAGCTTCACCAAATACCTGCAAGATCACAGAAGAAGGAAACTATACAAAGACATGGGTTCATACTCATAAAAAGCTTAGGATCAGATTTAAGCTAAACATACAAATGCAACAAACATCATTGATACACAAGCATGTAGGAGAAACTCAAATAGTTTTATTGATATAAAAAGAAGGTCCAGGAGGAGTTACAACCAATGATTCCTGATCCAGCATAAACCTCCCAGCAGAGAAGCCCCTCTTCACCTCCAACAAAGCATAAATCACCCAATACTCTGATATCTATCTCAAAACCAACAGCAATTCTCTGCAATGTACAATATTCCAACCTCTGGATCTCTTGGATGAGGGATCCATATATAGATGTATGCAAAGAGGATGAGTCAGCTCATGAATTGATTAGTGGCTTCTCTCTGTTAGTTCTTTCTTCCACTTGGAGACTGAGAGCCTCTTACTCATCCCTGGTCGAATTCAGTGGGGCAAGTGTCATTGGAGAAGATTCTGGAAGCTTCCATGTCTCTCCACCTCGTGGAATGACTCTGCCACTTGTCATTTCCCGCTCAACGCACCCTGGTAGTGCATTTAGGTGCATTGCAACGCACCTAGCTAGTGTATTTGGGTGCTTTGCAACGCAGCTAGCTAGTGGAGCAGCTGAAATGATCCTGATTTGACTAGTTCTAATCAGTTTCTGGTGGAGAACTTCTGGGAGAAGCTGTAATTTGTTGACCTTGTTCCTTTAGGAGTAATAACAACACTTTTAAGGACTTAGGAGCCCTTGGTTTATGGACATTTCATGCTTGGAGCTATAAGGCACAAAAATGTCTATAACACTAATCCTTCGATTCGATCCCTCTCTTCTTTGATAGTCCCCAACTACCTGCTCCCTTGCACGCCCAGCTTCACAAAGTACCTGTAAGATCATAGAAGCATAGCACTATACAAAGACACGGATCTATAATCATAAACAATCTAGGATCAGATGTAAATTGACCATACAAATGTAACAAGCATCAATGATACAAAATCATGGAGGAAAACTCAAATAGCTTTTATTGATAAACAAGAAAAGATCCAGGAGGAGTTACAACCAGTTGTTCCGACTCAACATCAACCTCCCAGCAAAGAAGCCCCTCTTCACCTCAAACAAAGCTTAGATCACCCAACAATCTGATGTTTGTCTCTAGAAACCAACAGCAATTCCTTACAATATGCAAAATTCCAGCCTCTGGATCTCTGGGATAAGGGATCCATATATAGATATCTGTAAGGGGGATGAGTCAGCTTGTGATTTGATTAGTGTCTTCTCTCTGATAGTTCTTGCTTCCACTTGGAGACTGAGGGCCTCTTACTCATCCTTGCTCGAATTCAGTGAGGCAAGTGTCACAGGAGAAGATTCTAGAAGCTTCCATTGCCTCTCCACCTCGCGGAATGACACTGCCATTTGTCATTTCTCACCCATCGCACCCCACAGAAGGGATTTTTGAAATTCAACACACCCTCACAGTGTATTTGGGTGAGATGCAACGCACCTAGCCAGTGGAGCAGCTGCAATGATCCTGTTTTGACCAATTCTGAGTAGTTTCTCATGGAGAACTTCTAGGAGAAGCTGTAATATGTTGACCTTGTTCCTTTAGGGGTTAGAACAACACTTTTAGGGACTTAGGAGCCCTTGGTTTATGGACATTTCATGCTTGGGGTTGTAGGGCACAAAAATGTCTATAACATAGATATTAACATCATGATCAAAAAGCCTGGGACATGTTAGGATTAGTAGCCCTCAGACCTACCCCTACTATTCTTAAATTAGTCAATCATTCCACCATTCAACGAAAAGGGATTTTGGAAGACGTGATTATTTATGTATACTCGTAGGCCTACCTAGTAAACATTGTGGTCTTACAAAAAAAAAAAAACACCATCTTTATGATCATATTTTTATCTTGGGAAGACCATGGTTGGCGATGGATGGCCCTTATATCAAGTGTATAACAATAAATATGATGATTTCCCATGGTGTTTTGGAGAATTTTGTATCTACGGATCAATATTAATTCCCTAGATAAGTAGTTGTATCTAGAACAACAATTTAAAGTGTTTTAGACTTTTCCTATAAGCAATAGATAAGATGAGAAGATAGAAGACCTACTTGTAGTTCTTCTTTCCTCTCGTCTCCCTTGTATCAATCCTGTCGCTCCTTCCTATACTTAATCTGCTTGAGAAGTACCTTGTAAACACAATATAAAACAAAGAACTGGTCAAAGCATATGATCGATTGAATATAAGTGAAAGGAATCAAATAAAATTCACACATATAAGCATGATGAAACAATACAAACATATGGGAAAAAGGTTCAAACACTTTATTAGATAGAAGAAAGAATTACAACCATTGTTGTCTGATTCAAAGCCATTCCTCCAGCTTGGATCCCATCCACATCACATCAAAAGCATGACAAACTTGTAGCATTACAATACTTGCTTCAAAGCCAAATCTCATAGCAGCATTATCTCCTTACAATTCAACATAATCCAGCCCTTGATCACTTAGATGAGTGGTAAATTTATAGGAAGATGAAGGAGGTTTTGTCATAAATGGTGGCATTGAATGGCCTTCCATACTTAGAATTAGTTCCATGGAGGAAGGGATGAGAGGATAGGATGCACCTTAACTCATTCCTCATCCATTTTTGAGCTCATAGGAGTTGATAAGTGAGGGAACCTTCTAGATGACTCCAAAAGATAAGAATATTCCACAAACCCTATGTGAATTTCACTCATTCTCGCCCAATGCATGTGAAAGGAAGCCTAAGTGCTCTACAGAGCACCCTGGTAGTGGACTCAACTGCTCTGCAATGCACCTTCATAAGGGCTTACCTGCGCTGGTCCTCCTAGAGGTTGTTTCTAGATGTCTTCAAGTCATGAAACTTTCTGGGAAGGAGGCATTCAAAGGGGTGACTTGTTTAGGGCATGAAGCAACTAAAATTAGGTTTTGATGAGCCCTAAAACACTGATCTGGATGTTAGGATTTGATGTGCCCAAATGGATCTGTAACAGCTGCCCCCTAAAGCATGAAGTCAGAAAAATGCCAATGTCGAATGAAATGATTTATGATGTGATGGCAAGGTATCAAAGTGGAAGGTGACTTGCATAAATTACAATACATATATCATGATATTTGATTTTACATGAATTGTTGAGGGAAGGCATACCCATGCTCAGCTTACAAACTTTCATTATAAATAGTCGTCTACAGATATAGACCCATGATCAAAATGACCATCAATGTAAAGCCATTGTACATATGATCTAGTACTCCTGAAATCACAGCTTGGATGGATGAAACTAGATCCAGGGTCTTCTATCTCGTTCAACCATTCGCTCAAGTACGAGTCTATCCATGTGAATATGTGATCTGAAGTCAAACATGGGAAGACAACATCTGATTACCAGCCAATGATGTAAGTTGTTAACAGATGCAAGAGAAATCACCGATAATGATAATGACCCTCAAGGTACTACAGTACATTCTGCATGGTGTGAATGGATGATGATTTGATGTTGAACACCATACAAAGTCTTTCAGTTGAAGGCCATTGATGTATGCCTATCGCCAGAAGTGAGAAACTTGCCATTGATGCATGCAAGCTTCAACGTACTGAATGGGTGTTTCTAAGTCAACTTCTTGGATAATGAGCTGATGTCGATAAGAAGTGACTCATCATAGGCGGGCCTTGATGCATCCCACATCAATGACACAAAACGAGTATAGTGATTTTGGAGATGGAATTTGACTGACGACACAAGGTTTAGGAATGGCGGTCATGAAAATGAAGGTTTATGGTATTGCAAAGGATGAATTTTGACTGAATGACTGCTCTTGAACATGTCAGTGACACTAAAGTGAATTGGTAGCATTGACCCAAAACAAAATGATGGATGGTATGATAGACCAACAGTGTGATAACCATCAAGCTAATAACCCAACCCAAATAGTCATGGTGATGGAGTGAAAGTGTCAAGTTCAAGAGCGACCTGCTACCATAAAGTGGTTTTCCCCTTTTCCCATTTTCCCCATTTTCCCCAGTCATTGCTAACCAGTACCTCTTTATTTTTATCAAGCTTGAGGAGGATAACATATGCTTGTTGTATAATTTCACCCTTCGATCGAATCCATTGCTATTTGATGTTTTAACGAGTCTAGCGAAGGTGAAACTTGGTCTTGTCTAGATGGACAAGTTTGTCAATATTTGATGTTTTAATGAGTTTAACGACAAATATAACTCGGTCCTTTTCATTTTTAGAGAGTTTGAAAATGGACAAAAAGAAAAATCCACAAGTTCTTTTTCGTAAATTAATCTCTCAAGCCCAAAAAATCATAAAATAATACAGGAGAGATATCGTTTCCAATCCGTTAACAAGCTGGAAAGGACAAGCGCTTGGTAATCTTTTCATATTTAGAGAGTCTAAAAAAAGCTTAAAGAGGACTCCAAGGGGGTTCCTTTTTCGTTTTTAACAGAGATCGAAAAAGAGATAAAAGTGTGCTCTATGGTCAAAGGTACAATTTACAATTGAGCACGTTGAATTCTGTAAGTCAGTTGTAAAACCTGCTCAAAACACCACTAAATGGATTAAAAATATCTGTTTCATAGGTAAAAATAGGTAAATACTAATGTTTACTCGATTAATGAACATGAAATAAAAATAAAACAAGTTTTACCATGATATTTCATTTGGAACTTACCATTCAGTCGTGTGCTATGAGCTTAGTTTTTACCTCGATCTTCACTAGCTGTTTGCAAGAGATCCTGCGAACCATTTCTCGAGTCATCCGAACTAGGTAGGAACTAAACCTCTCTACTTTCTTTTCAAGTCATTCTTTTGTCATTTCATGCAAGTTTTAGGGTTTTTTGGGGCCCTTGGGGTTTCATTTTTTTCCCTCGGATCAACACAGGCTTTCACATCAAAACCTGCGTTGAATATCACCCAAATAGAAGCCTGCATGCTCTGTAGGGCACTACCTCTATGCCTTAGCTGAAGAGCACCCAGATATAAGCCTGCATGCTCTGCAGCGCACTATCTCTATGTTGGAAATAATACTGAGAGGGGGGGTGAATCATTATTATCAAATTCTTTTTTTTTTTTAATTTATTCTTCAGATATTGATCATTAGTTTGTTGCCAGTACCATATAATAATGAGTAAGAACAAGAAAAACATATAATCACACCAAAGAACACCAGATATAAGGTGGAAACCCAATGTGGGTAAAAACCACCTGCTGCAATATGTCTCTATCTTCTTTCAATTAGAGACTTCTTTTACAATGATTTTGTACCGGTGCAGTCCTTTACCAGTACGCAGGTTACAACTTGTAGAGAGCTACAACCCTCTCTCGTTTTCCAGTCCCTCCTGGAAGGGAGCTACAACCCCCTTTGCTCTTTTACTTCTTTAAGGACCACGTTTCATTAATTTTCAGACTGGATCCAAGAAGATCAAATAATCATCAAGTACATGTGAATCACCCAATCTCCTTATACAATCAACCAATGAATCACCCAACTTCTCAGAATGCTGTAAACAGAAAAGTAATACCAGAAATCTAAACCCAGAACTCTACAGCAATAGATAAAAGGCAGTCAATAATTATTTCAAAAGGGATCTGCAACTTCACCAATAGCAGCCTGCGGATATTCGCAGTTCTTCTGTGCCTTGACTGCGCATATCTGCACCTGATCCGTCTTGTGCTCTGCGTACCACCACACTTAGCCCTTCTATAGAATTGCGTGCCACTGCTCAGATCCGCACCTACATTGTTTGCCCGACAGCATGCCTCCGCACCTTATCCTTCTGCTTCTCTGCGTACCCACGCACTGAACCTTCTGTCGCGCTGCGTACCTCCACACCTACACCTTCTGATGTGCTGCGTACCTCCGCACTGTGCCTTCTTCTGTCCTACATACCTCTGCACTGTGCCTTCTTCTGTCCTGCGTACCTCCGCACCTGAGCTATGGATCGCCTATGGAACTCCAAATAGACCCAAATTAACAGTCCACCAATGTACCATAGATTGTCAGATCCACCGATCTGATCACGCGCCCAAGAGATCACGCCCTATCAACAGATCCGCCTTCCACGTTACAGATTTCACTTTGATTTAGATCTAGATTTTAAAATCAATTACCCAAAATTTCAGATCTTAAGATATTCAAATTTTCACAAGTGACTAGCCAAGATATCTCCTTTCCTTTTTATAGGCAAGCCCTTATTCACACCATGGGACAAAACCATCGAAAACCAATACAAGGGATCCAAACCAGGGTTCAATACTTTAGATCCTATACCACGAACCAAAACCTTAAGATCATGATTGACAGGCTAAATACCAAGGGCCAAACATAAGAAACCCCACATGTGTGCGCTTCTCTACATTGAAGTGAGTGAACTGGGGTCCGCACCTTCTGAACGGAGAACCTGTGGATATGTCCACACTTCTTGGTCGGCATACCTATGAGTCTGCACCTTTTGAACGCTGCACCTTCGAACCCCTTATTTTCCATCATTTTGAGAGCCTGAATAGAGTTTTTCCACTTGATTGGGTTGCCATCAAGTACAACACCTGTGCCATAGTGCCAAACCTGAATCATAATGCCAACAATCTCCCTCTTTGGACTTGATGGCAACCCCAAGATCCTCAAAGTCATTCTCCCCCTTTGACATCAATGTTATAGACATTTTTGGGCACTACAACCCCAAGCATAAAATTTCCATAAACCAAGGGCTCCTAAGTCCCTAAAAGTGTTGTTATAACCCCTAAAGGAACAAGGTCAACTGATTACAGCTTCTCCCAGAAGTTCTCCATGAAAAACTGCTCAAAACTGGTCAAAACAGGATCATTTCAGCTACTCCATGGGCAAAGTGCGTTGCATCTCACCTAAATACACTGTGTGGGTGCGTTGAATTTCAAAAAGCCCTTCTATGGGGTGCGATGGGCAAGAAGTGACAAATGGCGGTGCCATTCCGCGAGGTGGAGAGGCATGGAATCTTCCAGAAACTTCTCCTGTGACACTTGCCTCTCTGAATTCGACCAAGGATGAGTAAGAGATCATCAATCTCTAAGTGGAAGCAAGAACTATCAGAGGGAAGACACTAATCAAATCACAAGCTGACTCATCTCCCTTACAGATATCTATATATGTATCCCTCATCCCAGAGATCCAGAGGCTGGAATTTTGCATATTGTAAGGAATTGTTGTTGGTTTCTTGAGACAACATTAGATTGTTGGGTGATCTAAGCTTTGCATGAGGTGAAGAGGGGCTTTCTTGCTGAGAGGATGATGCTGAGTCAGAACAACTGGTTGTAACTCCCTTGGCTCTTTCTTGTTTATCAATAAAATCTATTCAAGTTTTCCTCCATACTCTTGTGTCATTTATGTTTTATGCATTTGTATGGTCAATTTATATTTGATCCTAGATTTTTTATGATTATAGATCCATGTTCTTGTATAGTGCTATGCTACTATGATCTTACAGGTACTCTGTGAAGCTAGGCGTACAAGGGAGCAAGTAGCGAAAGACTATCAAGAGAGAGAGGAATCGCACTAGGAGATTGGCGCAAGACAGAGGTTGGTCTTCTTTGTTCTTCTCTCATCTATGTTTCATAAAGGAAAAATGAAAGTAGCTTTACTTTGTTTGTTTCTAAGGTAGCTACCACACCTTAGTGGGATAATCAGTTCTATGTAGACACTTTTCCCTGTAACAAAATGGCGACTCCACTGGGGAGCGACTAGGTTGTTTGTTTATCTTCCTTGTTGTTTATTTTATAAACTTACAGACGGAGCCTGAAGTCGAGCCAGGTAGCTTTCGAACTGCATTTGCTATGCAAATGCAAAGTAGATAAATGTCGTTTCAGTCAATCTCTGAGATTTGTTTATGAATTAAACAACTGATTTACAAACTCTCTAATTGCCCTCGTGGTAGCTCTTGGAACCTCCTTAGATCTACCCCTGATTGTTGGTTTACTGATTACCATTTGCTCGGCCAAAACCCCTGAACTGAACTGCAAACTGTGACCCGGAACCCAAGCAAAGTCTCATCTCTGGCCTAGCGCAGGCTCTGTTATGTGAATCTGAAATTCAGCGCACTTCCCGAGTGTAGTAGGTGCGCTGCATTTCAAGTTCACTGTGTTACAGGTGCGCTGATCAGGCTAGGCATTGTTCTTCAGTTTTGGTTTTTGTGTTCATTCTTTTCAGTTCTATTCATGAGTTTTTCTATTTGTAATCAGTATATCTCTGTTTGAAACCCCTTTCCTTGCTGATATTCCGCCTCCATTGTGCAAAAGAATGGTAAATGTTTTTGTGTATTTGTTGAGTCATTTTCAGTTCTCCTTTGCAAAAAGTAACATAATTGTACTATCGTTTCTTGATTTGAAAGTGTCGCAAGTGTCGTTTTCAGTCATAGGAGAGAGTTTGGTTGCTCTTGATAGTCGATTACCCTGTTACTATTGTATTTGATCTGAATTTGTAGTTTTTCTAGTGTCGAAAGCAAGTATTCATTTCCAAATCGTAAAGTGTTGTGATTGTCTTCACTTTTTATTTTGAAAAGAAACTTGTTAGTAATTGTCGCTTGAAAAGTAATTCAGATTTGCGCATTAGCTTTCTTTTTATCATTCACATACTGAGAAAGCCGAAAACAAATACATGCATGTGCATTTGCATTTAGACTGTTTGATTGGTTTGATTTAGGACAGTGCATATAGTAAGTGCTCTTTGCTTCTTGTGAAAGAATATTGTCTCTCTTTCCTTAGTAGCTAGGATTTTCATTGCACAAAGAAGATAAAAGATTTTTTATCATCTTAGTTTGCATTTTAGGAATTGTACATCTACATCTCACGGTGAACCTGAAAGGAAAATTTCTTAAGAAAGATCAACTATAAAATAAATTTAATGAATCTAACAACGCTTTGGAACCTAACGCACAACATTTAGAAGTCTAGGCTAGAGACGTATTCCCGCGTTGTAAAGCTTGGTAACTGTTGTTCTCACTGATGGTTGGGTGATTCCTCCACTTTGAGACGATAAGTGCCAGTACGGACTTGTGCTCCCACGTACCGTCGAGTATATTTTGGGAGACCACAATAGGCTTAATCCTTTATCCATAGGAAGCCGTGTCTGCCACCCTATCGATCGCAATGCACTAAGCACAGCATTCGGGAAGATTGACTTCCGTACCGTAAAAAGTATTCTACAGTTTTGCGATTGGTTTGGCAATCCCTCTACCTAGATTTCCAGAGCAGTCCCTTTCATTCCTTTTCAGACTCCTTAATGGAAAAGGTCCATCTGAGCACTTGTCACTTCAGGCTCATTAAAAATCGAAGGCGACTAGAGTCATCTTTTGCTTTTTCTCGACTCTTAAAAATTGAAAAAACAAGTTGTGTCAAAGCGTCTAAAATTTATTCTAAATGGAATAATCATCACCCTTTCCTACGTTGATCTTAGGTTGAGAAAATGGAACCCACCAACCAAGGAATTCCTCTTGGAGGAAATCCTAGTCCCTTCTCCTCTTGGGGAGATGTCCCTTCTCCTCTTGGGGAGATGTCCCTTCTTCTCTTTATAATTTAGCTTTGTTTTAGGTTGATTTTAGGCTAGTTATTGAGTTCAGGGGTTTTGTTTTGATTTTGGTGGGATGGAGGATTCTTTCAAACAAAGTTGGGATGCATAGTGTGAGAAGTTCAAACCATTGGGCATGGAGTCGTGGATTAGGCTTGCTGTTGCGTTTTCTTGGTCACAAGAGGAATACAGAGCAGGATAGCTACACATAAAACAATATCGAGCTAGAATAGAGATGGAACGAAGGTCAGAGAATGAAAGGCAACTAAGTAGCTCTCATTATGCTAACAGAGGGAAGGTGAATGAACATTTATATAGGAGCAATCAAGGATTCCTAAACAACATTCATATATGAAGGAACTAGTGTAAATATGAGCAAATCAGTATTCATATTTAGGACTAATTCAAAGGAAAACATAGATAAATCACAGAAATTGAGAACAGAATACAACTAAGTGAGCTCTAAACTATTCTTTCTTTCTACTATTTGGATAGTAACAATGATGGCATAAACACATATAAACTGTAAACAGATATAAGAAACACTTATTGGGCTATGTAGAAGCGTTAGGATTCCATAGTCATTCTTCAGTCATTAAAACACAACAGCCAGTTCATCTCCCAAACATTCTAGCGATCTTTGATTATAGAGACTCTCAGAAAATACAATGCGAGTCTAGAGGAAGTTATCAACCAACCAACCCTTAAAACAGTGCAGAAGGTGGTTTTTATAGAAAATATTTACAAACATCCCTTGAACAGGTGTCAAGGGAGAAAATATCTCAAAATATCTATCGAAACAGATCCAAAAGAGATCTATGCAATAACTGCTTCTAATGCTAAGTTGTGCTGGAAATAAATGCAATAAAATATCTAAAACAGGTGTTCATGAGGGAGCAGCCTCATCAAAATGGCTCTTTAGGGCTGCGCATGGTCCTTCAGCTTCAAAAAATGGACTGAAAGAGTGCCTTGAGCTACGCGTTGTCCTCTGTGTGATAACTGTGCTTTTAAGGAAGCAGCGCTGCTCCAAAAACATAACTGGGTTCATGTGTTTGCCAATATCTGCTTTGAAAACCTTTATCTGTGTCTTCAAGTGGTCTTGCTGCCTTAAATGGCCAAAATCTGTGAGTTGGTGAGCCATTACAGCTCAATGATGCCTTGCCGAATCTGCTGGGGTCCCTTTTGCTTCATCTGCCTTGGAAGATCTTCACTGACACACTCCGCCGCTTCCCTGATACTCTTTGACACGCACATGGTCCCTTCTTGACCTCCGAATGCCTTTGAACTGTCCAATCACCCATTTATGGCCGCTGCTCAGCCTTCTGCCGCCTTTGGAGTCGTTATCAGCCCTTGTCGATCAGCGAATGCCTCAAAAATGGTAAAAAATTGCAATCTGGATGACTAGAGGATCATTGGAGGACCGTCGATGTGAAAACCCTGCATTTAGAAGTATTTTGGGCCTGGAGCGATTTGAAAATGGCTGAGGAAAGCATCGTTCCTTTGTAATTGGGAGGGTGCGGGCACCGCATGATTAAATCTTTGAAAAAGGCTTATTTCATTAAACAGGCGGAAAAGCCTTAAAAACTGCAAAAATTGATGAATTTTTGGCTCTGGCGCAACACTATTCATTTCTTTAAATCGTGGCCATTGGATCCGGCGTGGGCTGATCCAACGGCCCAGATCATATCGCTATATCACATCGGGGCGGACCAAGGGGTGGCACATAAACCATCGCCGAAATGCGCAGACCGGATATGCTATAGGCCCTTCCTTTTATTTGGAATCGCGTCCGGCCCATCGGCGATGTCATATCGGCGAACTTACAAGAATTTGGTTTGCGGACCCGAAATGCTTATATGCCCTTTCTTTATGGAGATCGGGTCCGGTCCGTCGGCGATTTTGTATTGGCGGATTTTAACAAAATCAATATGCGGACCCGAAATCCCTTAAAACTGCCCTTTATAACTTTTCAGCTCCAGAATATCAAAGCTTTGCCATTTCGCTGTACAAAGGCCTTCTTTCGGACCCGATAATTTTATATGCTGCATTTTATTAGTACCTCGGCTCCGGAATAAGCAATGCTATATATGGGGCCGTGACTTAATAAAGACCGTTGATCTGAGGGCCCGAATGGGCGGCCGCGATTAAATTGGCATTTCGCTATCGGCAGGGACATGGGGGAGGACTCTATACAATTGCGATCGCCGAAATGGGAGATCGCCGACAAGATCTGGGCCGTTGGTTTGAGCGGGGGCGATGGACGGCTGCAATGCGATATTGTTGAAAAATGCGGGTTTTTACGTTATAACTTAAGTTTTATAAAAAACTTGAGTTTAAACGATAAAACAAAAAAAAGGAGAGTTGCGATAAAAAAGAGTATATGCGGGATATATGGGAAAATATGATGGAGGAAGCCTCCGATAGCGATATCGCATCAGGGCAAAAAGGAATGGGGGCATATATATATGGGCCAGCACTGTTATTACCTCCGACAGCGATATCGCGACGAGGGGAGGGGGGAATCCATCGGAGGAGGGTTTATATGTATAGAAGGGGGCTATAAAGCATCGGAAGGGTTTTTTGCCTTTGAAGAAAGGTAAAATGAAATCGGAGGAAGGTTGTTAATGCATCGGAAGGGGTCCGAAGCATGGTGAGAGGGTTTTGAGCCTTGAAAAAAGGTTAAAACATGGATAATGGAGGGTTTGCATAGATGAAAGGAGGGATTTTATGCATAGGAAGGGGTCCTAATGCATTTGGAAGATGGTTTGAGGGGGGAAGTGAGGGCTCTTGCTCAGTTTCAGGTAAACTTAGCAATTCCCAAGTGTACTTATGGTTATTTTTCAACCAGGGGGAGGGGATAAGTATATAGGGGAGTTATTAACATAGTTTTAGTAGGGGAAGGGGAAATAGATAGGGAGCTATATAGTAAAGTTAATAGTTAACATGACAAATGATCAGAGAGCGCTAAGAATGATGTCTTAGGCTATCAATGGGGGAAAATGACTGATAGAAGAAGTGTGAACATTCCTTTAGTGAAGCAAATCTTCACCAAGGCAGATAATATGGAGAACGATGAATCTAAGAGGTATCAAGCAGATCTTGACCTCTTTGGGGGAAGTTAGTGAGTAATTTGGGGAAAGAGGAAGAAGAGGAGTTAGACATGCCTCACTTGAAATCCTCCAACTGAAAAATGCCTCAAACCAAAAATGAATTGCTTATCAAAATTGGAACACAGCAGTGGCACTTAGATTAGCACACTTTCAAGGACAGTTCTTTGGCCATCTGTAGCAAATATGGAGCATTGCAGCATGCATAGTATGACATATTTGGCATGAAAAAATGTCGATCATGAAAGATGATTAACCTGCTGCAGCAGGAGGCTAATAGTGGCTCCACTTGGGGATGGCTTTTCCTTGTGACAAGCCAAGAACAGCAGGTCAGACTGCCTTGTATTCAATTGTTGTTGTGCTCTACAAAATTCCCTTGGCTGGCTGCCTTATTGATCCTACCTACCTACCTACCCTAACCAGCACTTACTTTGCTGTTAGGTGAAGTGAAATAACCAATGCAGCCATTTAAGCAAAATAGACATCAGTGAGCTTTGCTGCTTGTGCTTGCTGGTGAGAAAAACTGAGATCTTGCAATCTGATGTGGCTTTGTTAATCTTTGAGAAGATCAGGAAGCTACTGACCTCCTTTGCTGTGTTTAAACACTGTACAAAATTGTCCTGCAACATATATATACAATTGCTAGGCTGAAATAAAGAACTATACAAAGGTTCAGGATCGCTACCATGCCTTGGAGTCGGGAGATCATCAACAACTCGATACTGAGCCTTGCAGCCTGCTAATGGAGAAGAGCGTTGATCTCTTTCATCATTCTGCCTGCCAGCAGATAGGTCATTCAAAACTTGCAGAGGTGCTTGCAATTTATTACAATCTGGCTCAAATAGGACTTGACTGGTCTGCGCAAGCTGCTCCTCTTCTTCTTCTTCGAATAACTCAGATGGCTGAAAACAAAGAGGCAGGGGATCCACTTGGATCATTTGATCATATGCTGCTGCTTCTAAGTCTTCCTCAATCTGATATTCGATGGCTCTTCGGGGCTACGAAACTAGAGGCGATGCATCTGGAACAATATTTTGATCATCCTCCAAGCAGTCAATAACAAGACTTGCTGACAACTGCTTATTAATTGCATGATAGTTCTCCTTAATAAATTGAAAAGATTCAAAACAGAAAGGTAAAGTTCCTTCGCTGATATCAAAATTCTCTGCACTTTCCTCCTTTACTTCATAGCTGAACTGGGCAAGCTGATCCTTACATTCAAGCTGCTGAGCCTGAACTTCGCTTCCTGCCAAAATAGGATCTGATTCCTCTGCAAAGCTGATTTGGTCGTTAGGCTCATAATCATCATCATACAAATCATATTTGGGCAGACAGTTGAAAGAAGAGAAGCTATTATATTCACACAGTATATCAGGAGACTGCTCCTTCACATATGGCTCTATGAATATGTCATCTGATTTGTGGTAGGTTTGTTCGTGAATGTCACTACTTTCCTCATGCACAACAGATGTGTTCTTGTGCTCTAAGCATTCAACTTTCTTTGTGATCAACTGCATCATTTCTTCTATCTTTTGTAACACACTATGAAGTCTTTCCTCTTGCTCTGCCTTGCGCTGTTCTTCCCTCCTCTTTAGATTTGCCTCCACGTCCACTGCTATGTCCTGCATCTGTTTCAAAGTGGACGGGCATCTTTCTCTCAAACGAAATTCCATTTCTGGATCAAAAGCTCTTGGATATTGCAATAGAGCTAGATCAGGGGGAGGCCTAATATTCAAAGGCATAGAAAGATAAACTTGATTGAATCGGTCAAAAAATTGTTGAACAGATTCATTTGGACGCCTTTCTAATTGATTATATTCTTCGATGAGTGAGAGGAAATTAATTTTAATCATCCATCTATCAAGGAAGAGCTTGGAACACTGCTGAAGATTAGAGATGCTGGCCTCAGGCAATGCTTTAAACCAAGTCCTAACTTCGCCTTGCAAAGAAAGGGCAAATAGTCTAAGACTGACATCTTCATCTTCCACTTCAAAGATATTAAGATAGTCTTCAAAATCCTGGATATGTTTCTGGGCAGTAATACCATTCTCTCCATCAAATCTAGGGAGATACTCAGGATGATTTGCAGGCAGAGGATTAAGCACATGAGGCAAAATGAGAGGCTTATATCTATCAGGAACTTTACGAGACACAGGAGTATATACAGGAACTGTAAGACTGGGCTCTATTTTTGGTTCCTCCTTGGCTGTATGATGATCTTCAACAACATTTGAAGACTGCTGCTCTAATGTGCAAGGAGGCTTTTCAACAACATTTTCCAAAGGAAAATCATAAAAATCTGATATAGAATCGTCGTTAAAATACAATATACACAGCAAAACTTTATGGAGAAAAAACATGACCTCTTGGATAGTAATCCAGGTCAAAAGCCTGATCTGCTCATATATCTCTTTTGGGTTCATTTCTCCAGTGGAGTCTTTATTATGAGGATGATGTGGAGTCGCCAGGTGGATGAATTAACCTTGACGTGCCTGATCTTTGTCCACCGTCACAAATCAGAGCTAAACATGAGAAGCTCTGAAGAAAAGGAACACTTTCTCCAGAAAACAAGGCAAACTGATCAAAATTGGGGGTACACAGTAATAAACAAATGATTTCAGTCCCAGTGGAGTCGCCATTATGTTATCACTCAGGTTGAACCTTTTGACTCCCAAAGGGATACGGCCGAGGTAACCACAAACCAATCTTTGGGCTGCAGGTCCTAGCCTACCTGCAATCAGAGAGGGCTCTCTCTTTATAATTTAGCTTTGTTTTAGGTTGATTTTAGGCTAGTTATTGAGTTCAGGGGTTTTGTTTTGATTTTGGTGGGATGGAGGATTCTTTCAAACAGAGTTGGGATGCATAGTGTGAGAAGTTCAAACCATTGGGCATGGAGTCGTGGATTAGACTTGCTGTTGCGTTTTCTTGGTCACAAGAGGAATACAGAGCAGGATAGCTACACATAAAACAATATCGAGCTAGAATAGAGATGGAACGAAGGTCAGAGAATGAAAGGAAACTAAGTAGCTCTCATTATGCTAACAGAGGGAAGGTGAATGAACATTTATATAGGAGCAATCAAGGATTCCTAAACAACATTCATATATGAAGGAACTAGTGTAAATATGAGCAAATCAGTATTCATATTTAGGACTAATTCAGAGGAAAACATAGATAAATCACAGAAATTGAGAACAGAATACAACTAAGTGAGCTCTGAACTATTCTTTCTTTCTGCTATTTGGATAGTGAAACAATGATGGCATAAACACATATAAACTGTAAACAAATATAAGAAACACTTATTGGGCTATGTAGAAGCGTTAGGATTCCATAGTCACTCTTCAGTCATTAAAACACAATAGCCAGTTCATCTCCCAAACATTCCAGCGATCTTTGATTATAGAGACTCTCAGAAAATACAATGCAAGTCTAGAGGAAGTTATCGACCAACCAACCCTTAAAACAGTGCAGAGGGTGGTTTTTATAGAAAATATTTACAAACATCCCTTGAACAGGTGTCAAGGGAGAAAATATCTCAAAATATCTATCGAAACAGATCCAAAAGAGATCTGTGCAATAACTGCTTCTAATGCTCAGTTGTGATGGAAATAAATGCAATAAAATATCTAAAACAGGTGTTCATGAGGGAGCAGCCTCATCAAAATGGCTCTTTAGGGCTATGCATGGTCCTGCAGCTTGAAAAAATGGACTGAAAGAGTGCCTTGAGCCACACGCTGTCCTCTGTGTGATAACTGTGCTTTTAAGGAAGCAGCGCTGCTCCAAAAACATAACTGGGTTCATGTGTTTGCCAATATCTGCTTTGAAAACCTTTATCTGTGTCTTCAAGTGGCCTTGCTGCCTTAAATGGCCAAAATATGTGAGTTGGTGAGCCATTACAGCTCAATGATGCCTTGTCGAATCTGCTGGGGTCCCTTTTGCTTCATCTGCCTTGGAAGATCTTCACTGACACACTCCGTCGCTTCCCTAATACTCTTTGACATGCACATGGTCCCTTCTTGACCTCCGAATGCCTTTGAACTGTTCCAATCACCCATTTATGGCCGCTGCTCAGCCTTCTGCCGCCTTTGGAGTCGTTATCAGCACTTGTCGATCAGCGAATGCCTCAAGAATGGTAAAAAATTGCAATCTGGATGACTAGAGGATCATTGGAGGACCGTCGATGTGAAAACCCTGCATTTAGAAGTATTTTGGGCCTGGAGCGATTTGAAAATGGCTGAGGAAAGCATCGTTCCTTTGTAATTGGGCGGGCGTGGGCACCGCATGATTAAATCTTTGAAAAAGGCCTATTTCATTAAACAGGCAGAAAAGCCTTAAAAACTGCAAAAATTGATGAATTTTTGGCTCTGGCGCAACACTATTCATTTCTTTAAATCATGGTCGTTGGATCCGGCGCGGGCCGATCCAACGGCCCAGATCATATCGCTATATCGCATCGGGGTGGACCAGGGGGTGGCACATAAACCATCGCCGAAATGCACGGACCCGATTGTTTGGTCAATTTAGTGTGATCTAAATTGCTATTTATAATGTCAACCCGGGGCTCGTAAGCTGATGAAGTGAGGTGTACTATATGTACTTAGGTAACCGTTTTCTTAGTCTTTTGTCGTTTTTATCTTTTTTTAAGTTTGTTTTCGAATGTATCTTTCCTACTGTGATGTGATGGAAATGTAATAAAGCAAGTGAAATGTGGATGATTGTGGTGATCTCTAAGTGATTTCTCAAAACTTAAAAAGTATTCTACAAGAAAGCTTGAACAACAACTGCAATAAAATCAACTCTTAAAGGAAAATAAAGACATCAAATAAAGGACTAATGACATCGGCCCAGTATCTCTGCTGCTGAATGAAAATGAAAATGAAATCTATATTAAATCCAACTAAAAGTAAGAACAACTATCTCACACTATGTCAACTCTTCAACTTAATCTTCTCTATGAAAAGATATCATGAAATGTTAAGCAATGTGAAATCTAAGTGAAACTACATAAAAGAGACTAGTCACAATACTTTAACTTCCTCTTAATCTTTTGCCTTTTAGCTGAATTTATCATGTAAGAAACAGTTATGAATAAGTCAAGTAATGTGAGTTCTAAAGCAAACTAAATCAAGCTATACTAAGTGATATTTTGGCTCCCAATAAAGTTATTTGATTATGGAAAAGGAACCATCAATAGATGATCAACTTGATATCTAAGAGCAGAAAGTAAATATGCAAGTTAAAGAAATGACATTAAGGAAAATCAAAACTGCAAAACAATGAAGGTCAGCAACATAGACAAGATGATCACGCATGCCACTAGTTATGAAAAGAAAAGAAGGAAAACTGTCTCGGGCTTGGCTAAGAAACCTGCATAACACACTGATCAATCATGAACATAAAAGTGCAGAAATGTAAATCAACAAAAATCAAAGTTTATGTACAGCTAATATACATGTTGAAAAGAAATAAAAACGCAGCAATTTAAAAGACATCTGTACAGCTAATATACATGAAACAAGAAAAAGAAATGCAGGAAATTAAAGGTTACTGTACCTCCACCTCTACCACATACACCTACACCTTCACCTCGACCTCTGCCTCCACCTCTGCCACATACACCTACACCTTCACCTCCACCTCCACCTCCACCTCAACCATTCAACATGGAAAATGCAATGAAGATGTCGATATTTAAAGGGGTAGGGAGCGAAGACCCGAGAAATTATGGTTTTTTGAAAATGATGTGTGGACAGCGCAATAGATCACTGATGATAACCTAAAGAAAGCACAAGCTGGTCACAGCATTGCAGGACAAGGCGTTGACTTGGTATATCAAGTTTTGTCAAGACAGACCTAGCGCGACGTTGGCAGAGACTTAGCAAGTGTTGAACGACGAGTTGAAGAATCCTAAGTCTCAGGTGCAGTCTGTAACAGAGTTTAAGGAGATACAGCAAAGGGTAAATGAATCCTTGTGGGATTTCGATCAGAGGCTAAAATTCCTAATCTGGCAGGCTAATATGAACATCACGGATGATCAACACAGAGACTAGTACATTGCTTCGTTGTTGCCTCACCTAAGATTACCATTATCACAGCAAAAGATAGGAATGCAAGCAGAGGTTGTGGAGATCGTGATGAGGTTGGAAGCCTCACCAGTACAAGATATGAATGTGGGATTACAACAGATTCAGTTGCAGTTGGCAAGTCTACACATGGAGTTATAGAGCTTGAAAATAGGGAAGGAAGCTCAGCCAGAGGTGCACGCTGAAGTCTGGTGTATAAAATGAAAGGACAAGGGACATGATAAGGATCATTGCCCTGTTTATCAGAATTACCTAATTGGAGGAGGTCTTGTGCCTCTGAAGCCTGAAAATATCGCGAGACCGAGCACGAGAGTACCATTATGGTGTGTTATCTTCTAGATAGCTCAGAAGCATGCAACTGATAATTGGCATCTCTTACAAAAGTTTGTTCAGACACCCCAACAATTGTTTTGTACCTTTTGTAAGTTGATTGGACATGATGAGTGAAACTATTGAAGTTACAAATTGATGATGGAAAATACCCCTACCTATTGAATGCAAGCGGAAAATCAACGTCAGGATCAGCATGTGGGTGCAGCACGCCGAGGATTCCAAGTTCGTGGAAGAGGAAGAGGGGGAGGGGTTGGAAGAGGTTGCAGACAAGTTATTTTTTATAACTGTGGTGAAGCTGGACATTTTGCATGCAACTGTCAGAACTCAATGCATCCATCTTATCAATATTGCAGAGAATTCGATCATGTGATAGAAGATTATCTGGTGTTGATTGCAAAGATGTAGGAGAAGAAGACGCAATAGCCTACGTAGAACATCCAGATGATGAGGGTGGAGCCTCGCGAAGAGGACCATAGTATTAATATTGTAACATGCAGTGGTATGACCACAGGAGAAGATAAGGGAAAGTAGCCAAAAACCGAAGGATGGGTGCGCAAGGCTGTTGAAAAGGAAGTTGGGTTTGACCTCAACTGGGCTAAAGAAACTTTCATGGAAGCTAAGAAGAACTTTGTTGAGGCTTCTACGTTGGGGAGTCAGGAAAAACCGGTTGGAAATAGTGAAGTGCAGGATGTGGATCCCTCGCTATTAGCCACTTTTCTGAAAACTTGTATGAAGTTGTTACGAGATAAGAAGGCAGTGGAAGGGCTCTTTGATCACCCAAAAATTCTCTAAAACTTGAACAGTTTAAATTTATTCCTAAGTCATAATGTTAGATGGTGGTTAAGTCACTTTTATGGTTTTTGGAGTCTAAAACATAGGATAGAGTCTTGTTCCCATTGTTAAATAAGGTCAACAATATTTTTTTAACTATCATTAGTCCCACATTGGTTCATAGGTGTCATGTGTTAAGACTGTTTTAAAGTTGGCATGCGCTACGAAATCAACTAGGAGTTTTCATTGCGCAAACTCATAAAAGTATACTATGTGCGGTACAAAAACAGGGATTTGTAACTAGGAGATTTCGTAGCGCAAAACACAAAATTTTCACTGGTTGTGCTACAAAATCGGGGATTCGTGCCAAATATTGTCTAGCTGTCTTTTCCATCAAAATTCGTTAATATTTCATCACCATGTGTCAGTCCTTGAACCATGCCTATCACATGCAGTCATTCATTCTCATCATTAGATTCGTTAGATGTCTTGTATGCATTTTTTCAAATTTCAAAAAAAGTAAGGTGAGATGAGTTAGTCTTGGTTTTTCCCGTGTTCCTTTCATGCATAAGAAGACAATTGGCAAGCTTAAGGATGGCACTCATCAGAACTTTTTGACGGCTCAAGCAAGGCAATTCTTAGTTTCAAATTCAAGTGAGGCAGTGTTCAAACCAATACAGTGCAGGTTTATATTCAAGTTTCCTTGCAGAGATTTCATAGACATGTCTGAAGAAAGGAAAAATCACAGATCACGTCGATGTCTTAGAGTTGAGCCTGAAGGTTTAGATGTGCTCGTGAGAAGCAGAGAGGTTGAACATGCATTCAAACAGGTGGGCTGTTGGAGATTCTGCAAAAAACTTCAAGGTGGTCACATTCAAGTAACCAAAGATTTTGCTTTCAATTTCAGTAGTTTGAATTCAAGAGTTGGAGTGCTAGAAATTCCAAATTCTCCTGAGGTCATATCTGCAGTCACTGAGATACCAAGAGGCCAGGAAATATGGTTCAAGAACTTTAAATTCGAAATGGCACCCTCCCAAGAATTTTTGAAGCCAGAATTCATAGGCTCAGACTTAACCAAATCAGTGCCTAGAAGCTATGTAAAGGATTCATATGCCAATTTGTTGACATACATCCAAAGATATTTTACCTGTGAGGGAAGATATCATAAGGTGTACTTTTACCATTTTAAGCTCCTCTTACATTTCAGTGGAAAAATATCTCTTGATTTACCTTTTTATCTGTTTCGTAGCTTAGGAAAAATGTCTGATAAGGTTCAATTGAAGAAAAAATCTTGTGAAACCTCCTTATACCATCATGGGTTGATCAAGTTGATTGTTTTACATGAGCTTCAGAAGATTGGAAGAGAATGGTATGCTTTCTTGTTTATGACAGGCTTTAAAACAGAAATAGGACTCAGTCCTAATGCTAAGGAGATTTCTTCACCAGCAATAAGTCATCAGGAGGAAACAATATCAACTAGGTTTTTGAAATTGAAAGCTAGAAAGCAGGTGAAGGAGCCTATGACACCACTAGTAGTTCAAGACACCCCTCAACAGTCACAGAGGAAGAAGGTTCATGTCAATGAGCTGGTACAAGAAGAGTAACAAGAAGTCAATTAGCCAAGGAAAAAGGGAAGACTGTGATTGTTGATGAAAGCCCAGCTTCAAAGGGAAAATTGAATGATCTCCTCCAGGCTATCGACATAGAAGAGACTCCTCAGGTCTAAGAAGATCTACTTGAAGCAAGTAAGAACAAAACAAAAAGAGTTAAATCTTATAAAAAGCTTCAATTTGATGACCAGGTCTCAGACTTTGTGTTCAAGCCAAGAAGACCTGTGACTAGACATTTAAGAAGGTTACAAGAGGCAGAGCCAGAAGCAAGTGAGACAGGGGAGGTAGCAGAATTCCTTGAAGAGACTATGGTTCCATTAGTACAATCTTCCCTAGTGTACAAAGATGACAGAGGAAAGGCAGTTATCACTCATGAGGAAGAATGTAGCTTGGAGGATGTAAAAAATAAATTGGTCTATGCCAATCTTGAGATTGCCCAACTCAAGGAAATGGCAAGGAGACATGCAGTTGAAAGAGAAAAATTCAAAAGAGCAAAAGCTAGTTGGGAAGATGGAAAAGCTCCAAGATATGAAGTAGTGGGCAGTCATGCTCAATATTTCATTTGGACTGTCCCTACAATAAAGGAGGCAAGATATGTCAGAAGGGTCAATGAAAAAATAATAATTAAAATCCGAAGGATGAAAAGACAGATTGAAGATTTGAAGATTCAACTAAATCAACAGGAAGAAAAGTCTCAGCATAAATGAACCTGACAATAAGTGAAGCAATTTTGAGACAATTTTGATGTGAAGTTTGCTTTTTGAAGGTTCAAGGTTATTTTGGATATATAATGTCAGATTATTTGGCTCATAGCATGTGGATAAGCCATCAAAAAATGACAAAAAATTGTGTTCTTGAATCACACAATAGTTTCGTAGTGCGCTACGAAACTACTGACGCTGCCAGTTTTGTTTTTTTTTTTATCAATTTTGAAATGAAAAGGGGAACCATTATGAAAGAATGTTGCTGCAGAAGACATAAAAGGGCCACCTCAGAAGTTTTGAATATAAAGCAAAGGAAAATTCAAAAGAATGAGAAGCATATAATAACTCCAAACTCTCGCTACGAAAACAACAGTCATTTCGTAGCTCAGACAGATTGTCATGCTTTAGGCAGCATCTAAGGGGTTTGTCTTAGCACAAGTATATGAGAAGGACCTTTGGATAAATTCAAGGCATCACGTGTTATTAAAGGGGATAATATGGTTAGCAGAATTTGAGGAACCACTTTGGAGACCAAAGCAGAAAAAACAGGGGCAGTTTTCCTAGTATCCAGGGACAGTTAAAGGACAAGCAATCAAAGGCTAGCATGAAGTTTAAATTCATCACTCAAGCCAAATATGAAGAGGGACAGATGTCAAAGAATGAGTTTGTTTTCATAGCTAAGGTTGTTGCCAGCATAGATAAGGAGTTACACTCCTAGTCAAATTAGGTCTCTAAGACTGTCAGTTTACAGTCAGTTGTAATTAATAGTTTGTTTAAAGTTCAATAGGTGTCAGGTCTAGAGAAATTCGAATTCCCCTTGTTATAGACATTTTTGGGCCCTACAACCCCAAGCATGAAATTTCCATAAACCAAGGGCTCCTAAGTCCCTAAAATTGTTGTTCTAACCCCTAAAGGAACAAGGTCAACAGATTACAGCTTCTCCCAAAAGTTCTCCATGAAAAAACTTCTCAGAATTGGTCAAAACAGGATCATTTCAGCTGCTCCGCTGGCCAAGTGCGTTGCATCTCACCTAAATACACTGTGAGGGTGCATTGCATTTCAAAAATCCCTTTTGTGGGGTACGATGGGCGAGAAATGACAAATGGCAGTGTCATTCCGCGAGGTGGAGAGGCAATGGAAGCTTCTAGAATCTTCTCCTGTGACACTTGCCTCACTGAATTCGACCAAGGATGAGTAAGAGACCATCAATCTCCAAGTGGAAGCAAGAACTATCAAAGGGAAGACACTAATCAAATCATGAGCTGACTCATCTCCATTACAGACATCTATATATGGATCCCTCAGCCCAGAGATCCAAAGGCTGGAATTTTGCATATTGTAAGCAATTGCTGCTAGTTTCTTGAGACAAACATCAGATTGTTGGGTGATCTAAGCTTTGTTTGAGGTGAAGAGGGGCTTCTTTGCTGGGAGGTTGATGCTGGGTCAGAACAACTGGTTGTAACTCCTCTTGGCTCTTTCTTGTTTTATCAATAAAAGCTATTCAAGTTTTCCTCCATGCTCTTGTGTCATTGATGCTTGTTACATTTGTATGGTCAATTTACATCTGATCCTAGATTGTTTATGATTATAGATCCATGTCTTTGTATAGTGCTATGCTTCTGTGATCTTACAGGTACTTTGTGAAGCCGGCGTGCAAGGGAGCAGGTAGCTAAAGACTATCAAAGAAGAGGGGAATCAAATCAGGAGATTAGCGCAAGACAGAGGTTGGTCTTTCTGTTCCTCTCTATCTATAATTCATAAAGGAAAAATGAAAGTAGCTTTTCTCTGTTTATTTATAAGGTAGCTGTCACACCTTAGTGGGATAGAGCAGTTCTATATAGACACTTTTCCCTGTAACAAAATGGCGACTCCGCTGGGGACATAATTAGTTTGTTTGTTTATCATTCTTTGTTGTCTATTTCATAAACTTGCAGGTATCATTCGAACTGCATTTGCCATAGCAAATGAAAAGTAGATAACTACTACTTCAATCCATCTACTAGATCTGTTTATGATTTAAACAACTGATTCACAAACTATCTGATTGCCCTTGTGATAGCTCTTAGATCCTCCTTAGATCTACCCCTGATTGTTGCATTACTGATTGCTTTTTGCTCGGCCAAAACCCAAGAACTGAACTGCAAACTGTGACCCGAAACCCAAACAGAGTCTTGTTTCTGGCCCAGCGCAGGTACTGTTCAGAGAATTTGAATTTCAGTGTACTTCCCGAGTGGACAAGGTGCGCTGCATTTCAAATTCTCTGTGTTACAGGTGCGCTGATCAAACTAGGCTCTGTGGAGTTTTGGTTTCTGTGATTCATTCTTTCCAGCTCTATTCCTGAATTTTGCTACCTTTGATCAGTATATGTCTGTTTGAAACCCCTTTTCCTTGTTGTTATTCCGCCTCCTTTGTACAAAATAATTGTAGATGTTTTTGTGTGTTTTTTGAGTCATTTACAGTTCTCCTTTGCAAAAGTAGCATAATCGTACTGTCGTCCTTTGATTTGAAACTGTCACAAGTGTCGATTTCAATCGTAGGAAAGAGTTTGATTGTTGTTGATAGTCGATTATCCTGTTACTATTGTTTTTGGTCTGAATTTGTAATTTTCTAGTGTCAAGAACAAGTATTCATTTTAAAATCGTAAGGTGTTGTGATCGTCTCCATTTTTTATTTCGAAAAGAAACTTGTTGATATTTGTCGCTTGAAAAGAAATTCACATTCGTGCATCAACTTTCTTTTTAGCATCCATATACTAAGAAAGTCGAAAACAAATACATGCATGTGCATTTGCATATAGACAGTCTGATTGGCTTGATTTAGGAAAGTGCATTTAGAGTGTGCTCTTTGCTCTTTGTGAAAAGATTCTGTCTTTCTTTTCCTTAGTAGCTAGGATTTTCATTGCACAAAGAAGATAAAAAGTTTGTTTATCATCTTAGATTGCATTTTAGGAATTACATCTACATCTCGCGGTGAACCTGAAAGGAAAACTTCATAAACAAGATCAACTTAAAATAAATTCAATGAATCTAACAACGCTTTGGAACTTAACACACAACATTTAGAAGTCTAGGCTAGAGACGTATTCCGGCGTCGTAAAGCCTGGTAACTGTTGTTCTCACTGATGGTTGGGTGATTCCTCCACTTTGAGACGATAAGTGCCAGTACGGACTTGTGCTCCCACGTACCATCGAGTATATTTTGGGAGACCCCAATAGGCTTAATCCTTTATCCATAGGAAGCCATGTCTGCCACCCTATCGATCGCAATGCATTAAACACAGCATTCGGGAAGATTGACTGCCGTACCGTAAAAAGTATTTTGCAGTTTTGCGAATGGTTTGGTAATCCCTCTACCTAGATTTCCAGAGCAGTCCCTTTCGTTCATTTTCAGACTCCTTAACAGAAAAGGTCCATCTGAGCACTTGTCACTTCAGGCTCATTAAAAATCGAAGGAGACTAGAGTCATCTTTTGTTTTTTATCGACTCTTAAAAATTGAAAAAACAAGTTGTGTCAAAGTGTCTAAAATTTATTTTAAACAGAATACTCATTACCCCTTTCCTACGTTGATCTTGGGTTGAGAAAATGGAGTCCACCAACCAAGGAATTCCCCTTGGAGGAAATCCTAGTCCCTTCTCCTCTTGGGGAGATGTTGGTGCACCCCATATGGCCACATTGTCGCTTCCAGGACTGACAATTGGTTTGCCTGTATGGCTCTTCTCAACCTCTTTTGTTCAGAACACCACAATTCCTGAACAATCGAATCAGCAACTAGACGATTCCATAGTTACCCACCGACCTTCTACTTCCTCTAATTCTTCCTCTCCTCCTTCCTCTTCGCTTGATGGGGCTGGTAAAGCCAAAATTCAAGTACCTAAGGAGAAGAAGGAAAAGAAGAAGAAAGAGAAGAAGAAGAAGGAGCCAAAAGCGAATGGGGGTAAACGAGTGTCGTCTAGCTAAAATCCACACACTGCATCGACCAGGCCTAAATCGCCATGTGTCATTTGCAAAGGAGACCACTATCACAGAGATTGTCCTTGCATCCCTCGGATCTTAAGGGACTGGTCTCCTCGTTTGCACAACCCGGTGTCGTCAACCTCTGATGGTCATGTTGAAAACACATCGTCAACTAGTGAAAGTGAAGCCCCAGGACAAAAAGGAAAATATAGATTTCCTTGTAAATTGTGCGAAGGCGATCATGCTATCCACCGTTGTCCCTTCTTAGATGAAGCTAAAAGAGTTTTGAACGATCGTCCAGTTTCACCATTATGACTTCCTCCTGGATATAAAAAACTCTTGCCGAGTCCGTCACCGGTTGAAAATCCGGCTGGCCCGCTCAAGTGGTCGGCCGAAGCATCTATCATTGAAGATAAACCATCTGAACCCATACCAGCCGAAAGTCAAAAGGTCGAGGCGGCAGTTGACCCGGTCTTGCCTTCAGAGGTTCCATCTTCAGATGATACAGTTACTGAAGAGAACAAGGATGACACCGTCCAAATTCTTTTCATAAGCATAGACTCCAATGAACATGGGGGCAATTTACCCGTTCTTTTACCGCAGGAAGGAAGTTCGTCAGAGTTGTACCCGGTCGTCTATTCGGTCCCACCTCCAAGCAACCTAGTTGTCTCCTTCAACTGGAATCAACTAGGCAAACCCCGTTTACCAGCTAGTGTACCATTCCAAATCATTGTTCAAATATATAGAATGGTTATGGTTGGTACCATCATAGATGAGGGGGCTTCTGGAGTATCCTTTCCTCAACTGCTTGGAAAGCGCTTGGTTCGCCATCGCTTTTGCCTGAGATGAGAAATCTAACAGGTTTTGATAAAGGAACCAGTCGACCGTTAGGGATCCTTCCCAATGTGCCCATAACATTGAGAGGGGAAACAGTTCACATGAACGTAATGGTAGTTCAAGGACCCCTGGATTACAATCTACTCCTTGGACGAGACTATATTTATTGCATGGGAGCAATTGTCTCCTCACCGTTTAGAGTAATGTGTTTTCCGCACGAAGGAAGAGTGGTCAAGCTCGTAGACCAGCTTTCATTTCCCGGATCATACAGAGCAAATAGTCATATACCATCCCTAAATGGTCTTTTCACGCAAGAAATGTCTCAATCCCCGGTCTGTCCACCCGATGAGTGCGAGTGATTCAGGAGGACATGACTGAAACCCAGGGGGCATGCACCCTAGTCTGCTTCGGCAGGAAAACTTCAGGTATAGGGTAGGTTTCCACGAGAGAATATGACTAGTCTGTACTCCCGTCCGTGATTGGAAGAGGGGGTTATTCTAGAACAAGATTCTCTTGTCAAAGTTACGTGAGTGGAGTAGCCTCCTTCGCTCACCTTTGTCTATCTTGGTAAACATCGCCGAAGAAGTGTTTTGTTTGCACTATGAATAGAACGATCTTTGGGTAACCTGTAAGAGGTATGCCTCTCTCGGTAAAACAAATTTTTTAACGGAATAAAGAAGGGGTAACCTTGAAACTCTGTTTTATACCTGGGGGCATGCAAACCTTTTGGAGTGCAAGCAAAGAACGGCTATTTATTTTTAATATTTGTAGGTCCTCTAACCCTTTAAACTCATAGGATTGGTCGTTTTCTAACTTGCATAAAGAAAGGATGTGGGGAAAAAATCTAAAAGTTGTCGTTTTTATATGAGACATTCTTATCACATGACTGGATTAATCGAGCAATGTTACCACAAGGTTCAAGCTCGTTCAAAAATAAACCCGCATCGAGCAGTTTTAGCACATAGTTCAAGCTCATTAAAAAATAAACATAAGCCATGAGCAAATGTTTCCCCCCACGTTTAAGCTCATTAAAAAATGAACTATTCCCTGGTAAATAACCATCGTGAATGTAGTACTTCAGCCATTAAAGCCTTGGTCGTGTTTGCACCATCACCTTCACTTTTGCATTGGTCGATCATTCACCTCCACTTGATTGTTTACCCATTTTGAGGAACAGCTGCGAAGAGTGATTTCACTAGCCATCCTTGTAACACTGCCGTGATTGGAAAATTCCAAACCTTACCTGGAATCAGTTGCTACCCATTTTATCACTCGTTCCTCAAAAGACAAGTCTCCTTTAAGCTCTTTTCAACTGACTCGTAAAATATGAAAAGATTGCCGAGCCATTAGCCTCTCCAGCTCGTTAAAGGGACAGGAAGTGTTATCCCTCCTCTAAATTTTAATCTTTTTGGACCTGAGGGATTATTACACAAAAAGATCGAGCGCTTGTTTTGTTCGGCTCGTTAAAAGTATCGAAAATCCATCCCTTTTGTATTGTTTTATACTTTTTCGGACTTAAGGGATTAGATGACGAAAAAGGAATTTTGGATTTACCTCTACGTTCCTTTTCATGCTCTCTAAAATTGAAAAGGACTGAGTTATCTTTGTCGTTTAACTCGTTAAAAAGATTAATAGCAACAAATTTGTCTATAGACGAGAACGAGTTTCACTATCGCTAGGCTCGTTAAAACATAGCGATGGGTTTGCCCGAAGGGAAAATTATAGAACAAGCATATGTTATCCTCCTCAAGCTTGACAAAAATAAAGAGGTACTGGTCAGCAATGACTGGGGAAAAATTGGAAAGAAAACTTGAAGAAACTTTGTTGGTAGCAAGTCGCTCTTGAACATGACACTTCCACTCCGTGTCCGAGTCGGGTTGGGTTGTTTCATTCACTGGTCACATCACCATGGTCCCATCATACCATCCACATTAGGGGTTAATGCTACCAATCCATCACAACAGTGTCGCTGATATGTTCAAGAGAAGTCATTCAGAGAATTCACCTGTGTCTCACCCACTACCATACATTTATACTCCATTCTTTCATGACCGCCACCCTAAACCTTATATCACCAAATCATTTTCACCTCCATTAAAATTATTTACTCCGTTCCGTGTCATTGATGTGGGATTCATTAAGGCCCTCCTGTGACGGATCGCTTCTTGTCGACATCAGCTCACTATCCAAGAAGTTGATCTAGGAACACCCATTCAGTACTTTGAAGCTTGCATGCCTCAATGGCAAGTTTCTCACTTCCGGCGACAGGTTTACATCAATGACCTTCGACCGAAAGATTTTGCGTGGTGTTCGACGCCAAGTCCTTTATTCACACCACGTGAATTGTACTGCAGTACCTTGAGGGTCATTATCATTATCGGTGATTCCTCTCGCGCCTGTTAACAGCTTACATCATTGGCTGGTAATCAGGCGATGTCTTTCCATGTTCGACTCCAGAACAGCTTTCACATGGATCGACTTGTACTTCGAGTGAAGATTGAACGAGATTGAAGACCCCGGATCTAGTTTCATCCATCCGGGCTGCGATATATATTCAAGGAAATAAAGACATCAAATGTACATCATTGCCGCACAGATAATCATCTAATCAAAAGGATGATGGCTCTATCAGAATCATCAGTCTACACTCAGACGATTGTCTGTCCTATGTACATGAAAATGAATTTATAAAGTTAAGCATGGGAATGCCCGCCTCAGCTAGATCATGAAAATATTATGAAGATAATGTATTGTATTGTATCTTATTACAGGTCTCTTCCCAGCATTGAAAGAACTTCGAATCCTCATAATAAAGCATTTCACCCGACACCAAAAGATTAACGACCTCATGCTTTAGGGGGCAACTGTTATAGACATTTTTGGGCCCTACAACCCCAAGCATGAAATGTCCATAAACCAAGGGCTCCTAAGTCCCTAAAAGTGTTGTTCTAACCCCTAAAGGAACAAGGTCAACAGATTACAGCTTCTCCCAAAAGTTCTCCATGAAAAAACTGCTCATAATTGGTCAAAACAGGATCATTTCAGCTGCTCCACTGGCCAAGTGCGTTGCATCTCACCTAAATACACTGTGAGGGTGCGTTGCATTTCAAAAATCCCTTCTGTGGGGTGCGATGGGCGAGAAATGACAAATGGCAGTGTCATTCCGCGAGGTGGAGAGGCAATGGAAGCTTCCAGAATCTTCTCTTGTGACACTTGCCTCACTGAATTCGACCAAGGATGAGTAAGAGACCATCAATCTCCAAGTGGAAGCAAGAACTATCAGAGGGAAGACACTAATCAAACCATGAGCTGACTCATCTCCATTACAGACATCTATATATGGATCCCTCATCCTAGAGATCCAGAGGCTGGAATTTTGCATACTGTAAGGAATTGTTGTTGGTTTCTTGAGACAAACATCAGATTGTTGGGTGATCTAAGCTTTGTTTGAGGTGAAGAGGGGCTTCTTTGCTGGGAGGTTGATGTTGGGTCAGAACAACTGGTTGTAACTCCTCTTAGCTTTTTCTTGTTTTATCAATAAAAGCTATTCAAGTTTTCCTCCATGCTCTTGTGTCATTGATGCTTGTTACATTTGTATGGTCAATTTACATCTGATCCTAGATTGTTTATGATTATAGATCAATGTCTTTGTATAGTGCTATGCTTCTGTGATCTTACAAGTACTTTGTGAAGCTGGGCGTGTAAGAGAGCGGGTAGCTAAAGACTATCAAAGAAGAGGGGAATCAAATAAGGAGATTAGCGCAAGACGGAGGTTGGTCTTTCTGTTCCTCTCTATCTATAATTCATAAAGGAAAAACGAAAGTAGTTTTTCTCTGTTTGTTTCTAAGGCAGCTGTCACACCTTAGTGGGATAGAGCAGTTCTATATAGACACTTTTCCCTGTAACACCCCTCTTGCTAGAGGAAGGAATTCAAGCTTGTAAGGAAACTCTATATATGACAAGAGATGTAATGCACCTAGGGTTGGAAATTTTTGTGAAAAAACACTCATATTGTGTCATTGTAGAAGACTATGTTTTTATGAAATACAGAGTTTGGCTTTACTTCTCAGGATTCAGAAAGAGTTCAAGGTTTGCTAGTTTTTATGATTGTCTCTCATTTCCTCATTTGCAGTAGTATGAATGTATGTTACTTAGAACTCATTGGCAATGCTCTAACTTCCTTCATGCATTTGTAGACTATGTTTCCTACATGTTCTTATGTGTTGACTGGTATATTGAACTCTTGATGCCCTGACTTCCATGTTAAGCTAATATTGTTGTCATACTAAACATTTTCTGACTCCATAAGCCCAATGGATGTTTATTGATTGTGTTCAACCATTCATACTCCTTTACTTGTTTCATAGAGTTAGCCATCTAATCTTTTACTAAAATCTTTAACCTAGTGAGAGAACCCTCTCAGGTTGGGAGGCTAAGCCTCAACCAAAAGTTGGTTTGAAACAGTTACTCAAGGTATTCTTGGTCAGCAGCCTATCAGGGTCTGGTTTTGTGATAACAGGCTCCAAAAGCTAATCGAAAATTTCACGAGAAAAATTAAGATTCCTTCATAACAGCACAGTGTAAGAAAACTTGGTAAACATAAGAAGCGAATAGGTCGTGAGATAGGCTAACCACGTAGATTGGATAGTATGAAATGGATCAAGTCATCTAAGATTTGGGATCTGATGTAAATGTACTATCAAAGTGGATATGGGAAAGGATGGGGACACCTGTGCTACAATGGTCTCCTATATAGCTACACATGGCCAATCAGCAGAAGATCATTCCTATGGGGTGCCTGTATGGGGTAATGGTGGACATCGAAGGAGCAAGTGTGTTAGCTGACTTTGAGGTAACTGAAATAGTAGATGAAATAAATCCTTACCCTGCTCTACTAGGAATTGATTGGGCCTTCAACATGGATGTGTTTATTAATCTGAAGAAGCGAAGGATGACATTTGAGAAGAAGCCGCTCAAGGTTATTGTGCAAATAAAGCCTACTGAAGGAGCATGCTACACTGAACTGGTCCGTGACTATGAGGAGGATGATGATCTGGATCAAATATATAAGATTATTGTGCAATGAAGATTGGATCAATCCCACTGTAGATGGGTGGATCACATGGGATAGAGACAGCTCCTGTACCTCGGACTCAGATGAAGAGCTCAAACACTACTAGAATAGGTTGCATGAGGTCTCTACGCTATGTTGCAATATGATGACAAAATCGTTGTGGTGCGTATCTACGGAGGTAAGAAAACTTCCGCATTATGATGGCTTAAATGATGTTAATTTCTTTTTGGATGAGTTTTAAAGGGAGGTTCCAGAGGAACATCGATTCCATGCACTTGAATTGGCACTGCGTGCTACACCTGCCCGATGGTTGGGTACACATAAGGAAAGCTTCGTTGACTGGAAAGAATACAAATGGATGATAAATCTAAGGTTTGGATACGCTAATACCAAGATGAATGAGAAATACAGCGAGAAGGATGATTCGCATGAGCATTTGGTGTGGTGGATGAAAGCTTGGGGAGAAGAGCGACAACCAAAATGGTTTCATATCTTCTGTCATACCTTAGATATTATTCCAATGAATTGCTACTTGGAAAGGGAGCTATGCCACGGGACGGTTGAATGAGATATCTTGAGGGAGCGTTTCTTATTAACTTTCATATTTGAGGATGGATTTGAGTGCATTGATAAGCACTCCAAGAAATTAAGGCCGCTATCTTTAGAACCCCTGAAGAATCGGTAGAATGGGTTCAACCAGACTGGAGTACACAGTTGTGCCATGTACTAGATTGTTACAATGTGACTACAGAAGAAGAAGATGATGATGATGATCCGAGAAAAATAAATATTCCAGAGACTTAATGATAGTTTGAGGTTGAAGGACATAAAGTAGAGAACCCATATATATCAGAACCTTTGAAGACCATTCAAGTAAACATTGGATTCGACGCGCAACCAAAGTTTTCAAAGATAGGAGATTATTGGGATGAAGATACAGTTGATAAAGTTACGGAGCTACTACACGAATACCAAGACTTGTTTCCTACCAAGTTCTTAGACCTGAAGGGAATAATAGGGGATCTAGGAGTGATGAAGATCACTTTAAAGCCCGATGCAAAGCCCGTGAAATAGAGACCTTACCGGCTGAATCCCAAGTATAAGGAAAAGGTGTGCAAAGAGCTAGAAAAAATGTTGGAAGCAGGAATTATTGAGCCAGTAGAAGAATCTGATTGGGTGATCCCTATGGTAGTTCAAGAGAAGAAGCAGCAGGGTGAAATTAGAATATGCGTAGACCTAAGAAAGCTCAATGATGCATGTGTTCATGACCCATTTCCAACACCATTTACGGACGAAATTTTGGAGAATGTTGGAGGTAGGAAGCTTATTTGTTCACCAATGGTTCCCAAGGTACCAATAGATTAAGATCATGCCAGAGGATCGTAGTAAGACGACCTTTGCAATGGAGTGGGGATGCTTCCAATACACAGTGATGCCATTCGGGTTGAAGAATGCGCCCATGATATTTTCAAGAGTTGTAATTGCAGCGTTCAAAGAATTCATCCATAAATTATTAGAAGTATATTTTGATGACTGGACTATGTTTGGGTTGGTAAAATGCCATGTTGCAAGTCTGCACCTCATGTTGGATACTTGTCATAGATACCAAATTGCTCTAAATTTGAAGAAGTGTATCTTTTACATGCCTTATGGGATACTGTTAGGTCATGTGGTCTGCAAGCAAGGATTAATGGTAGATCCTATGAAGATAGCAGTGATTGTCAATTTAGAAGCTTCAAAGAATGTAAAGCAGCTACGTGCAACATTGGGGCACACTGGTTACTATAGAAAGTTCATCAAAGCTTATGCACAAATAACCGTGTCGATGGAAAAATTGTTGAAGAAGGACGCGACCTTTTGCTGGGATTAAGAGTGTCAGCGCAGTCTGGATGTGTTAAAGGAAAATATGGTGACTACACCTATTTTTGTGTTTCCCAATTGGAAGAAAGAATTTCATGTGCATGGGATGCCTCTTATATTGCATTGGGTGCGATATTGACCCAATCGGTCGAAGGTGAGATAGATCACCCTATCGCCTTCACAATTTGGAAATTGTCGAAGGCCGAGAAGAACTATTTGACTACCGAGCATGAAGGATTTGCGATGGTCTACGCACTACAGAAGTTTCGGCATTATTTTTTGGGCACACATTTCAAAATATATACAGATCACTCTGCTCTCAAGTACCTGGTCAACAAGCCTGTGTTGGGGGGGGAGATTTGTAGGTGGTTATTACTGTTTCAGGAGTATGATTTTAAAGTGATTGTAAAGCCTAGATGTTTGAATGCAGGACCAGATCACTTATCCCAGATTGAGACAGATGAAGAACCAACTAGTTTGGAAGAAGGGTTACCAGATGCACAACTCTTTGTTGTACGGGTCACGGATGATCACTTTGCTAATATAATTTAGTTTCTAACTACTGGAATAGCCTTGGAAGGATACTCTACATAGCAGAAGAAGGAATTGGTGGTCAACATTGCCAACTTTTCTATGATTGTGGGACACTTATATAAGATGGGTACTGATGAAATATAGCGTCGATACGTTCCATAGTTTCAACGATCTAGTATGCTCGTCAAAGCACATGGAGGAGTGGAGGTCGAAGACTATGTAGGTAGAGAGACCGCGCAAAATTATGGTGGCCAACGCTACATAAGGATTCTAAGGCATATTGCAAGGCATGTGATGCATGTCAGAGGATGGGAAAGCCCTCATGAAGGGATGAATTGCCCATGAATCTATTAGGTTCCTATACCAATAAGAATCATAATTTTGATTAACTGAGATTAAGCCTTGTAATATTGTACATACCTTTGCTTTCTGCAAATGTTTTCCATATTAAAAAATTTTAAAAATGTAAAGAGGGTATGTCCTAAAAGAATAATCAAATGACAAAAAGAATAAAAAAGGTCAAAAAATATGAAAAATATGAACCCTAAGAAAACAAAAAGACCATGAAAGTGAGAAAGTCAAAATTCCATTCCTATTTAATTTTATGCATAATAAATAACTGTGTGCAGCTTGTAATCCTTGCCACAATCCATGATAGTCAAAATGTTTAAACTTGGCTATTTCATGTTTTCAGTTTTATGTTTATAGATAGAGAATAAAATCTGACCAAACAGTGTAATCTTGGCAGATAATTAGATAGGTAGAGTAAATAAAAGGATCTCAACTATTTAATCTGAGCCCTTGGATGATATAAGGTTTGATTTAGATAGTTTGCTACGCAAAGAAGAGAAAATATTGATAAGGGTTTTCTAGCTTAAATGCACCCTAATAAAGTGAAGAAAAAATGGTAGGATAAGTAGATGGGTAAGTAGAAGAAAGGTTGCAAAAGTATGATGATTGATTAGACAAAAAGCAAATTTATCATCTTTCATCATATGTTCCAAATATGAATGGACAATCAAGCATGCAAATGGATTTCAAAGTCAATTAATTAACTTCCCCATAATAAAGTTCAAATTACTTAACTAATTCCCCTTAATAAAGTTCAAAGTACTTAAAACCTTTCAGTCAAAGAGGCTCAGAGCATTTCTCTGTCTTTTGGAGGTACCGGACCCTTGGCTCAATGACTTATGGATATCAAGCACTAAATTCCCCTCATAAAAGTCCATCCCCCTTTAGTTCATTAATTTTCCTAATAATACTCCTTTTCCTAAGGTTAAAACACTTTTTGCCTAGGAAAAGCAATTTTCCCCCATATAAAACACTTTTCATACCAAAAACCCACAAAAATGCTTTACCCTAAGTATTAATGTAAATATGTGAAAAACATGTAATTCACAAAAAAGCATTTTGCTTAGTGTTTTTCCCTTTTCTGCCCATTTTTCATATTAATTACTAACTTTATTATATTAAATCCCGATAAACCCAATTTCCCATATATATTTAACTCCTATGTATAAATTAACCCTACACCCTAGTTTAATTATAAACTATGATTTTCACCTAAAACCCGACCAAAACCTTTAACTGGTCGATCTGCGATCAAGTTAATAAATCCCCCTTTAATCCTCCGTTAATTACCCTGATAGCCTAATCTCACTTTAAGCCATTATTAAACCCTAATACCACCATAATTAAGTGCCCGCCGAGCCCCCCACTAGCCTCCATGCAGCTTCTCCACTCGATCATCCCCCTCCTCATCCGATGGCTCTCATCCATATCGGGCCAACCTGACGTCCGTCCTTTACCCACCCGATAAAGTGGTTTTCCCCCGACCCCCAATGCTACGTGTCATTTGATGAGTGGAATCGGGTGGCCCCTCCCAAATACCACCGAGTGCCCAAAAGCAGTGCGAAATGAACTGCTTACTACCCTCCCACTACGCAAAAAATTAACCACTATTCACCCCGTACCCGCCAAAAAAATAACTTTTTGCGTATAAAATCCAAAAGCCCCAAAATTGTTTGTTTTCGCTGAAATTTCATCTGCAAGCCTCTATACGCATGCACGACACCTGCAAATGTTGAAGCCATCAACCCACATACAATTTCACTCCAAAGACGCCACAGACAACCCGGCCTTGCAGCCTATAGAAAGCCCCTTCAACCACTTGTAGTCGCCAAACACCCTACTCAGAGCCAATTCACCCCAATTCCAGGTATTTAAACCAGAATTCACCAAATACCCTGTCAATTTCAAAGTAACCAGTTGCTGAGTGTTTTTAATTAAGTTAAAAATTAATTAAAAATACACAAGATCTCAAGCCTACTCCTTGTTGAACATCGTTGCCCTAAATACTGCAAATTACCGCCCCCCCTCCATACTCAAATCCACAAGAATTGAGTATGGTTGTCCCAATTGCTATGGATGTGAGACCCATCTCTACACCCCACTTAGATCTGGACCACCTTCCCCTAGGTAATAAAGATTTCCAGATAGAAGATACCACTGTCATAAAGCTTCTGCTCAAAATACATTGCCAAAGTAGGGACAACTTCTTGAACCATGCTGATGAAATTGGCCTTTGGGAGTCAAATTTGCCCAAGTACCAGTTCCCCCAAGTCCACATTTTTCCTGAAATTGTGCACATGTGCCATGCTTGTTACGTCCCAAGTCACAGAACCATCATGTCTCATGACCAGAAGGTCCTTTTCACCATCACTATTGAGTCTATAAATGAAATGTTGTAGCTCCAACCAAGGCCAAACCTAACTCCCCTCTCAATTGGAGATCTGTTGGACTTATATCCCAAACTCAGCTCTACAAAATTGGCCCAATTGCTCCAAACCTTCATCAGAGAAGAGAAGCACATCCCTAAAGACCCCCCTCCATATGTAGCAACTATATTTTCCCCTTGGGGCTGAAATATTGTAGCCATGATATCTTGTGTTTTGGGTTACTCCACAAGTGAGTATATTGATGAAATTATCCTGGCTTTCATGTCCATCTATACCCCAGGACAACCTCCTACAACCATTTATGACTTTTCCACATTCATAGCTGACAGAATGCATGAACAGTTCACAAGAATTTAGAATGAAAGGGTTTTCAAATACTCCTTAGTTTTATACCATATGTTCTTATATTATCAATCAGAGAAATTCTCATTCACCCTCCAAAAGCTGGACACCAAGGGTCAATGCAGATCAGTCATTTTTTGGACCCCATTAGTCCATGAGTATCAGTCTCCATACCCTTATTCAGACTTCATTGACTTATCTGTACATCCAGTTATGATAATGTTGACCGGAAACCCTCCTCCAAGAATCAGTCCAGAAATAAAGAGAGTCCTTCAACTGTCAAAGAAGACCAAAGTGGGTCACTGGTACCTTTACCAGAACCACACAGAGATCAATATATATGGTTGCATGCTTGCACCATATAAATTTCCAAGATACCTCGCTATGAGGTTGTTTGCATTAGAATACTATAGTAAAATTATCAATGCAGATGAGGTAAACTTCGTCAATGCAAAGAAGAAGGCCAATTTCAAAATAAAAGACCAACTAGGCCCCTTCATATGCAACTCTAGGGAGGCCAGAAAATAGGCAGATTTGATTCTACAGAATATGAAGTTCCAAAGAAGTTTTGTTTGGATATATGACCCTTTGGAATTCATCACCAAGAAGAGGGAAGAGGTCAAGCTAGGACCTTTTATTCACCATCCCATACCTGAGATTGAAACCTGTGCCAACCAATCAGAATGGGTGGAAGGAACCCTAGTTGATCAAGACAGCACCAGAATAGACATAGAGAATGCTCTAATCGATCTGGAAAAAGAACTTGATGACGGTACTTCCCTGCAGGTGCCAGAACAATCAAGTAGGCCAGAGTAGTCAAACAGGCCAGAACAGCTAGACGGGCCAGAGCAATCAAGTAGACCAGAGACAACCATGAGTAGCCCCTCAGTTGTGCAGATTCCTCTAAATGAGGAGAAGAGCCTAAAAATAATTAGGGAGGAGGCCACCACATCAGCAAGGGCCACTTCATAGACTTATGTAGATACAAGCCAAGCAAAAAGACAGAGAGTGAATCCTGTCTCTGAACAGGAATACACAGAGGAAACAGCAGAAGTCACAAGCACAGAAGGAAACAGGAGGAGGCCCATCACCCAATCTAAAGGGGTACAAGAGCCTTCCACATCACAAACTCATATGTTGGTAAGGCAACACAATGTTGAAGTATCTTCCTTTAGAATGCCTGCAGACAAATATCAAGACATCAAGGAAAGGTACAGGGAAATAAAAGCAAGGAATGAGAAGCTTAAGGTCCAAACTTATGCCCAGTACCTGAAGATGACCCCTACCAATCAAACCAGGCTAATGTTGGCCTTTGATATCAAAGAGGGGAAAATGCAGATGAATTTTATCAAGCCTACAACTCAACAGCCAAAAATAGCCTCAGATTTCAAGAAAGTAGATTTTGAAGTGCTGGCAAGGGATATCCATCCCATAGACCAGATTGAGCTACACAAACAAACAGGGGAGATGATATACTCCACATTGACTGGAAAGGCCATAGCTTCTCATCAGCTACAGAATTCCTTAAACAACATATATGCACAATTCTAGTTAGAAAAGGCCTCCTCACAGGCCAAGGATACAATGATCAAGTCCTTAGAGGACTTAGTAATTGAATTGGGACACGATCCCAAGGATATAAAAGCCACAGAGCAGCTAATTAAGAATAAAAATGATGATATCATTGCACTCAAGAAGCAGCTAAAGATACCCCAGTTGCATCATCCACAAACATTGGAAGTCCTAGAAGCCCAGCAAGGGCATGAAGAACTCATGGACTTAGTCTTGAAATTGAATGACCAACTGAAAGAGACTGAAAAGGAATTGGATACTTTGATCCAATTAAAACAAGCAGATGTGGCCACCTCTTCAACAAATGTTATCCCCACAGTCTCTACAGCAGTTCCATCCACACTAGAAGTAGCTTTGGCACCTACAGTTCCACTTGCAATAGACTTGCCATCAACAACAGAATCTACATCAACAACAGGTACATCAGGAGAGAAAGCAGTAGAACTTGTGAAAGTCATGGAAGAAATGACCATCTAGGCTACAGAGATGAAAAAGCTAAAGGTAAAGGTGGCAAAGTTGGAAACTGATTGCAAAATAGCCCAACTCAAACAAAAAGAAAAAACACAAAAGGCACAGAGAATGGGCGAAAGAATCAAAATCCTAGAGAAGGATTTAACACTGGAAAAGCCACTTGGACAAACCAAGGAAATGCTATGGGCCAATATCATTGACTCTATCAATGATATTTGGCCATCAATCCAAGTTATTTTTGATAAAACAAAGCTAGTAAAGGTAGCTACTGAAGCTATCCAGAAAGTAAAGGAGGAGTTGGGAAATAAGCCAGAGGATGCCAATAGACTCATCCACTTCCTCAACAGCAAAAATAGATATGAGCTCCAAGAGCTAAATATAGAAGATAGGACTACTACCATTTTAGAAATAAGGAAGGTCCTTTCCAAAAGGAACCTTATGCTTAATTTGGAAGAAAAGTGCCACAATATGCAGGTAGCCATTGATAGGTTCATGGCTAAATTCCAGATTTTGAGGGAGAAAGGTCTGCCTAGTCCTATGGTCATCCATGATAAACTAATGACACAGTTGGACTATGGGGATAGACTTAGAAAATTGGCTAAGGAACAAGCCAGTTCTTCATCCATTAAAGCCCTGCCAACAGGAAAAGTATTATATGACACATTTGAGAACTTGTTTTTCCTTGAGCATGAGGTAAAACATTTGTTCCTCACCAAGCCAAATTTTGCTAAATATACCGAGGCTAATGAAATTTACAAGAAGATGATTAATGTGAAATTACGAGATGCAGAATGGTGGGAGACAATGAAAAATTTACTGTGATAAATAAATAGCTGAAAGTTATTGTGCAGTAAAAATGAAGGCAGTAGGGTGAAACAGGTAAAAACAACACAACAAGGTCAAAGGGTATCAAGGTTAAAGAGTATCAGTTGAAAGATGAAAGCAAAGAAGATTCCAGCGTGAAACTCCACAACTGTAAGCCAGCATAAAGGGCTACACCTCAACCATAAAGGCCAGCACAACCATAATAAAAGGGACAGCAAGAAATAGTTCATTAGCTGTCTCTATCTTCTTGCAAGAAGATATTTGTATTCCCTAAAATAAATCTCAAGTTGTTTTGAGATATTTTGTAATAATTTTTTGTATAAATACTTCACAATTCGAAGTATGTGGGGTGGATTCCAAAAAAATTCTATAGACTGTTTCTCTCAAATCAGAAATTCTATTGTATCAATGATTGGATTGGCTTGCTGGATCAAGGAATAAAGATCAAATATTTTACAGGATTCTTGTGTAAAGCGAAATACAAATAAGTATTCTCTCATGTTCAATGTTGTTTTTCTTCAAGTTTTTTCCATAATATTTTATGTATCTCTAAAATCTAAATGTTATAACATGGAATGATATTTCAGAAATTGCTTAAATGCACTCTGTCTTGATTGTTATGCATTATTATATGTTTTCTTCACAAATCTAAGTTAAGGAATTCTTGATTGCTCCTTAGTTTAGGTGACTTCTTGTGATTTATAGCAAAGGATTCTTAATTGCCCTTTGTTCATGATTATCCTCTATTCTTCATTTTGATCCTGGTCTAAGGATTCTTAAGTGCCCTTTCACCCTGGTTAGAATTACTTCACCCATTAGGCCTAAAGATTTGCATTTTTCTCTGCTAGCCTGCCCTGTGAACATTCCCTTTAATGAATTGGTCCAGTCCTGCTATCCATTTGTTGACTCCATAGCCCAATGGCTTGAAGACCTAGCTCTATCCATCTGCTCTAAGAATTCCACCACCCAACCTTCAAATCAAAACCAAAACCCCAAGGAACACTAAGAACTAGCCTAAAATCCCATAAGAAACAAAGCTAAATTATATAGAGAGAGCCCTCTCTGAGTCATAGGTTGGCTAGAGCCTATACTTAAAATATTGGTTTGTGGTTACCTCGGTTTCTTCCTTCTTCTGATAACTTCTAAGGAAAATTCTGAGTGATAACAGAATCCTGAAATTTCATTACAAGTGTTTGACAAATGGGCTATTGACTTTGTGGGTCCAATATAGCCCCCAAGGAAAAAGATTAGCGTGCAATATATTACTACTGTGACTGAATACTTAACGAGGTGGGAAGAAGCACAACCAGTGAAGGACTTTAGCGCTGCTACAACGTGAAGTTCCTATTTGAGTATGTCTTGACAAGGTTTGGGTGTCCTAAGATACTAATGAGTGACAGGGGTATGCACTTTTTGAATGAAACTATTGCCGCAATGCTCGAAGAATTTCAGGTTTATCATCAAAAGAGTATGCCCTATCATCCTTAGGCAAATGGTATAGTTGAAGCATTCAATAAAATCTTGGAGAACGCATTGATGAAGGTCTGTAACGCATAGAGAAATGACTGGGATGTGCACATACCAGCGGTCCTATGGGCATATAGGACGACGTGTAAGAAGTTGACTGGACAAACCCCATTCAAATTGGTCTATGGGATAGAGGTTGTGATGCCTATGGAATATATTGTGTCAAGCTTGTGAATTGCAGCATTAATTGATATGGCGGACTGTGAAACTATGGAGGAACACCTCGCGCAGTTGATGGAATTAAAAGAAGATCAATTTCTAGCAAGATTTCACCAACAGGTGAAAAAGGAGTCCGAGAAGGCCTGGCATGATTGACATATTAATCTTCACACCTTCAAGGTAAATGATTTAGTGCTACTATATGATAGTAAGTTCACAAAGTTCCCTAGGAAGTTTCAAATGTACTAGTTGGGGCCCTATGTAGTCAAGGAAATTACAGATGGTGGCACAGTTCAGCTTGCAAAGCTGAATGGCGAAATATTTCCGACAAGAGTCAATGGGAGTCAATTGTAGTTATATCAATGGGATCCTACCCTTATGCAATGACTACATGATAGAACGAAATTCTTAGTACTCCAGGCAGCTGCGAGGGGGTATGGGACTATAAACTACACTGCCTGAATATTGAGAAAACAAAGTAATGGGGTTGTGCAAAGGAAGCCAGAAGTGTGCTAGGAGGAGCTGCACCAACAGGGTTGTGCCATGGAGGATGGTGTCATGCGTATGAGTCTAAAAATAGTCATTGGATGCATTGTAGGTGATTGGATGGCGAAAATCCTATTAGGAGGAATGGGCAGGTTGCATTTATGGTGCAAATATTTGGCAATATGCCGCCAAAGATGCATTTATGAGCAGATTTTCACAGAAAACACTCAGGCATTAAAAGAAAAGGAAGAACTGGCCGTGTGGAGATAGAACTTGGAGTCAAAAATTTCATAGGAATGCAAAATGCTCCCAGAACTTCACATTCCAGAGGATGCCGAAGCAGACATGAATATTCAGAAGTTGGTTGTCGCAGTAAGAGAATCAAAGGATGAGGTCGGTCGGGTAACATTTGAATTTAAAATGAATATCTCAGAGCTGGAATTGAAATTGTAGCCAACCACTCTGCCAGAATTCCGGGAACAACGCGGAGCAGGTATCAGAGAAAGTATGGCCACTTTGGATGTCACCGTCACAAGTTGCACACTGATCTTCGAGTAGGTAATGGAACTATGGATGAATCTGCAAGAGTATCCAAACCTGCAGAAACTTGGCATAGATATCACAGAGCTCGAATGGCAGTTTTATGAACTCAGGGTGACTGCGCACATGTTGGCACTAGTCCAGCACTTCGCTCACCTAACAAAAGGAAAACAGCTTCAAACGTGGATTGAGGAGCTGCAAAGGAAAGAGGTTGTCTTAAAGGCCATAATACAACCTTAGACAAAAAAATAAAGTCAGCTTACTTTGTCGGTCCAAGAAAATTGAAGACGCTCCAGCAGACTTAAAGGACGATGTGCCTCACGATGGAGGGGCCAGCTATAGAAAATTTGGTAGAGGAAATGCAGCAGATCACAGTACAAGGATTTTCTGACATAGTTGTGTTGCAAATGGAGATCAGAGACCTCTGCAATAAGATCAAGGCGCCAGCTGAGTGACTTGAGGGCGAGTCACCCAATTTGTGTTGGGGGCCTATTGGGATGGGGTCCCTACAATCAATTTTGTTAAGTTTTGAGTCAATTTTGTATTATCTTTTGTAATGAATGTAAATTCTCTGTGAAATGTGGAAAAGTGGAGCATGAACCTACTCGAAGTCAAAGGGGCTTTAGTCCCTTAGTTGGGTAGGTGATAGAGTTGTTTTGAGACCCGCCCATGGTCTGCAGACCATGGTATTGTAAAGCAGATGCTATAAATAGATGAGTCATAGCGAGTCTAAGGATAAATCAATAAAGTAGAGAAGAATCATTGTAAGGGAAAGGTGCTAAGGCACGAAAGTATTTTTCCTATACTTAGGCAAAAGGGGAAGGCTCTTGCAGCTGAGTGTGCAGAGACCTTGGTAAGTATGCAGGCTGAGTGCGCAGGCCCCTGCAGCTGAGTGCACAAGAATAAGAATTCTGTATCTGAACATTTATATCTAATAAAGACTATTTTGAGCCGAAACTGATGCATCTGTGTCCTTTTACTTCTACAAAGTTTATGTATCTTCTCTCTGTAATCTATTTAATATGAATTAATGCTTATTTACTGTGCGGAATTGGTAGATCTGTTATATTTATGCTTGATAAGTATAGCTAAGTGCCTTCGTGAAGATTTGGAATCCGCTTAAATAGATTTGCAGTAGTTATCTGTCGAAAGGATTAGATCTGTGTGAAGGCATATCTAAGCCACAAGGGTATCAAGAAACCATCACACACAGCTTTGGATGCAGAAGCCTAGTTCTAGCATCCCCCAATATTGATTCAGGTGAAACTGCAACCTGCCCTACATGGGTTGTTGCTGAAAGGGTCCGCAGTTATGGTTTTGTTGGTTAGGCCCCTTCAAGCCAAAAAATACAAGAATAGGCGTCTAATAATACATGAATCTGCAGTATCGACACAACCATCCATATAAAAGGGATCATGTGCAAAGATCATCGGTATGGTCGCAGCCATCTGAATATATAGGATCATGAATATGGACCCACAATATGGTCACGACCATCCGTCTAGAGGAAACATGTGTACAATCATGAATGACTCATAACTCCATGCAACCTAGACTTCATTAGACAAAATCTAGGGTCTTGCGCTCCATGTCGACCCGATCAATGTACGAATTATAACATGTGAATAGAGGTGTTGAAGTCAAACGTGATATAAAACCACCTAATTATCGGTCAATGATGTAAACCGTCAATAGGTACGAGAGAAACCAAAAATTATGGCAATGGCTCTCAAGGTACAATCATCACAATCCACTAATGTGAAAAATGAAGTTGAAGTCGAACACTCATGGAATCATCCAATCGAAGGTCAATGATGTAAACTTATTGTTGATGTGAAGAACTTGCCATTGAGGCATGCAAGCTCTAAGGTACCAGAAGGGAGTTTCTAGATCATCTTCCCAGATGATGAGCTGAAGTCAACAGGATGTGATCCGTCGAAGGAGGACCATAATGAATCCCACATCATTAACACAAAACAAAAGGATGTAGTAGAGGATATAAGTGTGATCCAAGACAATGGCATAAAATCAGATAATGTATAAGCAGTAAATAACTACAGATAGGACTTCTCTTGAACATATCGGCGACATGACTCTGGAGTTTGGAAGCATTTGACTCAACATAAGATCAAAGGTCATGATGACGGAATGGTATAATCAGATGAGAGGCAAAATGGATTCCCCAAACCTAGGAAGGCAAGTGGTGAAGTGATGATGTCCCAAACCCTACATGAGTAACAGATGAGTGTCATGTTCAAGAAGGGCACATCAGGTGGAATCTTCAATATTGGGTCAGCAACAATTTCATGGTACAACAGGAAGTAGAGATCAACTGCACTCAGTTTGGCAGAAGCAAGGTACGTGGTTGCTAGTCAAACAGTTTGTGAGGCTATCTGGATGAGGAAGATCCTTGTTGGATTATTTGGTCAGTAGATGGATCCTACAGTGATTCACTATGACAATAAGAATTGTATCAAACTCTCTGAGAATCTATTTTTTCATGATTGGTCCAAGCATATCGACATCTGGTATCACCATCTACGAGATTGTGTGCAGAGGAGAATCATGTTGCTGGAGTACATTCCTAAACAGGATTAGGATGCAGATATTTTGACAAAAGCGTTGTCAAGATGCAAATTTGAGTTTCATAGAGGTAGGATCGGGGTAGCAGATAATCCCTTTCTTTTTGAGAGGGGGTGTTGAAATATGCAACAATAAAATCCTAATTTAATTTTGTCCTTGAATTAAATTAGGAATTAAATTCTAATTATAATTCTCATAGCAACTTGTAATACTTAACTAAGTTAATTTGACTTCGTTGGCTCAATTAATTCAAGTTGGGAGTCTATATAGAGTCACATAGAGTGGTTCCTAAATTTTAGGGGCCCAAGTTGAGTTTATTTTGAGTTGTAATTGTTTAATTCAATCTAATTGAGTTAAAGTCAGTTAAACTAGTTCCAACTAATGGAGGAATTAGTGGGAGATCCAGTAGTGGGGTGTAACCTCCGGTAGTGGGCCGTAACCAACACTAGTTAACCAATAAACTGAAGATTCACTCATAATTAACTCTTGAATGTTAGATCAGAGAAAGACCCAGTTGAGATTGGAGTTTAGGGACAGTGTACTATCAGTTATATAATCATCTGAATTATACAGGTGGTGCATGCAATTAGAGGAAGGCCTATGAAGATTGCACAGTTCATTATTGAGGAATTTCCCAACTAAATATGGGTTAATTCCCTAGGAAATTGCGCAAGGAAATAGGAGCTTGGCAGGCAACAAATTAGGCTAAGTATTGGTTGAAGCTTGTTTGTGAAGCAATGAGATAGATTGAGATAGTGTAGAGGTTTCTCAGCCCTGAGCTAAGCATTGTAATCTTCTCATATTTTTTTATTAATGCAATATACCAATAGTAGAGGTTTTTAGCTTTGGCTTTACCTAGAAAGTTATTGTGTTATGTGTGATTGAATTCTCTCTTTTATGCTTCGTGATTTCATCGATCGTTTATTGTTTCCATTGATGAGTAGAGTAGATTCAAGTGAATTGTTTTAGCATATTACAATCTGCTGTTTGAATCTACAAGGAATTTCCATAGAGTTTTCTTGTGATATTATCAATCAAGGATGTATCAAGACAGCAAGAGACAATAATGGTATTCCAACTTTTAATAAGTAGATAATCTTCAAACGGTTCAGGATTCCTTCATGAGAGAGGCACCAACAAGCTATCTGACAGATCTCAGATGATTACCCTTGGTCCTTCCAAACCAAGTAACTCGTCCTCAATTGTAACAACATCAATATCTTGTTCTTTGATCTTTTGCAAGAGAATTTTGTGTCAAAGAAGTATTCAAGACATATCTTTAGGACTACTATGGTTTTATAAAACCCTAAGTCTATCAACTCCTAAGAGAAGGGGGTTCATATATTAGTACAAGTGATGTTTACATGATAGACCCTTTCTCCTCAGCTCCCTCTAGCTTTGGAGTAACTTTCAATATGTTTTGGAAAAATCTAGAGATTCAGGGGTTTGCATGAGCACATAACAGAGTCAAGGGATTCATCCATGGAGATACTAACACACGATCCTTCAAAGTACAAACAAGTCACTCTTGGTTAATCAGATCAGTGGATTAGTTACATGGTGTTCACACTAGAGCTGAGATCATAAGACTTTTGCCTTTTAGACTGGATTATAGATAGTAGTTGTGGACTTGTATACTGAATTAGTACCATATCACAGCCTCTCAACAAAACACTGACAAGTAGACATTTTAGCGCATATTTCAATTACATATTGCACAAATCTTCATCAAATGATGTATTACTAACAACGCACTTGTTCTTAATTTATTCCATGCCTTCATTTCAGATAGAATTCAGACTCCTCAAACCAAAAGCTTGGATTGGTCATACGTACTGCAACAGGGTTAAAAAAATAGTACGTTATTACAAGATAGATATTGTTAGGTCCCTATAATACTAGTGATTCCCCCATTACTATTGTCATTGAAGCCCACTATTGTTATTGTTGTGCCTTTATATTATTATTGTTATGCCAACTTTGATTATATTGTGACCCCTTAGACTCCTATATATAGAAAGGAGGTTTTGTCATTTGCATTATCCAAGAATTGTTCATTTGTGTAATGTAAAGGAGGTTGCCCCCTCGAAGAGGTTGATTTTGAAGGTGTTGATCTATCTTTTCTTCTATTTTGTGAGCTAGTTGCATAACATTTGGTATTAGGGCTAAGTTGAATTATACCAGCCTCTAACATTTCTGCAGCCATACGTTCAATTTCACATTCCGAAAACAGACCCAATGGGTCAAATGGTTGCCTCTAGTTGAATGGTGGTATAACACTTCCTTCTATACTATAGCAAAAATGACCCCATTTATGGCACTTTATGGATATCATCCATTGTCCATCACATCATATTTAAGAGAAAATTCTAAGGTTCACGCAGTGGAAGATCACATTGAGCATCAACAACAAGTTCTCCAACTCTTAAAGGATAACCTCACTTTGGCACAGAGTAGAATGAAACAACAAGAAGATCAACATCACAGTGAAAGCAGTTTTGATGTAGGTGACTGGGTATTCCTATGGCTACAACCATATAAACAAATGTCCCTCAAGCAAGCTAAGAAAGATAATAAATTATCACCAAAGTATTATGGTCCGTAAAAGGTGTTGCAAAAGATTGGTACTATGGCATACAAATTGGAGCTTCTTGCAGCTTCCCGAGTGCACCCAGTTTTCCATGTTTCATGCTTAAAGAAGGTTATAGGTGACAAACTCACAGTTCAAACAATATTGCCAGAACTTGACGAGGAAGGAAAAATCATATTGGAACCTGAAGCAGCCACAGAAAAAAGAACTCGATAGCTACGATATCGATCAATTTCAAAGTATCTCATCAAGTGGAAGAACTTACCCGCTGAAGATTTCACATGGGAGGATGAGAATTTTATACAGAAAAATCCAGAACTACTCAAGCATTGAGGACAACACTTTTTTGAAGGAGAGGGGCATGTTAGGTCCCTATAATACTAGTGATTCCCCCATTACTATTGTCATTGAAGCCCACTATTGTTATTGTTGTGCCCTTATATTATTATTGTTATGTCGGCTTTGATTATATTGTGACCCCTTAGACTCCTATATATAGAAATGAGGTTTTGTCATTTGTATCATCCAATAATTGTTCATTTGTATAATGTAAAGGAGGTTTCCCCATCAAAGAGGTTGATTTTGAAGGCATTGATCTATCTTTTCTTTTATTTTTTGAGTTGGTTGCATAACAGATACCCACGGTTTTGATGCAAATGGTGATGGATTTAAGGCTTCACTTCTGCAACTGAATCAGAACTAAACTTGCTTCTACAATTTCATATGTGATCAAGATCCTGCTTATAGTCTTGTGCACTTAATCACTCCACTGTAACATTATTAATTCATAACGAATTGGAGATTGATTTTGTAACACACTAGATTTGAGTTAGTCCATGAAACTACGATTACAATGAAATAAACCTTTGCACCTTTCGATCTCATCTTCATACAATGCTCATTTCACAAGATTTGATATGGTATTCAAATAGGAATTCCAGCAACTTCTGTTCACAAGGTTGGTGAGCTCCAGTATTGCAGCAATAATGCTACAACTCCTGGGACTCCCTTCTTTACTTTTATCAACCCGGTAGTTCGTAACAAACTTGGAAGCGACGGTGCTATATGCACAAGTACTAGCTCTTGCCGCAACTATCACTTGGTCAGCTGGCACAAGTCCACTAAGGGCTCAAGCCAACTTCTATGAGATCTAAGAAGAAGCTTTTTAATCGATGGACGAAAGCTAATTTAAAGAAGGTTGATCTACTTGCAGAAAGACATTGAAAAGCTAAAAGAAAACACAAACCCTAATTCTACCAGCTCACCCTACTAATGCAAGAAAGAGGATGCAAGCTACTGAACGAAATGCTATTGACTTCTAGGAAGGTAAATACATGTATCTAAGCTACTTCTACAGTAACATCTGAAAAAAAAACATCTTTTTGTATTTTTGAATAAGTTGCCAGAGTTATTATGCATATGATTTGACTGTTTTTGGGCTGTGCAGAGGTGGATGGGCAAGAGGAAATGCTTGGAAGAGGTAAGGAAGGTTCAGAGAGGGCCTAAGGGGTCCCTAACACCCTTCCATAGAATTTCACCGAGTTTGGCTATCAAGAAGCCTCATTCGTGAGCCTCTACAGGACGTCTGCAGGGGTTCTACAAGATGTCTGCGATTTTCTACAGGATGTCTGTAACTTTCTACAGGATGTTCAAAAGTGAGGTTTTTGGTGGATGAATGGAGAGGGAAAGGTGAAGGAGTGAGTGTGGAGGTGGGGTGAGGGCTGGAGATGGTCTAGGACTCGGTGGATGGAGTTGTGGGCAGGTGTAGATGGCTGGATTTGGTTCAAAGAAGACTAAAGCAATGTTACACACAAAACTAGGGTTATGGGAGAAAATGGTGAATGGGAGGCAAGGATGCTAAGTAGAGGGCGGAGTGGATGGTGCTGGTGGAGAATAAATAGATGAAGGAGTGGTACAGGTGCTTTGCAGGGCGTTTTTCCAACTAATCCAACGAAGACTTGTAAATTCAAAAACCTAATTACGATAACCTAATCTGCTAGCTGCCAGTGAAGAGAATGAACAGAAGTGTGACCTGCAATGAAACCATGTATTTTAACTCATGCAACTAAGCAAACGAAAGTCTGAACTTGTAACCAACTTCTACACATGAAAATCAAACACTAGTGATTGCATGGCAAAGCAAAATCAGTGTTTTTGTGGGCAGCGAAGTTATCCTGATCCCAGCTCATGATCCTACTGAAGGAGAGGTGAAACCAGAGATATTTGATGGCCCTTTTCTTGAAGCTTTTTCCTATTAACAACCTATCAACTAAATACAAGCATTCAAAAGTCTTTCTAACCATTAACAGTGACCTAGTTAATCAACAAACTTTAACCTACTTGACAGAAATGTTTTTGCAAATGTATAAAGAACAAATAACAATACATAAAGGAGGCCTTAGCACTCGGGTTGGGCCCAACCCCAAGAGCTGCAGGCTCCTATAAAGAACTGAGATCTGATGCCAAGTAAAGCTGCTTCTCATTATTCAAAAATAAACATCATATGAAAGTTGTATAGCAGTAGCTACAATAAAACAGGCTGAGCAAAATGACAGCACTATAGTGCAAAAATAACAATAGTTCCAAAAGTAAACTACGAAGGTTGAGGCCTTCTTATTTGTACAATACGAGGGGGCTAGCAGCCCTCCTAGATTCAAGGGACTCGGCTGTCCCAACTGCTAGTAAACATCCCAAAGCTGCTTGGCTGCCTTTAAAAATCGTTTTGGTGGCTTGTGGAGCTCGGAGTTGAGGGTGGAGATTTCGAGGAAGGCCATTAAATGTAAGAGAAAACCTCCCTACGAATCCTCCCCTCAAGCTTTGCTGTCAGCTGACCCATGATTGCTTGGTTTTGCTCCAAAATTTGTCCAAAAATCCTGAAATAACCACGTATTAGCCTCCTAGGTAGAGTGACCACCTTTATTCGTTCAAATAACATAAACATACTAGAAAAACATGCATAATCTATGAAAAATGGAGGATTGAACAAGGACAATTAGGCAAAATGAGCCTAATAGGTTACCCAATTTGGGGGCTCATCATCACCCCCCTACTGAATTGGTTGCTCATCCTCTGAGCAACTAGTCCATCTCATTATCCTTTATGGCTTTGATCGCCTCCCTCACGTCCCAAGCCTCTGTTGTGATATCCTCTTCCTAGTCGTGGAATCCTGCCTTCCTCTCCACTTCCTCCCATTGTCTACCTTCCTCCTTTTCCTTCACTCCTTCTAGCAATCCCAGAAGTAAAGGAGGACTGAATTTCAAGCCAATCCAATTAGCCTGAAAGTTCTGCATCAACTATTTGTAGAGGGGTACCCTTGCCAAGGCTTCCCTCATCCTGGTGGGAGAGTGGTATTCTTTTATCTTCAGGCTGTGAGGCAGTGTGTTCCACCGCCTTGTGCAGGCATGCATACAGTTTTCTCCCAACAGTCTCTCCATGTCCTCAAAATGGGCAATGGCTTGAGCCTGTTGCTCAATGTATTCCGGTAGATCCTGAGAACTATTGGCCAAGTGCTGGTGGGCACTTATCACTTCTGATGGGTCATCTGGCTCTGCTCTTATCATGAGAGGCTCACTAAACTCTCTGCCTATGATACTGTGGACCTCTGCTGCTCTCTTCTCCTCATGGCTCATCCAAGAGGCCATGGCCATAAGCTGGACATCTCCTATCACCGTGTTGGGATCCCATGCGTTCATGTCCGGAAGGACGAAGTTGTGCAAGTAGAACTCTGCCAGTTTGGCCCTATCCTCAGATGAACTACTGCCACATAAAGTTGCAAACTGATGATAATTTTAGAAAGGGGTGATGCCCCTTTGGGCCAAGGTATTGATTTGAAACTGTAACCATTGGTCCTTGAGGCATAGGGCATAGGATTTGGCAGGCTGCCTGCACTGCAGAGCTTCCATTGCCCAGCTGGCCACGCAGGCCAGTTGTGCCTCCTTTTCTTGCAGCTGTTGTTTCAGAGAATGTATCTGCAATTCTTGTTCCTGTAGCTGCTGGTTCAGTGCCTCAACTTCAGTTTGTGTCCCTTCCTTTCTTTGTTGTTCATAAGGGGTATATGTGGCTGTTGTGGGCCCCTCCTGTTGCTCTTGTTCCCCCAAGATGTGAGGCCTGTCTTCCTTCCTCTGTCCCTGTAATTGTAGCTGCTGTCTAAGCAGCTCATTTTCTTCCTGTAGCCTGACCTGCTGGCTGCTCTCCACATGTCGTACCATAGCCAATTCTCTTCTGGCCTCCTTGAGCTGCTCCTCCAGAGGACCTATATCTGCCACTCCCTTGGACTTAGCGATTTTCATCCAAGTGTGGGTCCTCACTCTCTCTTCCTCTAGTGCAAGGAAAAGTGGCACTATGAATTTCTGAGGAATGATCTTTCCGGCCTCTAAGAAGTTATAGTAGGAGCCCAAGCTGGGCTGGGGGCTAGGTTCCATAATGTGCTCGACCTCTTCTTCCTTCTATGGTGATTTGGCTGCCTCACCTTCCATTTCTTCGGTCTACTTGAGCCTAGCTAGTGTTTCCTATAGAATAGCCTCAGCATCCTGTAGAGAGGCCTTGGTGTCCAACATTTTCATCCTCTCCCTCCAGGTGGATGTCTTCGGGCTTTCCCGTTCATAAGTGATGGCTGCCTTGGAGGGGGACCTCTCCCTTGGTGTGGTAGGGGTGTCAACAATGGTGATTGGTTCTTTGGACGGTGGTTGGGGTCTGCTGGTTTTAATTCTTACACTTCTTCTTGCCTTAAAGTACAGGGGAGGCTCCCTCTTTCGCTTTTCCTTCTACTTGGGGGATGTGCTTAGGGTGGCCAACACAGCTGCTACCTCCCTAGCTAAAATCTCGGCCGATTTCTCCTTCTGCTACCCTTTCCCCAGACTTCTTGTAGAAAGTCCTGTAGTGGCCGTTTTCTGGCTTCCTGTAGAAGCAGTTTTCTGGCTTCCTATAGAAACAGTCTGCTGGCTTCCTGTAGAACCAGTTTTCCCTGATTTGGCTTGCTTGGCTGGGGGTGCCTTCTCTTTGACTTGTGCTATGGTTGCCTTGGGTGTGCCTTTACTTGTTTGGACTTTTTCAGTCCTCTCTGCCCGGGTTTGCAACCGCTTCTCCCTTGGCGTTTGTGTTTTTACTCCACTCACAGCTTTGGCCTCAGCAGCTTGTCCTTTTTCTTGCTTTTCCTCTTGCCTTTCCTGTGGCTTTTCCTGTGATGGTCTGCCCTGGGTTTTCTTACCCTTAGCTTCCTTACCCGTAGTTTTCTTCTCTGCCTCAATATGCTCCTTCTCCTCATTGCTGGATGAAGTGAGTTCTTCTGCCAGAGTCCGGATATCATCATCCTTGGACATATTGCGGAAAATCTCCCAGGAGATAGGGACAGTATAAGTATGGAGGGCATCTTCTACGAGGAGCTTGATAAGCCCATGATGAACCAGCTGATCTAGTGTCCCCTCCTTTAGTTTGGTGCCACACTCAATCAATGACTGTAGGAGGAAGTATGGGATGCTCAATTTTTGTTCTGAGGGCAAATCCATCTTATGCCTGAGCTCAGTTAACAAGCGGAAGTGATAACCATACACAATACTAAATCGCCCCTCATAGGTAATATATTTCATAATTTGAAGGCTGACCTCGCTCCAAAATGGCTGAAGGCTGGCTCTCCGGACCCCATTCTTATCCTCTGAAAACTGTTCTTCCGGTAGGAAAAATTCCTTTTTGGCCTTCTGGCCCAATTTCCTTTCCTCTTTATCCCACGGTATCCCCAATGGCAACTCCGTGACCCGACTAATGAGTTGTGGAGTGAGTTTGAAGGTCAATCCTCTGAACTTTACAGTGGCCAGTGTTTTTGATTTGGGCTGCAGGGACCTTAGGAACTCCTCTGTTATTTCATCATCGTGACCTTGAATTCTGTCACAGAAGGTCATCCAGTGGGCACGAGTAAATAGTTCTACCGCCTCGGGAGTTTCCCTCAATTTTCTGGAATCGGAGGGTTCCTTTCTGATAAACCCTCCTGGCATGATGAAAACACTTTGTTTTTGGCTTGAGCTTTGGGCAGAATGGAGATTCGGATATGGTTTTCTTCCTTGATTCTCAGGACAGAGTTTCTCCGTTGTGTGTATCTCCCCTTTCACCAATTCTCTGGTTATAATACTGCTGCCACCCAAAACTCGACTTGTCAAAAGGAATTAAGCTCTCACAGACAGAGTGCAGAGCTAATTTTCACACCAACCATGTAACAGTCACAAAAAAAAAAAATTATATGTGCACAGGTGAGCCTTACAGCGGTTTGTCATTATAATGGGGAGAGTTTGTTAATAGGAACCATGGAGGTGAATATGACGCAGCACCATTTAAAAGAAATTTTGTGTATCATATAAGCAAAACCACCATTCTTGACCCACAGGCAGACTGGTTTCAATTTTCCCCACTTCAAACAAGCTAGTTCACCACCTTTCGAAAATTAAGCATGGGGATGGCGTGTTCGAGCCTACCTCTCTTCGAAATTTCGAATTTTGACGCAACAGACATGGGTTTCTCTGCTCCAGGAGCTTTCGTTGTGCTTCCTGTAGAGCTCCTTCTTGTAGAGAGCTTCTGCTGCTTCTGGAGGACGTCACGGCACTGCGGAGCAAGTCTGGGACGCGAGAAGAGTTTGAACCGAGCCGAGAAACTCGGGCTAACAAACTGCAGAGGAGGAGGACGCCCACGTTGCTGAAAACCCGGTTGTAGGCGTAAATGACAGTGGTTAATGTGAGTGCTCTGGCCGAATGATTTTGAAATACGGCGCAATTCATGGCGCGGGGGTGAGGTGTCCAGGCTGAGCCATTAAACAACGTCACGGCCATCATTCCCCGGCGTGTCTCTGACCGCCAATGTCTATCTCCGCCATTACCCGCCGTCATCCCTATCAGTCTGTCGATTTCACTGCAAATCTGCTGATTTCCCCAACTAGACACTTCCCACGTGTCGGCTCCACGTCCTTCTGGCAGAATCGAGCGTAACCATGCTCGTTCGGATCCCACGAGGCAATTCTACTGGCTGTGGGTGGCCAGTTGACTGGCCATTGCATTCGTTCAATCCGCCCATTCACAGATATGCAGTGTTCATAGTATAGCTTATGCAATTTGACGAAATAAGGTTAGGCACTTACCTGGTGTGACCGTGGACATGTTTCGCAGTTTTTTGGACGTGAAACGATGGCTTTGCTCACTGCTGCTTCGTGCACCGGCATTTGACTTCCCTCGTTCATTTGCTGATACTGGATGCAAGGCTTTCAGGACCCAGTCCTCTGGTGGTGAACGTTGCATGCACGGCTTTGTCTTCTCTCAGCTGTCGAGGAGGTGTTCATATTTACGCGGAGCTGGTTGCATGCCTCCTGTGTTGATTTCAACTGCTCTTGACTCCATAGTGTGTATTCCAGGTGGATCAGCTGCTACAGGATTCCTGTAGGACATCCTGTAGCTGCTTCTCCTCCTGGGCTGCATGCTGAAATGGGCACGGCTACAGTCACGGATGAAGGGTCCTATTGGAGCTTTTGATAGGTAGAGTGTGCGGGCCTTCATGTATTTGATTTGTCCCTTGAAAAAAATGGCGATCTGAGGAAAACAGGACTTTTTGCATGACTGTGCAGGAGTACAGGACCAAATTGTGGTAATGGCAGTGGAAAGAGAGGAAACAGGTGATGGATGGGACAAAGGGGTGGCTGCAGGCCTCACCAACAAACTTCAAGTTTTAAATCCTCCTCCAGAATCGATTTTGGCTTGTCCAAAGGTTCTACAGGATGTTTCCTGTAGAAATGCAGAACTTCCTGTAGAAAGCCCTGAAACTTCCTGTAGGAGGTTGAATCTTGACCCGAATGTGTCCAAATCCTGGAAAAAGTGTGTGGCCATGGAGGGAGTGTCGATGAGGATGCCTGGTAGCTTGGGATGGACCCCTGTCCTTGATTTGCGCGACCCTCTTTATCTACATTATATCCCTGCAACCTGCAATAATTTCAAAGATCAGACCTGTTTTTTTCTTCTTTTTCTCTTTTTTCTTTTTTGAGAGACAACAGGGGCGCCTCTATGAGGTTTTCACCCCCACTATCTGCCCTGGGCGCCTCAAAGAGGTTTTCACCCAAGGATCTTTTTTTATTCCATTTCTTTATTTTCTAAGAGACAGCGGAGCACCTCCATGAGGTTTTCACCCTCACTGCCTGCCCTAGCCGCCTCAGAGAGGTTTTCGTCCAGGGATCTTTTATTCCTCTTTTTTTTTTTTTTTTGATGATCAAGGTGTGGCTAGAACAGAGGCAGAACCCTGCTCTATTACCAGCACTGATTTTTCCACAGTTTCAATGAATTCCTGCCTCGAGAGGGGTTTCTTGTAGATTTTCAGTCGATGCCCATTAACAAACATGGGGATGGCCTCTTCATCAATGGTCCTGATAAGGACTGAACCATTATCGTTACATTTCTCCACTGTATATGGTCCTAACCACCTTGTCCTCAGCTTTCCTTTGAAATCCTTGTATCTTGAGTCATACAGCAGCGCCCAATCTCCCGGCTAGAATTGCTTCTCATTAAGGTGTCAGTCATGCCATATCTTCCTCTAGAGTTGAACTACCTCTGAGTGGAGAAGGGCCTGCATCCTTTGTTCATCTAATCCATTCAGCTGCAATAATCTTTCACATTGAGCATGGTTGAGATCTAGGTCCAGCTGAGCTGCCACCCTCAATGTATTGTACTCGAACTCTATGGACAGCAAAGATTTCTTCCCGTAGACCAGCTCATAAGGTGTGAAACCGGTTGTGGTCTTCCAAGTGGTGTTGTAGGCCCAGGTGGCCTCAACCAGACGATATGCCCAATCCTTTCTGCTGCTGCTCACAACCTTGGTCAAAATCCCTTCCAATGTTCGATTAGTGACTTCCACCTGCCCATTTGCTTGAGGATGATAGGGGGTGGAAGTCTTGTGCTTGATCTTGTGATGCGCGAGCAAATCTTCAATCAGGTTGGAGGTGAACTGGCTTCCTTGATCTGTGACTAACTCTCTTGGGTAGCCAAACTTGTAGAAGATATTTTCCCTCAGAAACTCAGCCACCTTTTCTTCTGTTGCTGCTTTGATTGCCTTCGTTTCTGCCCACTTGGTCAGATAGTCGGTGCACACAATGATGTAAGACCGTTTCTTTGAAGGAGGGTTGATAGGACCCACAAAATCCATGCCCCACTTCTCAAATGGCTCGAAGGTCACTTGAGGTTGGAGAGGCATTTCATCTCTTGGAGTCGGTTTCCCCATCCTCTGACATCGATCACACTGGCTGATGTATCTTCTGACATCTTGATGAAGAGTAGGCCAATAGTAGCCTGCCTGTAGAATTTTGAAGGCAGTCCTTTTTGCTGCAAAGTGGCCTCCACAAGGTCCATCATGATAGGTTAGGAGGATGTCAAAGACTTCCTCCTCCCTAACACAACGTCTCAAGATCTGATCTGGGCCAAGTTTAAACAGGTTGCCCCCGATCCAAGTGAACGGGGCACTCTTCCTTACAATTCTGCTCTTCTCCTTTGAGGATAGATGCGGAGGGAACTATGCTGAGACCAAGTAATTTGCTATATCAGCAAACCATGGAGAGAGTACTGAGATAGCAAATAGATGTTCATCTGGCATCTGGTCATCCACTGTTCCTTCCTCACCTGCAGGCAAGTCCAATCTAGACAAGAAGTCAGCAACAACATTTTCCTTACCTGGCTTGTCGACAATCATCAAATCAAATTGCTGTAACAAAAGTAACCATCTAATAATACGAGCATTGACATCAGGCTTATTCATTAAGTATCTAATCGCAGCATGATCAGTGTGTACAAATGTTTGATAACCGGTGATGTAGTGTCTGAACTTGTTTAGGGAATGGACTACGGCCAGGAACTCTTTCTCGGTTACAGTATAGTTCATTTCTACCTTGGACAGGTTTTTGCTAACGAAGTATATGGCATATGGGAGTTTCTCCTCAATTTGTCCTAAGGCTGCCCCTATGGCTTTGTTCGAGGCATCAGTGTGGATGTGGAAAGGTAGGGCCCAGTTTGGACCTCTCAAGATCAGGGCGGACACCAGCTTATCTTTCAATTCGTCCAGTGCCCCTTGACAGTTGTCAATCCATTTAAACTCAACATCTTTCCCTAAGAGTCCAAACAAAGGTGAGGTTAGCTTGCTGAAGTCTTTAAGAATCTTCGATAATACCCTGCTAGGCCTAGGAAACTCCGAACATCTCTTACCTTTTGAGGAGGTGGGACCTTTTGGATGATAGCAATTTTATTAGGATCCACCTATAATCCTTGGCGAGAAATGGTATGTCCTAGCACAGTCCCTTCAGTCATCAGGAATTCACATTTTTCAGGACTGAAGGACAGGTTCATCTCAATGCACTTGGTTAGAACTTTTCCCAGATTGGTCAATGCTTCTTGGAAGTTGGACCCATGAGGAGTGAAGTCATCCATATAGATTTCTACCGAATCATGGACTAACTCAGAAAAGATACTCAATACTGCTCTTTGGAAAGTGGCAGGAGCGTTGCATAGCCCAAAGGGAAGGACTCAACAGGCAAAGGTACCCCAAGGATAGGTGAAAGTGGTTTTATCTTGGTCTTCCGGGCTGATTTGGATCTGGTTATACCCGCTGAACCCATCTAGGAAAGAGAAGAACTTCTTCCCTGCCAGTCCATCCAACACCTGATCTATGAAAGGCAAAGGGAAATGGTCTTTCTTAGTGGCTTTGTTAAGTTCTCGGTAATCTACACAGATTCTCCACTTCCCGTTCTTTTTGGGCACAAGCACTAGAGGCGAAACCCACTCACTATCGGAGATAGGATAGATGAATCCTGCATCCAACAATTTTTGCAATTCTTCTTTGACAATGTCCTTAAGGGATGGATTCATTCTCCTCTGAGGCTGCCTGACTGGTTTACAATCTTCTTTAATGTAGATGTGATGGGTACAGACCGAGGGATGGACTCCTTTCATCTCCTTATAGCTCCAGGCGAAAGCATCTAAATGATTGTTCAGTAAGCTACACAGCTCCTTCTCCTGGGAAGGAGATAGGGAGGAGCTGATCTTTAGAGTTCTTCCGGGACCAAACTCCACATTTTTAACTCTGGGAGAGGTTGGATCAGTCACACAGAGGTCCACTAAGGTGCTAGCTTGGGTGTCCTCCACCAATTCCTCTAAGGACAATGCACTGGGAGGTGGATTTTGAATCAAGGTCTCAATCAAATCATCCTCGGTTTGAGGACCTCCCCTAGTGGTTTCTATTGTGCACAAGGGTGCAGAGTAGACCTCATCCTCATCTCCTTCTTCCAACCAAAGCGGTAAGTCATGTTCTAGCAGAGGCTGGGCAGGACTAGCTGCTTGGACATAGGACCATTTTTGATGGTCATGTTTCCAGCTCGGCAACTGATGTAAGCATCCGTAGTGGCTAACCAAGGCCTTCCAAAAATGAGGGGGTATCCAGTAAGCTTTGCCTTTAGTTGAAGGACCAAGAAGTCCGCAGGATACTCCCAAGAGTCAACAGAGACCAAGACATCCTCCACAATCCCTTCGGGAGTCATGGTGGAGCGATCTGCCAACTGCAGGACTGTCGAGGTCTTCCTTAAGGAACTCTGAAGGTTGAGTTTAAGCATGGTGTCCCTGGTCATCACATTAATGGCAGCCCCTAGATCAATCAAAGCATGGGGGATAATGGTGCCATTGATGTGGACATCAACTACAGGACTCCCAGGGTCCAAATACTTTGGACAGATTACTTGCCCCAACATTAGATCAGACAGTTGTCCTATGACATTGATAGTCGAGGCATCTCTCTTTCTCCTGCCTGGGTGCCTGAAACACTTCTCCTTAATCAATTTGTTGTATATCGGTACATCTTTGATAGCCTGGAGAAGGGGTATTTTCACACACAACTATTTTAGTTCCCCCAGAAGTTCAGTCTCCTCTAGGTTTGGTCGCTCAGGAAAGGGTGGAATGGCTTTGGGTTCACTTTCTTGTTTCTCTTCCTCATCCTCTGGGGGAGGAGGTTTGCGATCTGGAAGGGTCTTTCCAGATCGCAGGTTGATCTCCTGGATCTCCACAGCACAGGTAGGACATATTGTCTCCCTAGTGTATACCTGTTGGGCTTGTCGGTTTTTGGGGTTTGGGTTCGATTGGGCAGGCATCTGGGGTTGTCTTGGAGGAGCAGGAGGTAATGGTTGTGGTTGAGCCGGTGGTGGAGGCAGAATGGCGGGAGGAGAGTTGTATTGGGGCCTCCACCCCGGTTGAAGTGCATTCCACTGAGGCTATGGCTGGACATGTGAGTGAAACGAATGAGCAATGGGTTGAGTATGGTGTTGAGGTGGATAAGCCCACGGAGGAGGTGCAGACCAGGAAGGATGAGTAGGGGGACCCCAAGAAGGCATGTGAGCAGTTTGGTTGGGGCTATAATAAGCTTGGGATGACCCTTGCATCCCCTGCTGGTAAGGTCTGGGTCCATGCAGTCTGCTTTGGTTGAGGAAGTAGAGAGGTTCAGTGGGTGCCTCAATCCCTTGGTACATGGCTTTGAATCCGAGCAAGGTTGGGCATTAGTTTGTGGAGTGGTCCTCCTCACAAACGAAACATACCTCTACTGAGTGCAATGGACACTCGTTCTTAGGATGCTTCCTCGTACATCTGGGACAGAAGATGGCCAAAGCCCTCTCAGCTTCCTCTTTCTTTTGTTGGATTCGAAAAGTATCAAGTTGCATGGCAATGGTCTGTCTCATCTCACTTTTGAGGTCTTCCATCTAATTAGAAAACTCATGCTTGGAGAAGGTAGTACTCGCTGAAAGTGGATTCCCCCAACCTCTTTTCCGAGCTGCCCTAGAGTGGTTTCTAAACACAGTCTTTATGTCCTCATAAGGTAGTTGGTAAATATCTCCTCCAGCTAGCATGTGAAGGGTATCTAGAAGGTCTTCAGAGACTCCTCGGAGCAGAACCAACTTTAGAGATTCAGGGTCAAGTGTGCACCTGGCCCGTTTATAGCTAAGTTGGAACCTTTCCTCATAGTCCTCTGAAGACTCATCATTTCCCATGGTCATCCGAAAGATTTCTCCCTTGGTTTCCTTTGACCTACAGTAATCCTGGTATTTGTTATTAAAGGCTTGCTGCATCTGAGCCCAAGTAGTGATACTGTTTCCAGGTAACCCCATGAACCAGCATAACGCTGCATCCTTGAGGGTAGAGGGAAAGAGTTTCAACTTGTGCTCGTCTTCTGTATAGTCATAAGTTCGACAAAGGGTAGCAAACTCAAACAGGAAGGTATCAGGGTCTTAAGTGGTCAATCCATGGAAATGAGGTAAGGCTGAGGGACTTATGTTCTTCATTTTCATGTCCCCGTTAGTCTCTCGGATGGGGAAGGTACCTTCTATTCTCTCATCATCATCTCTACCATTTTTGTTGTCAGCCATAGTCTCAAAAGGAATGTTTTCTTGCTCTTCTTCTGTTATAGGATCTTCGTATATCTCAGGAGGTTCACCTATAGGTTCTTCTGGATCACTGCCACCAAAGAAGAGAGAAGGGTGACTCAGTGAAGTGGTGGGGGTGTTGGGTAGGAATTTTCTGGTATTATCTCTGTTCCTACGACGCATGAAAGGACTTTTGGTTGTTTTTGCTTTTTTCTGCTTGTACTTGCAAAACTGAAACAGGTGGAATTGCAACTAACTAAAATCTATCTTGCAGAAATGAAAATGCGGAATTGAAATGAAAGCAGGAAAAGACTAATCTATTTTGCTGAAATCAAATTGCGAGAAGGAAATACTAGACTACGCTTGCAAAATTGAAATTCTATTTTACGCTTGCAGAATTGAAATTCTATCTTACGCTTGCAGAATTGAAAGGTTAATCTACGAAAGCAGGAAATGTCTAATTTACTTTTGCAGAAATGAAATTGCAGAATGGAAATGAAATAAACTATTTAGCAGAAGGCGAGAGTAGGAAAATAGAAGAAAAGTAGCAATCACAAATACTCTGACGCTTCCCCGGCAACGGCGCCAAAAAGAGTGGTGAGCTCCAGTATTGCAGCAATAATGCTACAACTCCTGGGACTCCCTTCTTTACTTTTATCAACCCGGTAGTTCGTAACAAACTTGGAAGCGACGGTGCTATATGCACAAGTACTAGCTCTTGCCGCAGTTGTCACTTGGTCAGCTGGCACAAGTCCGCTAGGGGCTCAAGCCAACTTCTATGAGCTCTGAGAAGAAGCTTTTTAACCGATGGACGAAAGCTAATTTAAAGAAGGCTGATCTACTTGCAGAAAGACATTGAAAAGCTAAAAGAAAATGCAAACCCTAATTCTACCAGCTCACCCTATTGATGCAAAAAAGAGGATGCAAGCAACTAAAGGAAATGCTATTGACTTCTAGGAAGGTAAATACGTGTATCTAAGCTACTTCTACAAAAAAACATCTTTTTGTATTTTTGAATAAGTTGCCAGAGTTATTATGCATATGATTTGACTGTTTTTGGGCTGTGCAGAGGTGGATGGGCAAGAGGAAATGCTTGGAGGAGGTCAAGAAGGTTCAGAGAGGGCCTAAGGGGTCCCTAACACCCTTCCATAGAGTTTCACCGAGTTTGGCTATCAAGAAACCTCATTCGTGAGCCTCTACAGGAAGTCTGCAGGGGTTCTACAGGATGTCTGCGATTTTCTACAGGATGTCTGTAACTTTCTACAGGATGTTCAGAAGTGAGGTTTTTGGTGGATGAATGGAGAGGGAAAGGTGAAGGAGTGAGTGTGGAGGTAGGGTGAGGGCTGGAGATGGTCTAGGACTCAGTGGATGGAGTTGTGGGCAGGTGTAGATGGCTGGATTTGGTTCAAAGAAGACTAAAGCAATGTTACACACAAAACTAGGGTTATGGGAGCAAATGGCGAACGGGAGGCAAGGATGCTAAGTAGAGGGCGGAGTGGATGGTGTTGATGGAGAATAAACAGATGAAGGAGTGGTACAGGTGCTCTGCAAGGCGTTTTTCCAACTGATCCAACGAAGACTTGTAAATTCAAAAACCTAATTACGATGACCTAATCTGCTAGCTGCCAGTAAAGAGAATGAACAGAAGTGTGACCTACAATGAAACCATGTATTTTAACTCATGCAACTAAGCAAACGAAAGTCTAAACTTGTAACCAACTTCTACACATGAAAATCAAACACTAGTGATTGCATGGCAAAGCAAAATCAGTGTTTTTGTGGGCAACAAAGTTATCCTGATCCCAGCTCCTGATCCTACTGAAGGAGAGGTGAAACCAGAGATGTTTGATGGCCCTTTTCTTGAAGCTTTTTCCTGTTAACAACCTATCAACTAAATATGAGCATTCAAAAGTCTTTCTAACCATTAACAGTGACCTAGTTAATCAACAAACTTTAACCTACTTAACAGAAATGTTTTTGGAAATGTATAAAGAACAAATAACAATACATAAAGGAGGCCTTAGCACTCGGGTTGGGCCCAACCCCAAGAACTGTAGGCTGCTATAAAAAACTCAGATCTGATGCCAAGTAAAGCTGCTTCTCATTATTCAAAAATAAACATCATATGAAAGTTGTACAGCAGTAGCTACAATAAAATAGGTTGAGCAAAATGACAGCACTATAGTGCAAAAATAACAATAGTTCCAAAAGTAAACTATGAAGGCTGAGGCCTTCCTATTTGTACAATATGAGGGGGCTAGCAGCCCTCCTAGATTCAAGGTACTCGGTTGTCCCAACTGCTAGTAAACAGCCACTCTTCCCAAAACTGCTTGGCTACCTTTAAAACTCGTTTTGGTGGCCTATGGAGCTCGGAGTTGAGGGTGGAGATTTCGAGGAAGGCCATTAAATGCAAGAGACAACCTCCCTACGAATCCTCCCCTCAAGCTTGGCTGTCAGCTGACCCATGATTGCTTGGTTTTGCTCCAAAATTTGTCCAAAAATCCTGAAATAACCACGTATTAGCCGCCTAGGTAGAGTGACCACCCTTATTCGTTCAAATAACATAAACATACTAGAAAAACATGCATAATCTATGAAAAATGGAGGATTGAACAAGGAAAATTAAGCAAAATGATCCCAATAGGTTACCCAATTTGGGGGCTCATCAAAGGTATTTAGCATAAATTTTTCAGTCTTGACCACATTTCCTTGCCTCTAAAGATATGTTTCAACAAGTAAAAGATATAACCCACAAATATATTTTACAAGAATTATTTAATACTATCAAAATAGTACTAATATACTTCCTTAAGACTGAAATCAACCAATGGTGAAACAGGTATGCAAAAGTTTTAGATCACTCTCTAAGAATTCAATACAATGTTTGATCTACTCACGGGCCAAGCATATATCCCTGGTTTAGTCATTGAGGACTTGGTTATTTCACAGGCCTCTTCTCTCCCTGGACTTCTTCTGAGGCTTCTCATCCTTGCTTAGAACCACAGCAGTAAATGATACTTCTAGTTCTGAGATGACCCAATCTATTAAAGAGGATTTCAACCTTCTCAGAATATTATCACAGACTCAAAATGGATCACGGTCTTCTCTTCCAACAATATAAAACTTGGCTTCATAAGAAGTATCATTTTCAACAGAAAAATAAGACTTTGGCCTTCCTGAGATCATTTGGTCCATCTAAGATTAGATTTGATGACATTCAACCTTAAACTAGGAATTTGGCCCTATTCTTCATAGCAGACTTGTCTTACATGGATCATAAGTCCAGAAGGCAGATCTAGGCATCCTTCTAGAATATTTTTCCTCCTTTTTACAACCAAAATAGTACCAGGTTTTTTAGGGCTAGAGCCAGAACCAACCCTAGAGAATATCTTGAAGTGGATTTGCTTCTTTCAAGACTTCTATTTCACCCTTCATTTTTCAAGGATCTTCTAAACTGATAATTGCTCCTTATACTTTCTTTAGTTAATATTTTCTTGCACATATATTCACCATAAATAAATTACACAAAAGATTTCAATAGTAGAAACAAAATGCAAGTGGGATCATAAAGAGACAATTAAACAAGAGACAAGAATTTACCCTAGGAAAACCCACATGGAGAAAAACCTAACAACCCTTTTCTTAGAGAAATCATTAAGTTCAATAGAGATACATTAGGTCAATCATAAATTCAAAGCCTTGGCCACACCTGGTTAAACTGCCCTTTAGACAAGTCATAAAGCTACCCAACAAACTTGGTTTATTCTGCTTCGAATTCGGCCTTCTACCTGCCTTAGAACTTGTCTTTTGTTTGTGTTTGTACTTGTCTTTTGTCCGCCTCAGAGCTCGGCCTTCTACCTACCTCAAATCCCAGCCTCCTACCTTATAGCTTGGCCTTCTGCCACAATGATCAAGGTCTCGAGCTGCCTTAATTCACTCTGCCTTAGCTCAGTCTTTCTCAGAGAATAGGACTCAGTGTACCTCATAGAATAAGCTCGCATAAATAGAAGAGTGATCCGAAATTTTGCTTGCACAGAGTTGAGGTCAAATGGGAATATATATATATATATATATATATATATA